>CM075865.1:12737157-13159657 GCA_038021265.1 Cyprinella venusta | reverse complement strand
TCATGGATTTTCAATTAATGGACAAAAACATCTTAATTTGTTTTCCAAATATAATCAGGATTTAAGGAATTGAATGACATGAGGGTGAGTAAATGATGACCGAACATGAATTTTGGGGTAAACTTTCCATTTTAAATAATACAAGCAGTAAAAGCAGACAAAAGATATTTCTCATTTATTCCTGCACTTATGGATTAATGATCGAACAGTATTCTAAAGTGTTACCAACAATTTTACTGACCCAGCAGGAGGACTACTTCTCATACTTGCTGCGATCCTGAATTTCTTTATACAACTCATGCAAATAATAACATTTACAAATTGCATAGTAATAGTATAGAGTATTTTTATGGCACTGGCCTGACAACCTCTGGTCAACACTTTCATTGTACGCAATACAGACACCTGGATATTTTGAGGAATAAGTGTTATACCGTTTAAAAAAAAAATATAAAGTTATATATGAAGCTAAGTACACTGAATTTTGAGAGAATTTTCATTTGTGTGTGAAATTTTCCTTCAATTTCCAACTCCTCATATTTGATACTTACTACAGACGATAGACAACAAGATGTGATTTTTCATGGCAACCGAGCTGTGATTTCAATTCATACAAACTGGAACTACAAAGTGTCATTCATTTTGGTTGGATTCAACCCACCTCATAGAAAATCAGTAAAATCTAAGTTTTAATAGGTGTATAAAATGGTATTTTTCTAATAACTCCCTTATTCTTCTTTCAATAAGACTGAACAGGTTAATCATCCTCATCAGTCACAAGACTTTATTCCAATTTCAAACTAAATGCCTGGTTCTTTTTTTCGAATGCAACATGCTAAAATGCAAACATTCTGTAAGTCTACTGTACTGAAACGAGAAGGTTCTTTATCACAATCGACTCCATCAGATCAGACCAAATCAATGTTATTATTTTGTGCCAATGATACAGTGGCGCTCCCTAGTGTTTGAGCAGGGAATCTAACACATGATTTTAGGTAAAACTGTATTTGTTTGTGGTATACTGACCAGGCTGGCAGTGAGAGAGGGCGCAGATTTGCCTAGGGTCTGGGAACGCATGCGCACCAAGTTGGTGGTCTCCGAGCCCGTGGCTGACCATGCCTGTTGGGTTGAAGCATATGGCAGCAGGTACTTCCCTGAAAAAAAGAAAATAAAATAAATATTTGTGTGAGTAAAACACACATACACCTATACAGGGGGTGGGCAATGAAACTGAAACACCTGGTTTTAGAACATAAGGCTTTAATATGGTGTAGGGCCTCCTTTTGTGGCCAATAAAGCAGTTTGTCTTTGGAATGACAGATATAGGTCCTGCACAGTGGCCAGAAGGATTTTAAAGCCATTCCTCTTCCAGGACAGCGGCCATGTCACCATGTGATGCTGGTGAAGGATAACGTTTTCTGACTTCTGCTCCTTCAAAATACTCCAAAGTGGCTCTTAAATATTTAAATCTGGTGACTGCAGTCCATGGGAGATGTTAAACTTCACTTTCATGTTCATCAAAACATTCTGTCACAAGTCTTACTGTGTGTACTGGTGCATTATGCTGATACACCTTACAGGGTAAAATGTTTGAACCACTGGTTGTCCCTGGCAGTGGCACGTCCATCAAGCACAGTAGAGAATGCCATAATATTGCAGCCCAAACCATCACTGATCCACTCCGTGCTTCACTAGAAGCAGCAAAAGTCTGGATGTTAAGGCTCTTTGGGGCTTCTCCACACCGTAACGCTACTAATTCAACCTTCACACTCTGCTCTCAATGATGGAATGTGCAATCAGTGAAGATTCTCCACCAGGCCGCACATATATAGGCGTAAAACCTCCAATCCTATATAAGCCATTGTTTCAGTTTTGTCGTCAAACCACTGTAAATACATATATTATATATATATATATATATATATATATATATATATATATATACATACACACACATAAACACACACGCGATACAGGATATAAATACATACTTGCATATCCAACATTACATCTATAAGTATAAACTACAGCAGGATTCCATGGAACATTAGTATTTAGTATGGGTCTAACAATATATCATGCCACAATAATATCGCACTACAAAAATGCAACACATATCGTGGATAGTTCCCCCAAAATAAAAATTAGTGTGTGAGAAGTGTCAGTACTACATTAAACTACTACTGTATATATAATGTTGATTATAATGTATAATAATGCAATGGGGGAATATTTGTGGGTCCTGATAATGCCAAATGTCTTATGTTACCTGGCATTTATTTTAAATATATCTAGTAGTCAGTGACTAAGAGCAAGCATATTCGTCAATAGCAAACAAGCAAATTATCCGTATTTTCAGCTTCAGAATCATGAATATTTTTACAAGCACCAAGTCCAAGCCTATTCATTTAAACCCACAATGTAATACAAAATTTATCATTTTAAATCGACAGTACATATTTTGTTAAACTTTTACCATACGTCTTGGAGTATCGCAATAATATCTTATCTTGATATGTATTGAATCGTGACACATGGGTATCGTTACACCCCTAATATTTAGTGGTAGTAAACTGGAAAAAACATGTTCTTGAATGTAACGTGGTAAATAATAATCTAATATGTTCAGACAAGATCTTAGAGGATTCTGGGAGTGTCTTACTTTTTCACAGCATATGACTCAGTGACACATCATAACGGACAGGTCATAACAAACATATGACGATCAACATGACCAACATTACAGGATCTTTAGAGACGTGCCTGGTGTGGGGCAAAGGTCAAAACGCCCAGTGATCTAGGCATACGATTTGTTATACACATTTTTTTTTTCAGTGTAGCAAGCCCAAAAACAATTGCATTCTACTTTGCAGCTTTTCCATTGTTTTTCAGTGTAAATAATGCACCAGATGGACATGTTTAACTGTTGTGCTTGACATTTTTGACATTATACACTAAAATTTGAAAAAATGGGGAAGAAAGTGATCTGTGTGAATGGCTTTTTAAACCACAGGTGGTTCACCCAAAATTGAACCACACATTTTCTTTATTTCTTCTGTTTTTTTTTTTTTTTTTGTTTGTTTTTTTTTTTGCAAATAAATGTTAGTGGGGTCCAGTGTGTTTTTAAATCCCACAGACTTAGAAATGTATGGACAAATAGACTTCTTAAAGGGATACTCCACTTTTTTTGAAAATAGGCTCATTTTACCACTCCCCCAGAGTTAAAGGGTACCTAATTTGGGTTTTTGAAAATTGCCCTTCATGTAGTGTTTAACATAGATCTAAGTGAACGAAAACATCCTGCAAAGTTTTAAACATGAAAGTTCATCGTATACAAAGTTATTGTCTCTCAAAAACAAGAGTCGACTCTGAGTCGCTGATATGAATCGTTCGAAGAACGATGCTTTTCCTTTGTCTGGTTGACGTCAACTTGACAAGTTATTTGAATAAGAAACGCCCACTTATTGCGCTCGGAGACGCCAGGGAAAACCGGAGCTCCAGGGGTGGTGGGCAAATCTGAAACTGGCCCAGGACGGGCCACCCTGCCTGGGCTGGCCAGGGAGGTCTGAGAGCATGGAGGTTTGGACCCACCGCACCTTTTTGGACTCTGTCGTTTTTCGCGATCTGGGCTTCGGAAAACAATCATGTCGACGAGACGCTGTGTTTTGAAGTGCGACGCAAAAGCGAACTTTTTTAACCTGCCAAGTGAGGAGTATTTGAAGACTAAGTGGCTGCAGTTCCTATATACAAGTACTGCTATACCACACAAGTATAGCCCAAACCTTGTTCTGTGTTCGCGTCATTTTGAAGATGATTGCTTCACAAACCTAAACGCTATAAAGTATGGATTGGCGAGCCGGCTCTATCCTAACGAGCTGAGGATCTGAGGTGTGTTAAATGAGGGAGACATACACAATATGCAGAGCAGTGGGTCGCGAGGACTGGAGTTGAGAGCCCATTTAAGGTAATAGGAGTTCCGTTTTTCTGCACAGAGAATACCAATCAGAACTGACTAGGTCATCTGACCAATCACCGCAGATTAGCGTCACGCAAAGGCGGGTTTTGGAAAATGACTCGCTAAAACGATTCATATGGGAGTCGGTGGGCAATTCAGGTAAAAATAAATGCATATTATAAGACAACAAAAGTGTTTTTTGTCATTGCATGCTTGTAAAACTGTTGTTGGGGACTCCCAGAACAATATTAGGAACATTTTAAATGCCATAATAGGTACTCTTTAAAGAGTTGAGTTTTACCGTTTTCGAATCCATTCAGCCGATTTTCTAATATTTAGAAGAATATCAGTAAACAGACAGTTTCTGGTCTCATTGACAACCATAGTATATTTTTTTCTTACTATGGAAAACAATGAGACCAGAAACTGTCTGGTTACTGATATTCTTCTAAATATCAGAAAATCGGCTGAATGGATTCGAAAATGGTAAAACCCAACTTTTTAACTCTAGGGCAGTTGTAAAATGTGCCTATTTCCAAAAAAAGTGGAGTATCCCTTTAAAATAAAAGGACATTATACTGCTTTGGAAATACAGAAACTTCATTTTTGGCTGTACTATCCCTTTAAATGTATGAAATCATTGCATTAGACAGCAAAATATCAAATCAAGTGGCATTTATTTTACAGAAATATAGCACAAACACACTTTAAGCCAAACATTTTAAGAAAATAGAGTTAAATAGTAAAACAATAGGTATACTGTATGGTTTAAAATATATATATATATATATATATATATATATATATATATATATATATATACACTGTATATATATACAGTATATATATATATATATATATATATATATATATATATATATATATACACTGTATTTATCTGTATATACACACACATATACATATATAAACCTATAAACCTGAAAAAAAATATACAGTGTATATATATATATATATATAAAGTCATGTCACAGAACATTTCAGCACTGTGGACGGCCTCTTCACCTAAACTAATCCTTTTCCAGCCCCCCGTTGGTCTGTTGATAGTTTAGATGGATAATCTAATATACCTTCATAACACTGAGCTGCCATACAAATGCAATTTATTGGTTGAGGAGTCATGTCAGACGAAATTAATTCTTTTAGACCGAAGTTGTATACGGTTTAATATAATAAATTTACGCTTTTGTGATCTTAAATTTCAGGAATTGTTTTCATGGTGCATTAGGTGCTGCGTAAAACTGTGCCTTGTCATTTTAAATGCTTTTGTAGACTCAGAGAAGCAAATATTTGATGTGTTATTTCCAAATAACTGCTTGCATGGCAAGGAGTGTGTGTCCCTTTTGGTCAAATAAATAGTAAAATCAAGGTATGGCAGGGGTTTGGCCATGACATTGCAGAATTCATTTCAATTAATTTGATTTGGGAAAATATAAAAGCTTATTATTACAAATATAAAATGCAATCAAATGTATTAAATTGAACCTCTCCACATGATTAAAATGGACTTATCCGTATTCTGATCTGTATCATTTGTATTATGTGTTTGTCCATGCATATCTGTTCTGCTTTTCACTTCATGTTATGTCAAGTGTTCTTCAAGTTTAAGTGTTTCTTGATTTCTAAGTAATTTATTTATGAATCAGCAGCTGTTTGTCCTCTCAAGATTAATACAGAACAATCTTCTCCCTGGCAACTAGCAAAACCTCACGGCAGTAAGGGCAAAATTGCCTTCAAACTACTGAACTAAATCAGATTGAAACAAACAGAAAAGATTTATATATGTTTTCAGTTTAGAAGAGGTGAGAGAGGATTTTTTTTTTTTTTTAATAATAGGACCTTTATATGTTCTTCTCTTAGAAACACTGTTTAGCCATTGTATCCCAGACAACCCATTGCTAACCTGTATTTATGCGTTTGTGGGCTCTATATGGTCACAGAACCCGGTCAAAAAAACAGGATACGTAGGAGGAAAACTGCGATTCCTGTTCACTGCGAAAAAGCTTCTACATAGTCATCGTCCACATGACTGTGGAAATGCCAGCTAGACGCCCTCAGTACATTTCAGCACTGTGCCCTATATACCTGATTCAACACATCAGACCTTGAGGAACAGCAAGACAAACACATGAAACAATGTAGTCAAATATGGTGGTGGTCATAATGTCACGTCTAATGAAAATAGGGTAACACTTTACAATAAGGTTCGTTAGTTAACATTAGTTAACTACATTAGTTAATATGAACTAATAATGAATAGCACATATACAGCATTTGTTAATCTTTGTTAATGTTATTTTCAACATTTACTAATACTTGATTAAAATCTTGTTAACATTAGTGAATGCACCGTGAATTAACATGAACAAACAATGAACAGCTCTATTTTCATGAACTAACATTTACAAAGATGAACAAATGCAGTAACAAATGTATTGCTCATGGTTAGTGCATGTTAGTAAATACATTAACTAATGTTAACTAATGAACCTTATTGTAAAGTGTTACCGAAAATAGTATAATGAAGCTCTTCGAAGCCAAATCTAAAACAGAGAAATATTAAATGAAATCACAACTTTCTGCATTATAAAGTTCTGACTTTACTTTTCACAATGACTTTAAACAAGATCCAGTGATTATGATCAGTTCTATAAAAGGTCTTTATTGGATTGTCTGTGACTAACATATTTAATGTTTAAAAGAGGCCATATTATAAATTTATACTTATATTTGCCACCTGAGGTCATCTTGTAAACAACCAAGTTTTCTTGAGAAAAAAAAAACAAAACAAAAAAACCTCTGCCTAAATTTTAATTTGCACTTGCACATATATAAATTAATTTTATAAATTAATTAAAACTAACACAAGCCCCCTCTGTAAAGCCCCACCCTCTGAAATGAAGCAAGCTAATATGCAAAAAGCATAAATGCATTATGATCTGTTCCTTACACAAAACTATCAAATGGCTCCAATAGACCTGGAACACAGTGTAGTCCAGTGAGTACATTTGTGAGTAAATGTGAATTACCCCTTTAAAGGCCCGGTGTACTTTATTTTCCAAGTTCGGCTCCATCTCCCGCACAGCCATAAAATCACAGCTTATAAAGTAAACACAACTCCGGATGAGCACGAACTGATGAGTTTGACACAAACGCAGTACAATTGTTTTTTTATACTCTACAAGAGGGGTTCTCAAACTTTTTGGGGCCAGGAACCCCTTACAGGGGAGGAAATTTTATTTTTTTTTATAATTAAAATAGTGATTAAGCATATGCTTGCTTGCTACAGTTTGTACTCTAGTAATCAAAAAGCATGTCTAATTGAAAGTATACAATATATTATATACAATCTATCAAATATTTATTAAAATTGTTAGCCTACATGAAATGCATTAAGTTTTTACTTTTTTATCCAATTTAATAGCCAAATTCAATTTTAATAATCAAGAAGCATGTCTAATCCATTAAATTCATAAAACTTTACCAATTTAATGTGTTAAAATATTTGCTGTGCGATAAATTGAAATTGATTTCCGATTTCGATTTTGGCTTCCAACGATTATGAAAACAAGATAATCGACGGGAAACGTTTATTGTGCCGCTGCCGCATTCAGTCCCACGCACCTTCGTTTCCTTCACAGCGGTGCACCTCCATTCCTCCCTAAAAGCCCAAACTTGACATCCAAAAAAGTGAGTGTTGTAAAATGCTGTCTATTGTTGCTAAACTGTTGGAGATGCTTGATATTAAACAGCGTTAAAAGCGTATTAAGCCACGAAAGAGACACTGTTCCCCATAGATATCTATATAAAGGCTAGATGTCTTAAGGCGGAGTTTCTTTCGTCATCACCGGTGGCCATCTTGTCACAGGTAAGCTGTTGTAAGATGAGTGGTCAACACGAACACAAATACTCTTATCTCGCTGAAATCTTGATGGATTTACAAACGGTTTGGTTTCTTACAAACCTTATTAACGAGGCTATAATTATCTGGATGATTATTTATTTATACACTTATTATTCATAAGTATGCTGTCATAACTACATCTCTGACGTTTATAACAAACCAAACCGTTTGAAAATCCTTAGAAAATTGAGCAAGTTATGGTTATTTAAATAGTACATGTCCCATTAACACAATGTTACGAGTGAGCGAGCTGCCTGTGGCAAGATGGCTGCCAGGTGCAGACGTCGACCTCCATTGGCCAGCAGCGTGAACGAGATATCTAGCCTTTATATAGATATCTATGCTGTTCCCTAGGTGGAGTCCTGTGCGTGCACTCCGAGACTGGGCGGAACGCGCATAGGCAAAGTATACTGTTGGCTTCAGATACACGCCTAAATGATCAAATAGCCTACACACAAATATGTCGAAATGCCGTTTTGGTAAGTGTCCTCATAACATAGTCGGTTATGTCTCAAAGTGAATGTAAACACTGAGAAAGAGCACGTGTGTAACAGTATACTGGGTCAGTGCATTAGCTCTTAAAAAGAAAGCAGCCCAATAAATCTGTTAATCAAACAACAAAAGACAAAGATAAAATCCCTAATCCCTATCCACACATAAGGATTAGTCCATATTTAATGTATACAGCAGTGTTATTTTACATATGATTACTTTATTCATTTTCTGTCATAGGCTATTTCTGATCTGAATACCACTGTTATTGCATCTGAAAACCCTAAAGCACGGTTTAGTATTTGTTTCTGATGTATTTTTAATCAGTTTTGTTTATAATTTAGTTTCTTTGTTCTTGTTTTATTGCTGACTGTCTACTTGTCTTCTGTAACTGTTTTGATGACTTTTACTTTCATTCATTAACCTAGTATTAGTTTTTGCGGAAGTTAAAATTGCTAATATCATGAAATAATACCCACCTATGATTACCCAATCATCTCACCCACCTATAATCGTGATCATGATTTTTGTCAAAATTGAGCAGCCCTAACACAAGTCAAAGTTTTACCTGTAAGAGCGCCCCCTAGGCTTCCTCTCCGGAGCTGCTTGCCATCTTCACTGAGCTGTCGTTTAAATTTCAGCGCTAAACTGGAGCCGTGAGATATTTCTGGGTTGCTGGACTTGCGGAATGGCATGGAGGGGGGGTAGAGGATATTATCCGGCTGGAAGAGAAATGAGATCAACATGGAGTTCAATCTGGGAATCATTACACATCACATCAGGAATAGCACTGCAGTGTTTACAAAAAATACACAACACGCTTAGCACTGCATATCCATTACTGACAATACTGTACTCAATTAATTATGATGTAATAACATACTTCATCTCTAAAACACCGTTCCTTTTTTGACTGACATCACTCTTATTTTTCAACCCCATCTAAAGGTTAAATGAGAAAATCATTTCATATTGACAATATTTCAATCTCAGCATGAATCAGTCACTAATGCTGCATTTGATACTGGTAAATCCCACTGTGTTATTATTATCATAATTACATAATTTTCCAAATGCGATATATAACCAACCATTTCCTCCACTTTCAGTTCATTAGAGGCTACCCTTTCACCACCCACAGCACTCAATGAACAAAACAAGTCTTTTTCTCGTACAGATAGAATCTTTCTACACAAGCAAACACATCTGAGGGCTCTTTCCACCTCAAATGATAAACACATTAGTGGAAACTATTATTGGAGAAATCCAAGACAACAAACTGTTTATTACCAAAGCAGGGAGGGTAGCACTATTATGTCAAAATAAAAGAGATTATTTTAAACGGTGAAATGGTGTAGTGCTATTATCAAGCAAAGGCTGTAATTTCATTTAATTATGCAACACTGACTGTTCATTTACACACAAGAAGTTTGTGATCTGAATCTGTACACAGTAAAAGCTGCTTCTCATCTCTGCATCTGCCTGAGTTTGGGTTGCTTATAACCAGTGCTTAATTTGTAAATGAATAAGTGCTGGATGAAAAACAGCCATCCAGACCAAACAACTTCAGTTTTGGAAAATGACTGGAAATTGTATACCACCTCTTTGTGACAACAGCTCATTTAAATCACATTCAATTACCATCACTAATCCTATTAAAATCCATTTTGTAGTTGTATATCGTCCTCCAGGTCAAACTTCTTGGAGGAGCTTGATGTGCTACTCTCATCCTTCCCTGAAGTTGGTACACCTCTCATAATTCTTGGTGACTTTAAAGGGTACATATCATGCTTTTAAATCATTCATTTTTACTTATAAATCATACATTTGTGGTCTATATAAAGCATAACTGCAATGCTTGGGTCTGAATTCCTCATTAATATAGCTCAACAGGCCCCTTTTCTACCCCTTTTCTGATGTGCTTCTGTGAGCAACCGGTTTCGAAGCGTCCCCTTTAAATAAAAAGGAGTTGCGTCTTTCCCCGCCCGCTCTCCAGGTCGCTGAGTTCACGGTCGGTTCAACTCCCCGCGTTCAGCCATTATTGTAGTTTGATAAGAGATAAACGATTACTATAGTTTCAAAGAACATTTTTATTCACACGTTAACAAAATGTCAACAAAAGACTTGTCCATCAAGCGTTACGTATTCGAGCCAGAGCGAGCGATTTGAAAAAGACGACGACAAACCTGCAGAACAACGTCTTCATATGGATGCAGTGGTATGTAAAGTTAAGTTAACTATGTTGTGTTATTAGTGAAAGTCGACTATTTCTCTTGTTAAAACAAGCACTCTGACAAGATAAATGACTGCGGTCTGATCTTACCACTAAAAATCTGTATGATAATAATATGATAACTTGCGTTTAGAAAGCGTCAGAAAACACAGCAGCTAATGATAGAAGGAATTTACCCCTCATTCAGACGAAGTCGATCGGCAAACCCTTCTGTATACTGGCGGAGGTTGTTGGATTGGGGATCCTTGAAGTGCTTCAGGTCACTACATCCAACAACCGAACATTTTGACTAGCCCTCCCGTAACTTCTGCATAATTGAGCTTGGACTACAAAATCGGAGCGAGAAATAATAATGGCGGATTGCTCGAAGTGTTGGACCGGTAGTCGATGTCCTTATTTGTCAGTTCCGCTGCAAATACTGTGACGTAATTGTTCAAAAAACGTAATAGACAACAGGAAAATCCGAACAGGTTGAAAAATATGACCAAAACAGAATATAAAGATATAAACGAAGCACCTGAAGAGAATAATTTCAACTTTTCTGTACTTATAAACACTCCAAATATACAACAAAATGCATTTAAGGGCTAAAAAAGTGTATTTTGCATGATATGTCTCCTTTAACAAATCAATCTAAATAGAAAAACCTCAGGCTGCCGATTTTTACACCCTGCTTGCCTCATTCGACCTAAAACGAATTTTCTGTGGCTAGTCACAAATCAGGTAACCAATTGGACCTTATCTACACGGGATGCTGCTCCACGGACAATACCTGCACACCTCAGATCAATTCCTCCTTACTCTCAACCTCAACCTGCCTCTGAACACAACATACACTCCTCCACAGGTCACCTTTCAGAGGAACCTACACTCACTTTCTCGCCTATCCTCTTTGGTCTCATCCAAACTTCCTCCACCTGATCAGTTCTTCAACACTAGATACTAACAGTGCAACTGATACTCTTTTCTCCACTTTAAAGGGTTAGTTCACCCAAAAATGAAAATTAAGTCATTAATTACTCACCCCCATGCTGTTCCAACCCCGTAAGACCTTTGTTCATCTTCGGAACACAAATAAAGATATTTTTGATTTAATCTGAGAGCTGGATCAGTCCTCCATAGACTGAATAAAGGAACTGGCTCTTGACGGCCCATAAAGTCATTAAAGAAAAGGTTTAAATATTCCATGTGCCTACAGCGGCTCAATTATAAGTTTATCAAGCGACGAGACTACTTTTTGTGCTAAAAAAACATAAATAACGACTTTATTCGACTATTCCATTACTTCCTTATGGGCGCATGCGTGAGAACTGAGACGAGGACGCTCTCCTTCGACTTGTTACCGGCTGCTCACCGCTTAGGAGTATTACCGCCACCTACCATATAAGATGATGATCCATATATATATATATATATATATATATATATAAGCGCTTCGGATTATAAAAGGCACACTGTCGTTTTTTGAGAAGATTAAAGGCTTTTAAGTGCACCTTATAGTTCGGAAAATACGCTAATTGAAAAGCGTATGTACAGTGCGCATCTTCTTCTGCTTGTAAACAGAAAGTTTTGTTCTTCCAGCTATATCAGCACATCATCTTATACAGTAGGTGGCGGTAATACTCCTAAGCGGTGAGCAGCCGTTAACAAGTCGAAGGAGAACGTCCTCGTCTCAGTTCTCGTGCATGCGCCCATAAGGAAGTAATGGAATAGTCGAATAAAGTCGTTATTTTTGTTTTTTTTTTCGCACAAAAAGTAGTCTCGTCGCTTGATAAACTTATAATTGAGCCGCTGTAGGCACATGGAATATTTAAACCTTTTCTTTAATGACTTTATGGGCCGTCAAGAGCCAGTCCCTTAGGCAGTCTATGGAGGACTGATCCAGCTCTCAGATTAAATCAAAAATATCTTTATTTGTGTTCCGAAGATGAACGGGGTTTGTGTTCCGAAGATGAAGATCTTACGGGGTTGGAACAGCATGGGGGTGAATAATTAATGACTTAATTTTCATTTTTGGGTGAACTAACCCTTTAACATCATGCTTGGACAAATTCTGCCCCCTTTTCCTCCAGGCCAGCCCACGCCACACCCTCTGCCCCCTGTTTATCTAATATTCTCAGCAAACATCATTCTAAACTAAGGGGTGCAGAGAGGAAGTGGCACAAATCGAAAGATCCTACAAACCTGGATCTTTATCAATCCCTCCTCTCTTCCTTCTCTGCTAATCTACCCCTCTGCTATATTGAAGCGCTTTGAGTGTCCAGAAAGGCGCTATATAAATGTAATGAATTATTATTATTATTATATCTCTACCGTTAAAATGACTTACTATCACAACAAAATTATAAATTCTACTGTCTCTCGCATGCTTTTCAAAACCTCCTCCTATTCCTCCTTGCTTTTAAGCAGGCTCAGGTAACCCCACTGCTTAATAAACCCAATCTAAATCCAGCACAAGAAAGTTACAGACCAGTATCTCTTCTTCCATTCATCGCAAGAAGGAGTTGTTTTCAACCAGATCTCCTCCTTTCTTACACAGAACAACCTATTGGACAACAATCAGTCTGGTTTCAAAAGCGGACACTCAACTGAGACTGCCCTGCTCACAGTAATAGAAGCTCTGATACTGGCCCGAGCAGCTACCAAATTCTCAGTTCTCATCCTGTTGGATCTGTCTTCTGCCTTTGACACAGTTAACCACCAGATCCTCCTGTCAATCCTAAAGATGAAGGGCATCTCGGGAACTGCACTCCAATGGTTCAAGTCTTACCTCTCAAGTAGGTCCGTTAGGGAGTCCTGGAGAGGTGTGACATCTAAGACCTAGGGCTGTCAATATTCCTATAATGCTATTCGAATTCCATTCCATATTTTATGTAATATTCGAATAATATTCGAATATTAAATGCTCAAATTCATCCTATTATTAATATTTACGACATTATACATTCTTATGGATCACCAATGCCACTATAGCTTGTGGTTGTTGTTACAAGTCCTGTCCACTAGAGGGACATCTAAAATTACTACAAAAAACATTAGATCGTTTTCTTATTAACAATAAAAAGCGGAACAAACGCGTGTCCATCAGTATTAACGACCAGCTATACAGCGAAAATACAATACTAAACTCGAAAATACAGCTGTATTCTAATAATAACTTGGCTCACCTTATAGACTTTATTCGATCTGCGTCATCAGTGTTTGCGGCGGCCATTTTGTTGACATAGAAACCACTGAAACTGTCAGTTTGTCAATGGACAGGCGAGGTAGCGTCGGGATTATCCATGATATTATCACTGTTTTTTTTTTTTTAACAGCGTGATGGTGTTGTGTAATACACGGCTGTTCTAACAACAGCAATAAGAACATCAGAGTTAGTTTTTGTGCGATAAGATACCGACTGTCAGAAAACGTGAAGGGAAGGAGACAGGGTTGAGACCGTGCAGGAGAGGCTAGCTAGGATAAATAGGCTAAACTTTCAGCCAACTCCCCACAGAAAAGTCTGTTCCTATCATTTTACCATAGGTTTCACATATAATCCGTGTGCAATGCGTGTGTGGTGTGTACGGCACAGAAGCAGGACAATGTATAATATGCAAACTTTGCAGTGCATAACTGATCCACTAAAATCACAAACATTTTAAATGAAAACATAAAATTGACAAAAACAACCGACTCTCTTGCCTTTTCTTTTGCACTTACATTTTAATACAACAAATCTTGCATGACACAAATCACTTGTTTTTCCACCTCCACGAATGAGACGAGTGTCGTTCATGTTGCCTTGTTGAGGTAAATTGTAGTTTGTATGTTATACGGATAGTGTATGATCGAGATCGAGGACGGATCTTAACTTAATGCTATTATTAAGCTTATCTTCTCTTGATACCGACGAGATGAAGCTCCCCCTCAACTCAAATCTGCGCGCTGCTAAGGGCAGCAGGACTATTCTACTGTAGGACTGTTCTATCCAGACTGGACTATTGTAATGCTCACCTGGCTGGTCTTCCAGCTTGCTCTGTCAAACCTCTAACTGATCCAGAATGCTGCAGCCAGAGTGGTCTTTAATGAGCCAAAGAGAGAACACTCCACTTCTCTCCTCGCAAAATTGCACTGGCTGCCAGTTGCTGCTCAAAATAAATTAAAGTTACTGACCTTTGCCTACAGAACAACCATTGGCACTGCTGCCTCTTACCTAAACTCACTACTTCAGACTGTGCCATCCAGAAACTTGCTAGCAAATGTTGTTTTGTGGTACCATCTCAAAGATGCGCAAAATCTCTTTCTCAGACCTTTACCATGACTGCTTCCTGCTGGTGGAATGATCTGCCTAATTCAACCAGAGCTTCTGAGTCAGTAGCCACTTCCAAGAAACTGCTGAAGACGTATCTTTTTTCATCAGCACTTGGTCCTGTAATACTAATGCTTTCTATTCTAAAACGCTTACAATTCTATTCTTTAAAAAATAAAAATAAACACTGCGTTAAATTTAACTGAGAGGGGTCATAGCACTTACGTTTGTCGTCCTACTGTTAGTTTTCTCATTTGTAAGTAGCTTTGGGTAAAAGAGTCTGCTAAATGAATAAATGTAATGTAATGTTTTCCCGGAACATTCAATGACAGCTCTAAACGGTGATGATGGCACAACTATAAGAGCACCATTCACAAGTTTCTGCACGGCCCTAACTAACCCTGGTGTATTATTCAGTCACATATAGCTACATTGATACCAAATATGATACCATAAACCAAATATCAGTTATATTCTCCCTCACTGGCGACATCATTGCCTTTTCCATTACATGTATTTCTGATTCTGACTGATCTAACTCCTGTTGTTCGTATCTCCTGCTATACTGATTAGTATTAGCAGAATTGTCCAGGGCTGCAGTTTCATCTACCTGGGATCTCTATTGATCAGAAACACCATTAGTTTTACTCTGGCTCAAATTAAGCACTGCTGATAATGTGCATTTGGCAATGCAATATGTGCTAACCATCTTCAAACTTGCAATGAGGAGCATTTGTACCATTGGTTTTAAACAAAAGAGAATTAAGCTAAATATTAGTTGTTGTTGTTTTTTTCTATTTAACAGTGAAATGTTACAATATAATAAAATGCTCTTAATTCATTTAATATTTTATAATATTATAAATAATTATTATAATTATAACATTAATTATTATTATTGTTGTTATTAAAATTATTATTATTATGTCATGATGACATATGATCACAACTTTTGTTTATTTTAAATGAGCAAAACAAACCTGAGCTTTAGAAAAAAAAATGTAATATTCTGTATATCACAAACCCCTAAAAGCATCAGGTTTATCACACGGAACAATCCACAATAGAATTTACCAAATAAATGTTGCACCTTTAAATAACTTTTTTAGTAGCGATTAGATTTTCCATTCATAAACAGCACAGGTTATATAATATGCATGTGAATTTGAAGGGTATTACAGTATAAAGACCTACTTATACTGTAAGGGAAATACAGAAACATCAGAAACATCTGGCCTTGAAGAAAGACTTTGCCATTGTTGCCATCACAAACACTAATACACCACAGCGTATGACATAAATGTCCATTCTTTCCATTGTCAAACAGAGTTGAAAAGGCTCACGAGGAGCTGAGTAGCACCGAGCTGTGGAACAATGTAAGAGTAGAGGAAGAGGTTCCTCCCCGTGAATATAAACAAATGGAGGCCTAGTGTGTTCTCTTACTGGAAGGGAACTCCCTCTGCTTTGAGGAAAATGATTCATGATACTAAACACTCTTCAGTGGAGTTACTGAAAAGAGCTGCAATGATCTACACAGATGAAAACCAAAACCATGTGAGAAGACCCACATCTTTAGGAGAGAATAAGACCATATGGATAGATATGAGGTCACCTCCACCTGGGGCCGGGACCAGTAAAGTTCATGTGGCATATCACATACAAAGTGCTGGTAATACCAAGGTCTGTGAACACAAGCTTAAGACACTTTCATGTTTTATTCTATGACATAAAATACATCAGTATTACCCCACTCCTTTTTGAAACTGTAACGGGTCTTGAAAAAGGGAGTTTATAACATGTGGCTAAATGTGATTACAGAGCCTGTCAGGGAGATTAAACACCATCATGTTGAACAGGTAAACTCAGTCTGCTTTTACAGCCTCATTATGCTCTTTTAAAGTATTCTAACTCAAACTTTCAGGGAAATTTTTTATGTGAAAAGAAAAAAAAAGTTGTCTGAAGCTTATGCCTAGTTCACACTACATGATTTTAAAACGTCGGGCTGAACTGTGTGGTTCACACTACATGACTTGCTCTCAGTGAAATCAGGAGTGTTCAAGTTGTTTGGCTGTTCACACCACACAACACAACGTGATTGATCCACAACAGGAGGTAACTCACTACACGAGTTGACAACGCACTGCATAGAGATACAACCACGATCAGATGATAAGAGCAAATCATTTGTGACTCAGTGAGAGCTGTTTCGGTACTGTGTTACGGTCAAAATCCTGAAAATAATCAAATAAATAACGAGTGGACAACTCTGTCAGCAAACGATTCTATCTTGTCTACAAACCACGTTTTGTCACGAAAAAACACGCAATAAATAAATAAATAATTATTGCGCCCCAGCAAAGAAGAGAACACAACACGTGAATATGGACGTCAGACAGAAACTAGTGCTGCACGCTGTTTGCGCGACGATCTGCTCTGAGGGAAAAAATGCAAAAAAAAAAAAAACTAAAGATTTACCTGGTGTCCTCAACCCATGCGTTGCTATGATTGGCTGTACTCATGACATCACTGAGTTTGAGTCGCGCGACGGCTCTGGATATCTAGCAGGCTAGATATTTTTCTGGGCTCGGCGACGCGTCTGCGAGGCGTCTGCGAGCGTTTTCGCTGCGTTGTTGGCTCTTTCATACTAACAGATTGGCGAGCGTTCATCGTCCGCTAATCGCCCGCGATTTGCACGCGATAACACTCTGACTTGTCGGCGACTCAACGATTTGCAAATCGGGCTTAAATCGGGCTTAAAATCATGTAGTGTGAACTAGGCATTAGTTATGGTGACATGGTACAGTTAATTTATAACATACCTTTAGCTTTTTACTTCAGTCAGCTGAATTTAGGCTTCAGCATTCATAAAAGTTGTGTTCATCTGTGAAAATTATCTTGACGGACAAGACGTGCAATTATCATAAAATTTTGTTGATTTTTTTTGGCCACAATCCAAAAGCCTATGGAAAAAATCCGATTAGACACCAATGTGATGCTAACTGCCAGCTAGCCTTACAAACTGATGTCATACCTGCACCACTTTACTAGTCTTCTCATTCATAGCATAATTTTTGCATCCGTTCTGTGAACGTGCACAAGCGCACAAGCTAATAATATCGAATCATAGCCAATCACAGCACGATTGAGGAATGGGGTTTATGCACGGCGGTATTTCGGGTGAAGGTCTAAGGACGATCGATAACTTCCGCCGATCGTAGAGTCCAATGCAATACCAAGAATTTATATTGAATTTTATACTCCATGGTTATACTAATGAAACATTAGTCACAAAAACAGACAAAACAGACACCCCTCATTGTGTTTATGCTTCTTTTTAAAATGATATTAAATAAACATAACAATATACAGTATAAAATTACATCTAAACGTATGAAAGTTTCGTTTTAAAGACAGGAGGACAGAAAATTTTGAAGACTCTGCCATAATCCCGTTTTCCTCGGTTTTCAATGCGGAACTTATGCGTGCATATAGCCCATTGCCTTCTCTCACGTGACTTTAACTCATTCATTCTCAATTCCCCCCCCCCACCCACCCCCCCAATTTATAATTTATGTAATAATAAATTTGAGAAAGGGGGTCCCTCATAAGGGGATTATTTTTAAAAGAGCTATCTGAAAGAGCTCTTTATTGCAATGAAAATGAATGGGTAAATCAAACTCACAACTAAACATTCTAACCCAAATACATTTGCCAAAGTCCTCAGGAAGACAAGTCAAGGTGAGCGGCAGCAGGAGGAAATGTGTCTCACAGCCAAGTTTCCACAAAACTTGCAGCTGATATTTCCATCACAACTTGCAAAAACGTAACTTTGTCACGTTTATGAAAAGCTAATCTATTCTGAATTCTGATGAAGAGCAATAAGGCATTAAAAAGCAGAAGCTACTTTGTATGATTCATTAAAATCAACCACCTGAAGCAATCTGGCTTTATGCCCAATGCTGAGAGCAGAGCAGCATATCTAGTTCATGGATCAACCTTCCAAAAGACATTCAGATTTATCAACCCAGAGGACTAATAAATAAAGGCTATTGTTTCAACGAGTAAAAAAAAAATCATCTAGATGTGGCCATGTATGCACATAGGAACCATTTAGGAAATTTAATTGTTTCAATGAGCAGCAAAAGCTTTAGATGTGCAGAATATAGTCGCTCTAAGGTTATAGAGTTGTTGGCCCCACTGACCAAAGCACTACCACCCCTTTCACAAACACCACAAAGTCTGTGCTCCTCAGTCAAAACGGTGAGATGAGATATAATCATGCATAGAAAGCAAAAGGCGTGTGTTCAAAACAATACAATGTTTTCTCTAAAGAGAAAAGTTTGAATCCTTTTATATCAACAACAGAATATCTAAATATATTGTTTATGTCAGGTCAATGACGACGCACAATTATTTTCATTCAGATATATTAATTTGCTGAAATTGTTTGAAAAACATTTTAAACATAATTTATGCATAAAATAAAAAAAATAAATAAAAAACATATTTTGGGGGCATAAAGTCAAACATGTCAGGATGAAACCACTGTCCTGATATTATGAAGGGGGACATTTTTTTAATAAGATTGAGTTTTGAATGGTCTAGATGTACACAATGTTTAAGGAAAATGTTTCCGTTTGACTTTACGGTTACATCACATGACATTTTCAGATCTATATATTTAAACTTTAAAGTGCCCCTATTATGCTATTTTAAAGGGATACTCCACCGGGTTTTCATATTAAACTATGTTATTCCCTTAACTAAGACGAGTTGATACATACCTCTCTCGTCTCAGTGCGTGCACTCTATCGCTATGTATTGCCGCAAAACTGTGTTAGCACTTAGCTTAGCCCAGTGCATTAAATATGGGCCAAAAAGAGAAGCGACCAAACACTTCCTCGTTTTCCCTATTTAAACACAGTTACTCGATTAGTGTAACTCGACCTACGCTGGTGACACAAAATAAAACGTGTTTTTCGGCGGAATACCATAAAAAGTGCTTTAGAGCACATTGACTTGGCGCAATAATACCTTCACTCGTGAAAAGTCCTCTTGCCGGCTCCCGCTTGTCGCATGTCACGTTGGTTGTATTGACGGAAATAAGAGGGAGGGGGAGAGGAAGCGGGAGCCGGTAAGAGGACTTTTCACGAGTGAAGGTATTATTGCGCCAAGTCGAAGTGCTCTACAGCACTTTTTATGGTATTCCACCATACAATATAGTCATCAATTTTAAACGCTTAGAAAAACACAACGTTTTATTTTGTGTCACCAGCCTAGGTCGAGTTACACTAATCGACAGTGTTGGGAGTAACGCATTACAAAAGTAATACATTACAGTAACATATTACTTTTTGCTGTAACGCAGTAGTGTAAGGCATTACTAATCAATTTTCAGTAATATTTTACTCGTTACATGTTCAGTGAGGCTTGTATTACAGTGTATTGTCTGCTTTTACTTCTTAAAGGCTACAGACTATGTGAAAGTTTTAAAGCAGTCTTTTAGTGCCAGTTCAGAGCGGTCACGTCTGTAACATTGTTTTTCCTCATAAATGTGAACACGAAAACTAAAATAAAATGAATATTTTAAGTTCTATGGAGACTGGAGAGCCAACCCTTCCTCATCCGATTTGCGCAGTGTAATTAACAGAATTACAAAAAAAATATATTTTGCCTCCTATTTTTTTTGTCACGCATGAATGTGTGTCTTTTCCCTAATATTAAAAATAAAACAAAGACTGATATTTGTCTAATGTCTGGAGTCCTTTAAGGAAGTAGCCTATATACGTTTCAATACATGTATTTTCTGAGAATTTTTATTTCAAGTTTTGACTGCAAATGTCATGTCCATAATGCTGGACTTCCCCAATTTTAAATAATTTATCCTCAACTAGTTTTGTGGTGTAGGTCTACGTATTTTATAATGTTAACTTCAAATAATACTAATAGCCTAATTTAAAGATAAGGCAGCATTGGATCTGGACGGTATGGAGAATAACGCTGGAGTTGGAAGAGGTGTGTCGCGATTCTGTAGGTTCGTGAATCTGAGTCGTGTGGCGAATCGCGATTTCGGTTTCTTATTGCATATCGTTACAGCCCCAAAGTTAAGTTCTACTTAGTTATTTTGGTGAAAGTAACTCAAAAGTAATACATGAGTAATGTAACGCATTACAATTCTGAGACAGTAATATTGTAAGGTAATGAATTACTTTTAAATAACAGTAACAAGTAATACCTAATGTATTACAGTTTGGAAGTAACTTGCACAACACTGCTAATCGAGTAACTGTGTTTAAATAGGGAAAACGAGGAAGTGTTTGGTCGCTTCTCTTTTTGGCCCATATTTAATGCACTGGGCTAAGCTAAGTGCTAACACAGTTTTCCGGCAATACAGAGCGATAGAGTGCACGCATTGAGACGAGAGAGGTATGTATCAACTCGTCTTAGTTAAGGGAATAACATAGTTTAATATGAAAACCCGGTGGAGTATCTCTTTAAAGTTCATCTACTACAATAGGTTTACAAGCATCCAAGGTCAAATACAACTTTTTTTCTCATAATTGTTCTCATATACATTGCACATCACCTGATTTTGTGAATGATGTTTGAAGATTCAGTCTCTCTAAACCCCACCTTTCTGCGAGCCAACTCTTCTCTGATTGGTCAAATGGCCCACACTGTTGTGATTCGTCTACTGCCAACAATCCATGTCAGAAACAAAACGCCTGTTAACATGTCTGAATTTCAGTTCCAGAGGCTTCCTCGGCACTTGATATACAGGCTCAAATTGATACGTAAAAACCGACACCATCGTTCATATTTCATATCAGTCCTCAACATTTGGAAATACATGCAAAGTGGATTTGCAGCACTGAAAACAACATCTTCTCGACATGTCAACAAAAACTCATCCAAAAACTCATCCTCAGCTATAAATACAGTGTTTAAGGGTCAAATAAGACATCGTTCACAGGCATTGTTACGTATGCAACAGGAAGTGAGACTGGAATTATGGAAGACATGTTTCAGCAGTTCAGAATTGATTCTTAGAAGACGATAACACTTTTTTAAAATGAAACAAGACCCTATTTGACAATAAGGTTGACACTTGAATTCTGGTTGAATAAAAAAAAACTATAGAAATATAAAATATAACTAAACTACTAAAATCAACAAGTAATATAAACTAAAGTGACTACATAAGCAAAAGTGCAACGCCTACAGCAAACAGAAACTATACCTGCAAAACAAGAGCTCATTTATTACGCATTGTCTGTTTTCATGAGGCGGTAATTTTTAACCCAAGCCTCTTGGATACAAAATAAGGTAACCTCTCTTTATGAACTCATAACTGGACACATGCCAAAATGTTTCTTTACATATCTCAACTGTCCATCTATTATAAAAACAAATGATGTTGTAAAATATACCCATGATGCATTTAGGACAGCTTACAGTTCAAACTATGATTCATACGTGCAGTATAATCTTTTCTGTGGGACAGAGGTTGAAGAAAGAGTAACTTTATTGTACCATTTTATTATGTCTCAGTCCCTGGTTGTAAACAAGGCAATTTCTCAGAAATTATATTTTAAAAGCATGAGATCACAGCCAGCACAAAGTTTATTTTGGGAGAGTGTGAAGTTTAAAGCTTTAATACATCTATCTTTGACCCAACCTTGTTTATAAAGTTTAGAACGAGATCATGTGGGATTTACAGTTTAGGAGGATTTCAAATAAACAGATAAAAAGATGAAAGGTTATATAATTACAGCATAATTCAAGGAGATAATTCTGTCATGAGCTCTAAGAAGATTAAAGGTGTGCATCGGTAAAACATCCACATAAGCCATCTTTCTTTGCGGTCTGGCTTGCTATGAAAGACAGATATGTGGAGATCAGTTATTTGTATGGGAGAGTAGCTGTGCAATTTCTGTGACCCATGAATTGCCTTATGTTACAGACGAAACGTGCCAACTAAAAACTAGTGTTGATTTCATCAATATTTTAATTTACTCTTAGTCCAGTGTCAAATATACTTTTTAGTTGTTATCATATTTAGTCAACCTTTTAGTTATCATATTCAGTCAACCTTTTCCGTTTTTTGTTTAGTCAAGTTTTAGATGACTAAACGTCTGGGAATTTTAGTCTAGCTTTAGTCAATGACAACTTAGTCCTATTGTCATCATACTGAATAACGGTAAAATAATAATCATTATTATTCAAAATTATAAAATCACAACGATTGTTGTCATTTAAGAAATGTATTTTTTTTTTCATTTCATCAGACTTATTGCACTAATTTAACCACAAATGAAGAAAATGTTAACTCTACTGCATGGTTTATTTTTCATCTAGTTTCCTGATTTGTATCACAAAAATTACTCACCGGGTAGAAAATATATCCTTTTAACAGAAAAGATAAGATTTGGGGGATCTAAACGTTCAACATCTGGCAACTTCAAGCAAGAAAGCTCATAGAGTCTTGCAATATTTTGTCATCTCTTTTTTTCAAAAAAAAAAAAAAAGATAACATTTAGATTTTTTAACTACATTTTAGTCACGTCTTTTTTCCTCAACAATATTGCATGTTGATATAGTCACAGTTATCATTTAATGCCAATGTAGTCTCTTCTTAGTCATGGAAAAAGGATTGACAACGAACATTTGACATAGTTTTCTTTAATGACATTAACACTAAAAACCATAATGAACTTGACTTTCAGTTTAAAGTGATGATAATTACAGTACAGACAAAATTATTAAATATGAGTGCCTTAAAACTGTGGTTGGAACCTTTGTTTGTGCCAATTAACACCAAAAAAAAAAAAAAACACTAACACATGGCCTTTAGTGAGCTGTGCTGTGAGAATAGTTGAAATGAATTCTTCAATTAGACAACTTGTAGCAGACAGGGAAAATAATAATAACAGATTTTGATGCCGGTGTTTCTCATTTTGAGGCAGTCGAGCATAGAGCCAATAAAGCATATACAGGAGAAACAGACTGTGGAAGCAGTCAGTTCTCTGTCTGAATCCATCGGTGTGGAAAATAACCGCACCACAAATGAGAAAGAAATGAAAAGGGAGAATTAACTCAGCATTGTGCTATGAAAACAAGACCATCCAACTACCTACACACAAAAGCAGATAAAGCAAAAACGTATTTTTACAGAAATGTTGTGGCGTACCATGTGACTCATCAAATAGTAGCCAAATTACATGGTACTGATTACTGTACATTACCACTCAAAAGTCTGAGGCCAGTAAGCAAGGCTATTTTAAAATTATATACACTCACCTAAAGGATTATTAGGAACACCTGTTCAATTTCTCATTAATGCAATTATCTAATCAACCAATCACATGGCAGTTGCTTCAATGCATTTAGGGGTGTGGTCCTGGTCAAGACAATCTCCTGAACTCCAAACTGAATGTCAGAAGGGGAAAGAAAGGTGATTTAAGCAATTTAGGGTCAACAAGCTATGGTTTACAAAGAATGGCGTGAAAAGGGAAAAACATCCAGTATGTGGCAGTCCTGTGGGTGAAAATACCTTGTTGATGCTAGAGGTCAGAGAATGGGCCAACTGCCCATTCTTCATTCAAGCTGATAGAAGAGCAACTTATACTGAAATAACCACAACCGAGGTATGCAGCAAAGCACTTGTGAAGCCACAACACACACAACTTTGAGGCGGATGGGCTACAACAGCAGAAGACACCGGGTAGCACACACTTTAGGCCCCTTAGTGCCAATTGGGCAAAGATTAAATGCCACAACCTATGAGCATTGTTTCTAACCAAGGGTAATACCCTTTATGGCCACCATGTACAGTACCTCTGATGGCTACTTCCAGCAGGATAATGCACATTGTCACAAAGCTTGAATCATTTCAAACTGGTTTCTTGAACATGACAATGAGTTCACTGTACTAAAATGGCCCCCACAGTCACCTGGGGCCTCATGTATAAAACTTTGTGTAGATTTCATCCTTGTGCGTACGCACATAAGGCAGAATTTGCATACGCACAAAAGTTTTCAGATTTATAAAACCGTTCGTACGCCAGAACCTGCGCAGAATTCACTTTATAAATCCCAGTCAGCGGGAGATTGCGCGCACATGCGTCTCCTCCCCGAAATAACCATATATGGAGATTACAACGCCTAGTTTTACTATGCATATCCTCATCTGCATATCATTTGCATATGATTATATATCCACGTGATACCAAGTTTAAAGGTACAAGACGTTAGGAAAATATGAAATGCGGATGTACCGTCACATTATTACAATTTTTTTTTTTTTTTAGTAGCCTTGCCTTGTTTTTGAATAAATAAATCAAATAGTGTTAAATATATTTCAGAGAAAGATGTTCTCAATCTTTGCCACTGGCCAAATAGTATTTTTAATTGATTTATATTTTAATGGAAACAGATAGACATGGTAGTGCATTATTTGCACGAAACAAACAATTTTCTCAGACAATCTGCTATTATCATGATTAGCAATTATCTCTAGTTAAAACATTAAAACACAGCATGCCAGAAGAAAAGTGTTCACATGCATTGCATCCATAACAAATACAATTTATTGAATATATATATATATATATATATATATATATATATATATATATATATATATATATATATATATATATATATATATATATATATATATATATATATATATATATATTTTGTAACTTCTCAGTAATGATTTCATGTTTAAGTGTTTAACTCCATTAATGAGAATGGCATATATAACATAGGCTAAATGTTAATATCAGAAGTAAAACATAGTTTAAATCATTCTTTTATTTATTTAAACTGATATTTTGAACATGCACTGTATTTATGATTTGGACTCATAATGAAGATTTACGGTTTTACTCCATTTGCCGTTAGATTATAGGCTATGTGCGTCAGTTTCACCAACGGCCCAACGTGCGTGGTGGCGCGGTCATTTAAGAAGGGATGGATGTTTGCTTCAAGTGATGATAGGTTTGTGAAATTATATTTGAATTATATTTCTGTAAATGTATAATTTTCTTTAGATTCTATGTCTAATAGTGAGCAAAAAGACACTTAACTCCAGCTCACCATTAGTGTCGCCAAAACACATACTCTTCTAAAAGAGTGCGTACGCATGGTCAAGAGCATCCTTACGGTGCGCACTTATTTACGCCAAGTTTATTTTTTATAAATCCCGATATGTGCGTGGAAAAATGCGTACGCATATTTCTATGCCCATTTTGAGCGTACGCAACGTTTATACATCAGGCCCCAGATCTCAACCCAATAGAGCATCTTTGGGATGTGTTGGAACGGAGCTTCATGCCCTAGATGTCCATCCCATAAATCTCCATCCATTGCAAGCTATCCTATCAATATGGGCCAACATTTCTAAACATTGTTGAATAAATGTCAAGCAGAATTAAGGCAGTTTTGAAGGTGAAAGGGGTCACCGAAAGGATATGTATATGTTTATATATACATTTATTTATTTTAGGAAGGATGCATTAATCATTAAAAAAAAATAATCGAGGACCATATGACACTTATTTAGCTTTAAATTTAGCTCTGTAAATCACAGAAATAAATTATGTTTTAAAATATATTAACTATAAGATAATATTCCAAAATATTTAATATTTTTTATCAAATAAAAGCAGTCATGGTGAGCAGTAAAGATATCTCACAATAACAACAAATAGAACAGAAAATCTTATTTTTTACCTCAAACTTCATGGTAATATCACTTGACTCTACCTCTTTCATGTTTTTTTTGGATATGTATAATGGAAACACTTAATGTGTCTGAGGTATAGTAATATACCACATAAATATCATGGTATAGGATGGTAAATATACACTATAGACTATCTCAAAAATACCATGGATTTACCATCTGGTTTCATCAGTGAGACATGGTTGTGCCACATTACTGTTTTGTAAGTGTATCGTTTCATGATTTCATCACCTCTCAAAAAATAAAATGAAAGCTATAAAAGAACAAAGAGGTGAAAAAAAAACAAAAAAACTCATAAGTAGTTTTTTTCACAGCATGCGGTCATATTCACTTTCTATAAAACACCCCTGGGGAGAAAACGTACCATCACTGCTATTTCTGACCCAAGAGAAGAGGAGGGAGTCATCCATTTCTCTATTATCAGAAGGGTAGCAATCTGTTTTCAGATGTAAATGTATTGCTAACTGAAGGACCATGCACTGTGACCAGATTAGTAACATGACACATCTCTAGTGCCCGGCATAATTCATTCAGTAATGCTGGACAAGGATGTTGTTGTGTTGCCATCGCCTGGAAACTAATAAGTATCATTTCAGAAGAGATCCTTCTGACATCAAACCGTTTTATCTGAAGTATTTGTTTTTTAGATAAGGTTTTGCTCGTGCTGAAACCCAAAAACAAAGCACTCATCTTATCAAAAAAGAGAACAGAACAGAAGAAAACAGAAACGTTTTCCGTTCAACGATTTGTTTTTCTCGTTCCAATCTCTCTCCCTGAGGCAAGGTCATGTATTTGCACTCTGTTACATAATTATGAGCATTTTTTTATGAATTGTACATCAGAGGTATTTCAGTTAGTACAGCAATTTAAAAATACTGAGTAAACAAATGGGAAAAATTAATGTCAATATCCCAGGTAATACAATAAGGCATGAATGCTGCAGCCTGACAAAGCCTCAGTTCTCTTTACAATATGCAGTATTTTACAGTTATATACAATATACTGTTGTTATAAAAGCCTCACGCTCACGCAGTGGCATTTGAACACATCATTAATGATTAGAGTTAGAAGCTTTGTTTAATTGAAAACACTCAATCCATGGCAATTTAAGCACGTTAGGCTGCATCCCAATCTGCCTATTTATTTGCAGCTCGCCAACAATAGGATAAGGTGTATACTCAAAGTAAATGACTAAACAGTACACTATGACATAGTACACTCTTAGAAAAAAGGGTTCTATATATGAAGCATAGGGTTCTTTACTCAACTCCAAAGGACATTTTATGCTAAAAAAAGGTTCAATAATGACAAGAAAGAACACTTTTGGCACAAAGGTTCGTTAAAGGCTATTATTCATTCATATATTACATTATTCTGCAACATTTTGTAGTCATTATTAAATTATTGTTTATTAAACAGTTGTAACTTAATATCACATTTTAATCGTGCAGATTTTTGAAGGATAAAAACTGAAATGGCACTCCAATTGTGTGATATTGATTAATTACATTTTTTAACCACCATATCTTGAATTTTGTGATCATTCACATGCATTGCATTTAAGGGGTTCCAAATACGTAGAGTTTTAGAACCTTTCAAGGTTCTATATAGAACCTTTTCTTCTAAGAGTGTATCATAATGTCTGATACCACAGATTTTGGTAACAAATAAATAAAATCAATAAATAAATTAACTTTTTTAATTAAAACAATAAAAAACAAATAAGTAAAATCAAAACAAAGTAAATAAAAAGTGAATATATAAATAAAAGTAAATAAACAAAATAGTAAAAGTTCATAAAACTATATTTTTAAAAATTAAATATAATAATAAATAAAAGTATATTATTAAATAAAAGATAAGTAAATAATTAAATAAGACTAAATGTGCGCTTTAAAAATTCATCAAAAAAGTGTCTCCCAGGCACATTTCAGCATGATATTTTCAATGTAGAATTGGTGCTATGATTCAGTATGCACCAATTCTAGTCTCAAATGCTACCTAACAGTTACAGTTACTCATTGTGTTGTTCTAGCAAACATCATTTAATGGAGGAAGTGAACCTTCACCGAATAATCAGTGAAATTCTTCATATTGCTCCATTGGGTAACATGAGAATTCAGGGTAGAGTTACTTCCTTAAGTGTGTTTGAAGCCCGCTGGAAGCTTGACCCCTGCTTATAATTTTAGCAATTACGTTGAGAATTTGACAACCGGAAGGGGGGGGGGAGGGTGGGGGGGGTGGTCAGTTGAGAGTAAAAGACTTACTCCAGGGAATGGGTAAAAGTTAAAACAATTGTATATTCTCTTTGTTACTAGTGGTTCCTCTTTTTTTTCAATGTTGGTCAGTAAACTAATTCAGTCAATGAGTACTGAATATTACTTTTTGTTTGTTTAAGGTTTTAAACACTAATGTGTACTTTTTTAACTTTGTTCTTCTGTGTGCATTTTGCTTTTTGTTTACATGGAATTAGTAGCAAGCTGTGGAGACGCTTAACATTAAGTGTGGTATAGAACACTCACAAACCATTACAGATAACAAATTACAGTTCCTGCACTCATTATAGCATACAAATTTAAACAAGGGGAGATTGTTTTAGTGGTGATGCTTATGGAGACAAACATGGGATTCAAGTTGCTTTGTTGTTGAGCTAGCAAAGAGTACAGCCTCTGTCTAAATACCCACGACAGATATAGGTCATTTACCCTTACCAACTTATACTGTAATCAGCAGTGTTTATTTACATGATGATGTCATAGGACCTTCTGGTCATCTTTGCGTATCAGATTACTTCACTTTTGCATTACATGGCTGTGAAAACTGATCTTCTGAACTGCAAACCCTCCCAAACAGTGCTGCAAATGTGATTAGCAACTCATTTTCCATTACTACAAATTGTTTGAACATCTGACCACTGGCATCTCATATGTCACTGTCAGAAATTAATCAACAAGACGCCATTTATGAAAGGTCAACCTCACACGTTAGAAGCTGCCCATGTGCCCAAAATAGCCAAGGCTAATATTCTAACACCACAAGTGTAAACCATAGCCACCCGCCACAACAGTAGTGACACATGAAACATGGGGAACTGATAAAGTCATATTTGGTTTGGTGGTCTTGCTTAAACTTGACAAATGTTTAAATGTGTGCAGTGGCATTCTGAAATGATGAGGGCAAAGTCCTTAGTCCTAAAAAAAACATATCGAGATATTAATTTTCGTGCCTACTGATCATATTGTGCAGTTCCTGTGCATTTTCCTCCTTAGCCGCAGGAGGAATATACACTGTGCTTAATATAACACACTGTAGCTCTCTAGGCAGGTAAAAATGGCCTACATTTCACAGTAATGTACTCCACGTTTTTAGAACAGGACTGTGATATTACCGTATTATCAGTGCTCCATGATTTTTTGACGAGGATAACCGTTCCTCCCCCAGAAGTTTTACTGCTTTCCATTGCGCTGCAGTCGGCTCTATAAACAGTGTAGCCTGCCGGTGTAATGGCTTCATCGGGGGTCTTCTGTCCGAGCCACGTTTCACAGAAACATAGAACGGAACAATCCTGAAAGTACCTCTGTGTAGCCATCCGAATAAGAAGATCATCCATCTTATTTACTAGGGACTGGACATTAGCGAAGAGTATGATCGGAAGAGTTGGCCGGCCTTTGCTAACCAGTCGGCGAAGTCTCCGTCCCCCTCCTCCTCGCCTACCATGCTTCCGTGTCGGCCTCCCATTGCCGGAAAGTCCCCCTGTTGTGGCCCTGGCGTCACTTCAGCATGGAGCTGTATCTCCGGGAAGGAGTTGAGAACATTTGTTTCAAAGTAACCTCTATTGCTCAATTCTCCTAACAAAGTCACTCGATCATACTTCACATGAGCTCTAACACACCTCACATGAAAAGATAGTAGCGACACTATTAATATAAAATCCAAGTAAAATCCGACTCGGATAGCTACGCTCTGTCGCACACAAGGGATTGCCATGACAGATATTTTCCTCCCCAACAAAACGTCAGAAAAGAGACGCGCACCCAAAGCATATTCAGAAAGCTCATAATGCTAGATCTAAAAGTAAAAAAAGTAGACGTTTGTTATCAGCGGACATTGACCGTGAGATAGACGAATGCGCGCTATCGGGCAGAAAGAATAGCGTGGTAAGAGCCAATCAGCATGTTCAGCGCACAAGTCCCACCCCGAAAGTTCCCGAAGTAAATGCCCCCATTACTAGCGTTATACGCTAAACAGCTTTTAGAGAGAAAACTCTTTACATTCGATTATCATGAAAACAAATCTCAGAGAATGGCTGACTAAGAACCGATGTTTTATGAGACCAAAGGTTCATTTTGCGCTGGAGTTCTCCTTTAAGTTGCCATTTCAGTTAGGTCAGTGGTGTCCAATCCTAATCCTGGAGGGCCACTGTCCTGCAGAGTTAAACGCCATTGCTCATTAAACACACCTGAACCAGCTAATCGAGATCTTCAGAATTGGGGCAGGCTGGAGCTAAACTCTACAGGACATTGGGCAAGCATAAGCAGGATTGGACCAAGATATCTTTCTTGAAAGAGATTTTAATCTAAAAGAAAATTGATTTAAAGCCATTTTACTCTTGTTTGATAAGTGCTCATCTTGGGTGCTAGTGGTAAGAAGTAATTATTTTCTGTATATTTTCACACACACAAAAAAAAAAAAACTCAGTGTACTGAAAAATTTCATGATTTTTTTTTTTTTTTTTTTTTTTTTTTTTTTTTGATGTGATGTTAGCAGATCAGAGTGATGGTCTTAGAATAGTTCTGTGATTATAGTGAGTATCAAAAAAAAAAAAAAAAAAAAAACTTTACCTAAGCAATAGGGCTGGGTATTGAGACAAATTTTACAATTCAATTCGATTTCGATTCACAAGCTTGCAATTCGATTCGATTTCGATTCGATTCAATATCGATCATTTTTGATATCAGTTACAATAAATGGCCATTTTTCTCAAGGGAATCAAATCTCTTAACTAATGCTGTAAACTATGGGAGTCTAGTTGTAGCCTACTAGGCTTCATTAGCCTAATATGAAGGTAATAATGAATGAATAACTTAAATTACACTTTCATTTATTTTATAAGAAGATTATATGAAATATAAACATTTAAATTTGGGCTGCCATAAAAACTTGCCAGATTTATTCAAATATGAAGGTAATAATGATTGAATCACTTAAATTACACTTTTATTTATTTTTATAATAAGAAGATTAGCCTATATGAAATATACACATTTAAATGGTGGCTGTCCTAAAAACTTGCCAGATTTATTCAAATATGCATTAAATATTGAAGGACATTAAGATTATAATGCATATCTAATATAGTGAATATATTTAGCAAAATGCTCATCTCTGGAGTTATTTTTTCTAGCTGACTAACGAGTTTATGTGGGTTTTCTGAGGTAAATATGACGATACATGACATTGATTACAAGCTGTTTAACTGACGTCTTTCCACGGTTGAAACGCTGATTGAGCACATCAATGTGACATGATACGGATTTGGATAAGTTATACTCTATCTTTTAACACACTTTCAGATGCTCATTCATGTTTATTTGGCGCTTTGGCTGGTATAATTAACCCGGAAGTGAGATCGGCGCTGCTGCTTCAGCGCCAAAGCGATCTCACGCCACAGCGCCAAAACACTATTTTGTTTTTGAATTTCTAAAGAAAATGGATGTAATCTGAAAACTGAGACTTTGTTTCATATCAATAGTAACAAAGGACAACGATTATTGCGTTTTTTTGGATGCGTGCAGCCGCGATACGATGTCCCATTCATTCAAATGAAACAGGATGACTAATCGATTCTTGAGACTTAAGAATCGATATCGGTTCGTAAAAATGAGAATCGATTAATATCGAGAAATCACTTTCAAGGTTCACTTTTTTGATTTTAAATAGTGTGTAATGTTGCTGATGGTGCATTAACAGTATCTGCAAAGTTGCAGCGCTGAAAGTTCAATGTAAGCAGAGATATCGTCTTTTAAAAACCAGGAAGTGTAAACGCCTACAAAAACGACTCGATTGGGACTACAACGGGTTATGGTACGTCACTAACCCGCACATTTGCATCAAACACTCCCTTCGGAATATGCAGGAAATGGCATGTGCATATTTCTGCAGCACGTCGAGTGAGTTGTGTTCACGCAGCTGTCAGGTCTTCTGTGTTTCAAGCTTCCCACAGATGCTATACTTCATCAACAATGGATACAATTTATGTTTGATTATATTCCTGAAAGTGACGATCGTAATCTAGCTCTCTGTGCTGCGCATTTTACGGAAGACAGCTTCTAGAATCTCCACGAGTTCAATGCAGCAAGAAACTGTTAATAAACAATGAAGCTAATCCAACTTTAAAACCAGAGGCAGCAGTTGTTGGACCACAACTTGTAAGTAGGCTAAGACTTAATCGTTTTAAATGTATTTGCATGTATAATTCCAGACGTAACGTTAGCCTGTGTTTTATTTATGTTTTATTTTTTCAAAATGCCAGCGATGGCTTTCTAGCCACTAGGCTACTAGTTATGCTAGTATTTTGTGTCTACGACAAACGCGTACAAACATTATGGACCTGAATTTTGTATAAGTACTAATGTTTTAAACGTATTTTTCATGTATATATGCTTTAGGACGTTATTTTCGATTTGATCAAGAACGTAAACTTGCCACCGCTGTTTGTGCTTAACATTAGTAGCCAGTCAGTTGCTATCGTTGCCAGTCAGATGCTATTGTGTAAAACAAACGTGTATATGGTTAAAAAATATGTCAACTTATCATTCAGAAACGTTTAGTAAGAGCCGTGTGTGGTGTGGTTCTGTTTGACTCGCTTCGTCGCGGATTTCTCGGTCTGATTCTGCCTCACTGATACTGCAGCTCGACACCATTATTTACATCTGGACCGGAGCTGGCGTTTCCCCGTAAGGTAATAGGCGTTAACCTTCCGGACAACGTGAGCGACAGTTTAGCCAATCACAACACACCCGCCCAAACGAACCAATCTGAGCCCACGACGTGTTTCTGAGGGAGTGTTTTCATAGAATCAGGAAGTAAACCGCTCGTTCAGGGGACAGGGGAGAGCGCGGCTGACGATAAAGGTGAAGTTTATGAAAAATATGACCTTTTAAAAAAGAAAAACCACGAATACATGTTATATTGCACCCCATAAACACAATCATGCAAAGAAAAAGAGGACTAAACCACCCCTTTAAAGTATTGTGATGCCTTTGTACACAGGGTCCTGCTAACCATGTTAAAGGGGTTTTGGGGGGCTGTTAACCCATTCAATTAAAAGTAGGGTAAGTCGTTTTTTAAATATGCTATTGGCCAATGTTGATATTTCAAATCAAACACACCGCTTCTTCATTGCTCCGCCTCCAAAACTCACCCTCCATTCCTACCAGTTGGTCTAAGACCCTAATCCGCCCGTTAAGCGAGTCTAGTGCACTAACAATGACGCTAAACACTGCATTCACTAGCAGTCATCAACGCGACTGACTAACTAGCCTCGATTACGCACACGTGTCCAAGAGAGGATATTTGTTTATCATAACAGAAGCACAACAGAATAATGCTTCAAGAAAAATAAAGCGCAGATGATGAACAAATGACAAGGAAGCACACAAAAAAAATTTACGTACAGTACACAATAGTCTACAAACAAGAGTTGGTTGTTAGTTGCCAACAGCACAGCAGCTCCAGGCAAGCAATGTCACTCAAACCCAGTGTTACTCACGTGCGGAACGGAATCAAAGCAACCCCCGTGTCTGTTTCCATGCCTTCCCTCTTAGCTCTCTCCAGAGCTGGACAACTTTTCAAATATTATGTAGATCACAGTTTCCACAAAAACATTAAGCAGTATAACGGTTTTAAGAAATGTTTTTTTCAGCAGCAAATCAGCATATTAGAATTATTTCTAAAGGATCATGTGACACTGACGAAGACAGGAGTAATAATGCTGAAAATCCAGCTTCACAGGAATAAATTACATTTTAATATATATTGAAATGGAAAGTATTCATTTGAAATTGTGATATTGCTGTTTTTACTGTGTTTTGATCAATCCAGATGGTACAGTTACCAACAAAGATTAATGAGGCCATGCCAACTAGCCAAACCTTGAACCCTGATTTACACAGAAACCATGAACTTGCCCTACTGGACTAAACCTCATTTGCAGTCCACATGTAAACAGGCATGCATGGAAATGCCAATCAATAACAGTGAGAGGAAACCTTTCCAACACTTTAGCCTTGAAACCTTGGACTATTTCAGTCTAACAGTGTCTGAAACAACATCCTAATATTAAGTAGGCTGCCCATACAATTTCAAGCTATTAAGACACAGTGGGTTTAAACAATCCTTCACAGTCACAGTCTGCTGGAGTAAATCGGTGGGGTTCATCAATCCCCTTATAATCACAGTTCACTCAAGGTTAAAACTCACACTGAAGTGCCACACAGAAAATGTGAGCAGATTTTTTTTCTCATTAATGCAAGAATTAATTGCATTAACTTTTAGAGCCTCAGTCTAGTAGTGCATGTTTTTACGTGTAAACCCATGTTGTTTATACAGGCGATGTAAGCTGGAGTTTGAGTTAGTGCATGAGTCCATCATTCGCCGATAGTCCCCTTTTCAAAAATGTAATTTTATTTTTTATCTTTTCATTATTAAAAGGACTACTTTACCTTAAAAATAAGAAGATTTTGTCATTATTAACCGGTGTTCTGTCGATTTTTGCTTCCTTATCGAAAAATGCTACCGTAGCGCGAATTGATGACAGAATGCCCGATTAAAGTCGTATGAAATACAATTATAATACAATTCTAAGTTATGAGAAGCTACTGTATACTGTAGACGACTATTTTTACTTTTAAAACGGTGTGAAAAGTAAAAATTATCATAAAATATTCATCTTTGACTTGTCAAAGTACACCTTTCCTCATAGTAACTGAAAATTTCAGTTATTCCTTTTCAGCTGGCTGATCGTACAAATATTCATATGGTAGTAAGCATTTTTAAAGGGAAATTATATCCTATTATAACAAGAAAATGTACCAAATTTCAGTTATTCCTTTTCAGCTGGCTGACCGTACAAATATTCATATGGTAGTAAGCATTTTTTTAAAGGGAAACTATATACGAAGAGTTCAGATGCAAAAGCCTCTAAATGCCATTTGAAATTTTCTTCTAAAATGACCATTTTTATCAAGCTTGTATATTTAAGTTCAGTAATTTCACTTAAATGACAATTAATAGGTAATCTTCATTGCAATTTAAGTGAAATTACTGAACTTAATTATACAAGCTTGATAAAAATGATCATTTTTGAAGAAAATTTCAAATGGCATTTAGAGGCTTTTGCATCTGAACTCTTCATATTATAACGGGAAAATGTACCTTTTGTAAAAAAAGAAAAAAATATATCTGACGCTGCACATGCGCATAACCGGTAAGTAGCAAATCTCGATGGGTAGCATGAATTGTCAGAACACCGGCCTTCATACCAAATGTGCATGCTTCATTTTCATTTTTGGGAACTATCCCTTTAATTAGTTCACAGTAAGTTACCTTACTAAATAAATGCACCAATACAAAATCAAAGTAAAAAAAAGTTAAAAAAAAAAAAAAAAAAACGAGGATAGATATACTTCAGAAATCCACCAGAAAACTTATCCAGGCATCTGCGGCTTACTATTTTCAGTGTATACTATAGTTTGGGATGAACTAATCTTATCTTTATCCTACATAAACACATATACAATATAACCCCAAAGCTATCTACACTGCAAGTGTGATCTAGTTTTGCCACATTATAAAGTATAAAGACACTGTGCGTACACAGAATGCCCAGCATACACCTGGCGTAAACCCAAAACCACGGTGACTTTGACATTTATCAATATGCACGTTGGCGTACGGCACGCTCAAAACCCAGCTCAGGAGGTGGTGTACAAGTACGCACATTTTGAGTTAGTGAGGAAATGCACAGAAAAACAATTCCTAAAACCACAAAACGCACTGACAAACGAAAAGATATGATATGTCCCACTGTAAAAATACAACATACACTGTAAAAATGAATATGCTTTAACTAATCAAAAAAAATGTGGCAACAGATTACAAGCAATATTATTAATTAAATGTAACAAATTAGAATTCAGTAATAATTAATAAAATTAATTCCTTAAAAGTTAACCATTTAAAATGAGTAAAACTTACAACAACCACCAAAAAAAAAACATAAATTTAAGTCATCATTATGGTGATCAGTTTTTGTTTTAGGTTTGTTTTAAAATTACAGTTTTCTCGTTCAGTGATTCTGCTTGTTAACATCAGCTGTCTTCAATGTTGGCAATATAAAATAAAGAGTTCTTGATTAATCTTTGATTTTTGTGGTGTAAACTTTACTCATTATAAATGGTTAACTTTTAAGGAATAATTTGATTAATTATACTTAATTCTAATTTGTTAAGTTTAATTAATAATATTGCTTGTAATCTGTTGTCACAATTCTATTGATTAGATAAAGCATGCATTTTTACAGTGTAGTAATTATAAACTTCAGTGTTCATTTTTGTGCAACATGGATATTTAATTTGTGTGACTTTACCAAAGCATTTGATTTGTAGGCATATGTATTCCTTCAGTAGCGAACCAGTGCACTGACGTTTCAGGGTTAGGCCCGGAAGGTGCGCAAAAATTGGGTTCAGTAATGAAAGGCTTTCAACGACCCAAAAAATTATTCAGACTGACAAAATAATAAAAATGACATTTTTCTTCTTTTAAATAATAATAATAAATAACAACAATAACAAAATTTTTCTTCTTAATAAAAATTAATAATAAAAATCATAATAATAATAGAAAGAATATTAAAAATTGTCATGCAATTAATTATGTAAATGAACATAAACACGTGCCGTCTTCCGTGTGTCCATGGCGTAAAATGAGGGTGTAGGGGGAAGCGGAGACTTGAATTAACACAGTCTCACAGTCTCATCCCAAAAAAGTCATATAACTGACGTCTTGGGACGTTTTTGACCATATACGTCAATATTCGCCTTTTTAGGGCCCCCTTAAACGTCGGTAGATGGCGATCCCGGGCCGTCATACAACTGACGCTTTACCTTTAACGTCAGTTAGGTGGTGGGTTAGGTTTAGGGTTAGGTTTAGGTCTGGGGTAGAGCTAGGATCCCATAACCTCATCTACCGACGTTTAAGGGGACCCTAAAAAGGCGAATATTGACGTATGGTCAAAACACGTCCCAAAACGTCAGTTATATGACGTCTTGGGATGAGACTGTGCTGCTTGAATAGACCTTATTCAGAGCAGCGCCATGACAGGTATGAAAGTGAGGCTGTGAGGGATAGACTTACCGTGTTTCCAATGGCATCCGCTGTAAAAAGCTGAATAAAGCTCAAATTACTGACAATTTTTTCACAGCTTACATTGTCGGGAGTTTTTTGTCTACTGAAATTTCTTGGAAAGATATTTTTCCAGTGTTTCATAAACAGAACAATCTGAAAACACATTAAATAACAGTACAGCCCATTGAAGAGAATGCATGTCTATCCCTCACAGCCTCGCTTTCATTCTCATTAAAAATCAAAGATGGCGCTGCCGTGAATAAGGCGTATAGGGGCGTGCAATTCTAATGACGATCGACAAGCCGTAGAATTTATCAAGGGCAGGTATTGCGTACACCTGGATTTCAAAGCTACGCACAGCTTCATAAATCAGACGGTGATAGTGTAAGCATAATCTTACGCCAACATATACGCCCGTTTCTACGCAAGAATGATAAATGAGGGCCATTGTGTCATAATTAAAAAAATCTGAGTTACATTGAAGAACTTAAAATGAAAGCAAATAGTTTTTTAAAAGTAGAAATGCAATGCTTGTAATTTTATAAAAGCAATTACATTAATTATTCTGTTAAAACGTTTATTATTTGAGCAGTAAAGTTTATTTTATTTTATTTTTTCCTGCTTGTGCAGACAAACATACTCAGCGAGATCCATATGGTTTAAAGTTACATAAAGTGTTGTGACTTCACAATAGAAACTTTACTAATGCAAAGGAATTTAACATTCATGGCCATTTTCCTTTTAAGTTACACTACATTGTAACCATGGAGTCTGCATAGTGTGTGTTAGCAGACACTGACATCTGGCATACTTCTCTGTCATTTTGGGAGTTCCTTCATGAATGAACATGTCCAAATAAAGACGAAGAGCAATTTCCTTTTCCTCCACATACAAAAAATGTGCAAGAGCGTGTACTCAATCATGCTTCTAAACCACACATCTGTTTATGTCCAGAGGGAGGTTGTGTCAACACAGGAAACATGACTTTGCTACTGAGATTGTGCAGGGCTATTGACACCAGTAAACCTTTATGCCTCTTTTAAGACAGTGGGAACTTCTGTGACACCGGGGTGTTCTGGAGAGGCTGACCTCAGCAGAACAGCTCAGTAATGTGAGCTGTTTAACCTCCAGAGGAACATGATTTAGATGGAAATGGAGCAAAGGAAATGTTAAGGTCAGGCAGATGTACAGTGATGACGTTAGCTTATGCACGAAAGAGCTCCAAGATTTTCATAATAGGCTCTATATTTATTTTTTGTTTAGGGCGAGATATGCCATATTTCCTCTATTTGTCTCTACTCAGTAAACTGGGATGATTGAAGATATTTCAGATATCATTTGAACTTAACTTTGGGGATTTTTGTAATTTTTATTAAAATAATAGATATGCTAACCCTATTTTTTTTTTTTTTAAATATCAATATTTGTGTGATTTTAGTCATTTGAAACAGTTTTGTGACTGATGTCTCTAGAAAATAGTGATCATTTACAGTATAAGTATTGTTGAATTTCAAGATTGTTTGTGCCCATTTCTTTGGTGAGGGATTTGTGGATTACAGTTTAGGGTTAGAGGTAGCATACACTCTAAAATAAACACTGCTGGAAAACGGGACTAAATGTATAATTTTCTATTTGGTCCGGACCAAAAGAACTGAACTACAAGCATGAACACACCATAATTCTGGGAAAATCTGTTTTTGGCTTTTCACTGTAACTTTATAAGGTGATTTATTTATTTTTACTTCAAAAAAATAATACATTTAAAGGAGACATATCATGCAAAATACACTTTTTAGCCCTTAAATGCATTTTGTTGTATATTTGGAGTGTTTATAAGTACAGAAAAGTTGAAATTATTCTCTTCAGGTGCTTCGTTTATATCTTTATATTCTGTTTTGGTCATATTTTTCAACCTGTTCGGATTTTCCTGTTGTCTATTACGTTTTTTGAACAATAACGTCACAGTATTTGCAGCGGAACTGACAAATAAGGACATCGACTACCGGTCCAACACTTCGAGCAATCCGCCATTATTATTTCTCGCTCTGGCTCGAATACGTAACGCTTGATGGACAAGTCTTTTGTTGACATTTTGTTAACGTGTGAATAAAAATGTTCTTTGAAACAATAGTAATCGTATATCTCTTATCAAACTACAATAATGGCTGAACGCGGGGAGTTGAACCGACCGTGAACTCAGCGACCTGGAGAGCGGGCGGGGAAAGACGCAACTCCTTTTTATTTAAAGGGGACGCTTCGAAACGGGTTGCTCACAGAAGCACATCAGAAAAGGGGCCTGTTGAGCTATAATAATGAGGAATTCAGACCCAAGCATTGCAGTTATGCTTTATATAGACCACAAATGTATGATTTATAAGTAAAAATGAATGATTTAAAAGCATGATATGTACCCTTTAAAATAATTTATCCTCATGCTAAGTGTTTTATAACCCAGTAACAGAATCCATCTCAAACTGTATCTATATTCAATCTTGTGAAGTAATGGAACCGAGTTATGAAGAAAAGACACCATAGTTTACATTACAGGTGTGTCCAAGTTCCCACACAGGTGTTAGTGGGTAGCAATTAAAATAATAAATATAAATACAAATACAAAAAGTACCCTTATAATAACACCAATCAAACACTTTACAGCTATTACACAATCAGCAGCTTAAAATTCAACACCACTTCAGTTTTCAAATAACAAAGAAGATACTGTTAGAACAAACCCATACTGTGTAAAACCTATAAGCACAATTGTGAACATGCTAAATTATTGTTTGTGTAATAGTAGTTTGTTTTGACTTAGCCATAAAGTAGACTAAATGCAGTTGTTCAGTTCTCTTAAAGTTAATGTTTGAGGATTTCTTACCCTACACCCATCAGAAGATGCCCACGCTGGTGACGTGAAATTCCTTCTCAATGCCATTGTTGTTCCATTAAAAGGTTCCCCCAAAAGCCAATGCTATCTCTTTCATTTCAACAGTCCACCAAGCGAAACCAATAAATCAACAGCAAACAGACAGGCATGCTGAGAATGACATCACCCGTAATGGACACAGGAGAAACCCTAAACAGATTAAGGGCAAATCCTCTTAGCAAGTAAGCCATTCACCAACACTCTACATCCTCTTTACAGGTCCGAGAAACCCTGTTAAAATAAATGGATGGTTATTTATAACCCCGGAAATGGACTTTCACTTGTTGAATCCTATCGAGAGCTCCTCAACAGATAATTCAGACTGATTAAATGTACTGTCATGAGGTCACTGGTCAAAATATGAGTAGAAAAGATTAAAGGTATGAAATTTTGAAACAGAGATTATGACAATAGGTCATAAGATTAAAAAAATACTGTAATTATTTTAGGCTTGCAAATGTAATATAATTTTGAGGATTGCATACGTGTGGAACTTCAAGCGTTTCTGAGACTTTGTTCACACTGTAGTACAATATTTTATATTTGATTCTTAACTTTATGACTATTTTGAAAGAGTCCATTTAGTATTTGTAAAGATAGTTTGCAACAAAATTTGAGCCGTTAATATATGTAATTCGCCCTTTTCCCCTGAAAATGTTTTGATAACATTAGCCTTTTAACTTTGGACTTTTTGTAGATATGTCATAAATACTGCAGTTATTTTCACTGCCCATTCTGTGCCCCCATATATTTCAAACCCACAAAGTTGCCCAAAGTTTAAAAACATCTCAAGAGAGACTTCAATAGAGCAGTGCAACATGAAGGTAATTGCAGACATCTTTTTTTTCCTTTTGTTGCTGTTTTAAAGACCAAAAGACGTGTGTGACAGTGCAATCATAGGCCTAAACTCTTGTATTCCAGGGTACACCAAACATTGATGCGTTCGCCCCCGCCGAACACAGCAACATACCATTTTATGATTATCCAAAGCGACTTATAGATCTAGATCTAATGAGCTTTTGAACAAAAAACAGTTTGTCCTGTCTGTTTAATCATTTAAGTCAGACGTAACTGACTGTTTACACAATCATTTCACCTAATACACCATTTTGAGACATTTATCATTTACATTTACATTTATCTGGGATCGCACACAGCCGCATGAGTAAGTACTCTTCACAAAGCGCGCATGAGTATTTGAAATTGAAAGCAGCCTTCTGCAGAATCGTTGAACACTGGTCTTATAACTGATCGATACAAATATACTTCTATGAGGAATAAAGTAATACAGACTTATTGACTTATTGAGAATTATTGAGGGTCAAAAGGGAATGGGAGAAAAATCTGGCAAACTATTAAATTAGCTGGAAAACAAAACATGGATAAAAGTTTTAAACTTAACTTCAAGGAACACCATGTAACTTTTGCTCTCAGGGTCCCCCTACTTGTCTTCTACTACTGTCGTAAAGTCTGTCATGGTAACACGTGCATTTGTTTACAAGCCGATGCCCCCGAGCTCTGCAGAAGGAGTTCTCACGTCTTGGGCAGAGTGCCTGCGTTGCGTGTGAAATTTTTTCATCCCAGATACAGTGGCAAATATTTCAGCATGTGAATCCCGTAGCTCACGTTTACAAGCCAGCATCATTATTGTGACCTATTGGCGAATGTTTTACAGAATGCATATGCTAATTCAATTCAATGTTTTTGTGGTAGTTAATAGGGATGCAACGGTACACGGTAAAATCCCGGACCGTTCGGTCAGCCCTGCACGGGACAATCTAACCTCGTGTCCCGCGGGACTTCGGTTCTGCCATAGAGTTCGTTGTTAAGATTTGTATTGTGTGCCCTCATACTGCTTAGTGCTCACGTGCGTCACGTGTATGTGATCTGTTATCCATAAATGGGTATATGTTAATAAAGATGACTGTTCCGGTCTAACAGAGAGCCGAGTGATGTCCGTGTGTTTTTTCCTCCGTGTAATCTACAAAAATAACCGGTTATAAACTACGAAATGGCTGCGCCAACAGGTTATGGGCCCAGGAGAGAAGCAGGTAACCGATGGAGATTGTATTTCGACGGAGATGAAAAAAGTTACGAACTTTGGGAGACAAAATTTCTAGGCCACCTGCGTTTGCTAGGCCTAAAGGACACCATTTTATCAGAGCCTCCCGCGCGTGGTGAAGAAGAGGAAGATGAAGCCGATAAAAACGAGGAAGCTTATGCTGAGCTTATTCAATACTTGGATGACAAAAGTTTGTCTCTAGTAATGAGAGATGCAGCGGACGACGGTAGGAAAGCTCTACAGATTTTGAGAGGTTATTATGCTGGCAAAGGAAAACCGCGAATAATCAGCTTGTACACAGAGTTAACGTCGCTGCAGAAAATGGCAAATGAGAGCGTTACGGATTACATTATTCGAGCAGAAACCGCAATCACAGCTCTGAGAAGTGCTGAAGAGACTCTCGGTGATGGACTGTTAATTGCGATGATTTTGAAAGGTTTGCCAGACTCGTTTAAACCGTTCGCTATCCATATCACACAAAGTGATGAAGATATAACGTTTGCAGAGTTCAAAACCAAGCTGAGAAGTTTTGAGTGTACGGAAAAGTTTCACACCAGCGCGAGTGATGATAACGTGATGAGAGCGAGTGCCTCAGCTCCGCAACAGAGGGGACGAGAACGACTAACGTCAGCAGACTCGGACTTTACGTGCTATAACTGCGGTCAAAAGGGACACAAAGCCCGTGCTTGTCCGAGTCAAAATCACAAAAGACTGTGGTGCAGTTACTGTAAAAGCTCGACGCACAAGGATGAAAATTGCAGACGCAAAAAGAGAGACAATGTTAAACAAGCCGCTGACAAAGAGGACAACGACGAACACACATTTGTCTTCAGAGCGAGTGACAGCCAATTCTACAGTGTGCAACGAAAGGGACTAATGGTTGACACTGGCGCGACATCGCACATTATTACAGACATTGAAAAATTCAAAAAGTTTGATGACAAATTCCAGCCGGAGAAACACTACATTGAGTTGGCTGACGGGACCAGAGCGAGCGGAGTGGCGTTAAAAAGAGGAGATGCGGAGGTGTGTCTGATTGACAACGAGGGACAACAGGTGAAGACGACGCTGAGGAGCGCGTTGTATATCCCATCGTACCCGCAGGACATATTCTCTGTTAAAGCTGCAACGACGAATGGAGCATCAATCAACTTTCAACAAGGACGTGATGAACTCGTTCACAAGAATGGTACGAAATTTCACATTCGAGAATACAACAGACTGTACTATTTGAACACTGTAAACGAGGACAATGATAGTTGTAACGGATGTTATGACATTCAAACCTGGCATCAAATTCTCGGCCACTGCAATTATGATGACATTTCCAAATTGCAAGATGTAGTACAGGGAATGAAGATCAAGGGGAAGAGTAAGATTGATAAATCTAACCTGAACTGTGAGGTTTGCACACAAGGTAAATTTGTTCAGGGTAGAAACAGGGAACCTGACACACGTGCTAAGTCTGCACTTGAACTAGTGCACACAGATCTAGCTGGTCCTATTGACCCAGTGGCTAAAGACGGTTTCAAGTATGCACTTGCATTTACTGATGACTACTCAGGTTCAGTGTTTGTGTATTTTCTAAAAGCTAAGAGTGACACTGTGAAAGCTACTGAAAAATTTCTCGCTGATACAGCCCCTTATGGGACTATAAAGTGTGTTAGATCAGACAACGGCACCGAATTTATGGCAAAAGAGTTTCAGTCTCTATTAAGTAAGAACTGTATTCGACATGAGACCTCAGCGCCTTACTCACCCCATCAAAATGGGACTGCTGAGAGAAATTGGAGGACGCTATTTGAAATGGCAAGATGTTTGCTCTTAGAGAGCAATCTACCCAAGATGTTGTGGACGTATGCCGTGATGACTGCTGCAGTAATTCGCAACAGGTGCTACAATGGCAGAATACGGCAAACCCCATACTATGCACTGACAGGGAGAAAACCTGATCTTTCAAAGATGAGAGTTTTTGGTTCAGCTTGTTACGCATATAAGCAGGACAAAAAGAAGCTAGATGCACGATGTGAAAAAGGGATCTTTGTAGGGTATGACAAAAACAGCCCTGCATACCTGGTCTATTATCCAGACACAGGGAAAGTTCTCAAGCACAGACTTGTGAGATTTGTAACAAAATGTGTTACTGAACACCAAACACAGACTGACATCTCAATGTCCGATGATGATTTCCATGGGGAAAGATATGTATCCTCCCAGTCAAAAGAAAATGCGACTGATCAGATCCCAGAAGAGACTCATAAACCTCAAAATGAGAATCAAAATCAGCAATGTGCTCAGACAGAAGTAGTTGATCACAGTATGCGGTATCCTCAGAGAAACAGGAGAGCTCCTCAATATTTGTCAGACTATGTTTCTGATGTGGAATGTGATGACCATATCCTGACTAATGTGGACTTCTGTTACAGAGTGTGTGCTGTACCACAAACATTCAAGGAAGCTATGAGTTCAAGTGAGTCACAGATGTGGGCTAGGGCCATGAAAGAGGAGATTAATTCTCTTGAGGAAAATGACACATTTACTCTAACTACGCTACCTGAAGGTAAACATGCAGTGGGGGGTAGATGGGTCTATGCCATCAAAAACAATACAGATGAGACTGAGACATACAAGGCCAGATATGTAGCAAAAGGCTATAGTCAAGTGATGGGGGTAGATTATAAAGAGACTTTCTCACCAACAGCAAACATCACTTCAGTACGTGCTTTAATGCAAATGGCAGCACAATATGATCTTGAACTTCATCAGATGGATGTAAAAACGGCCTATTTGCATGCTCCAATTGACTGTGAGATTTACATGGAACAGCCAGAAGGATTTGAAGTGAAGTCAGATGTAGGTGACAAACTAGTCTGCAAACTGAACAAGTCACTGTATGGGTTAAAGCAGTCAGGTAGAAATTGGAACAAAATATTACACGACTACCTCTGTGAAAATGATTTTGTTCAAAATTCAGCTGACCACTGTGTATACAGTAGACAAACTGAAAAGGAGAGAGTGATTGTTGTGATCTGGGTTGATGATCTGATCATTGCTGCTAGTAACAATGATTCACTGAATTGTGTGAAAAAGATGCTGACAGCAAGATTCAAAATGAAAGATCTGGGAAAACTAAACTATTTTCTTGGAATTGATTTTCATCAGAATGAAGGGTACGTGAAAATGAGTCAGAAAAGGTACATTTTAAGGGTACTAGAGAGATTCAATATGTCAGACTGTAAACCCAGATCAACACCATGTGAGCAAAAACTTGACCACAATGGTGATGATGATCCTGTTGATCCTAAAAGGTATCGTGAGGCAGTGGGTAGTTTGATCTATCTGATGACATGTACCAGACCTGATCTAAGTTGGATTGTCAGTAAATTGTCGCAATATCTGTCCAATCCAAATGAACAACACTGGTCTACAGTGAAACATGTGATGAGGTACTTAAAAGGTACAACTGATTATGAACTATGTTACAAGAAAAGAGCGGAAAATCTCAAACTTGTAGCATACAGTGATGCTGATTGGGCATCAGATCTAAATGACAGGCGGAGTACGACAGGATTCTGTTTTAGTCTTACTCAAAATGGTCCTTTAATTTCCTGGAAGTCAAAGAAACAGTCCACAGTTGCTTTGTCTACATGTGAAGCTGAGTACATGGCATTGGCAGCAGCCACACAGGAAAGCATGTATCTTGTACAGTTGTTGAATGACATGGAAAGTGGTTGTCTGTTTGAGCCAGTACAAATCTTTGAAGATAACCAAGGTGCCATTGCTCTGTCTAAGAACCCAGTGTGTCGACAAAGATGCAAGCATGTAGATATAAAGTATCATTTCATTCGATCAGCCCTCAGTGATGGTAAAGTGACAATTGAGTATTGCCCCACTGAAGAAATGGTGGCTGATGTTATGACTAAACCAGCAACAAAGTTTAAACTTGAAAAGTTTAAAAGTCTTATGTTTGGCATGTAAATGCAGCACAAGAGAGATACAAGATTGTTCATGTGTTATGTTATTATAATGGTAATCTACACAGTATGAGAACAAGTGGGGGTGTTAAGATTTGTATTGTGTGCCCTCATACTGCTTAGTGCTCACGTGCGTCACGTGTATGTGATCTGTTATCCATAAATGGGTATATGTTAATAAAGATGACTGTTCCGGTCTAACAGAGAGCCGAGTGATGTCCGTGTGTTTTTTCCTCCGTGTAATCTACAAAAATAACCGGTTATAAACTACGAAATGGCTGCGCCAACATTCGTGCTGATCCGTTTACCGTATTTTACGCACTATTAGGCGCACTTAAAAGCTGTTAATCTTTTAAAAAAAACGACAGTGTGCCTCATATTCCGCAGCACCTTACTATATATGGATCAATTAGTTAACAACGCTCCGCGTTATTAAATTCGCCCGCGAACTCGCGCTCGTGTCCAGTTTATGCCCGCTTTGTCACAAGGTGACGGCCAGTTCAACCTCGTATAAATCAGGTTGTGTGTCTCCCGCTCACGAGCGATCACAGACACACGAACAGACACTATCCCGGCGCTGCTCGCGCGTCATATGTTCATAAAGCGCTCTCCGTTCACAGTAACGGGTCGTCTCATTCAAAACAGCCAACTGTTGCTGTTAGCGAGCTGCCGCACATTGAATACTCATATGAGTCTTTTTCTACACAAAACATGTACCGAAACCGAAACATCTCCCTCCCTGTTACTCTTTCTAGTCTCAGCGAAAAACCTTCGCCGCCTTTGTTTTAGTTGCCGCTTCGGCCATGATGATGATGATGAATCAGTGACGTTTTAGAATTTCAAAACAGTAAAACAATAAAAATGAAAGGACAAATTAAATATAGCATTTTTTGTGTACATCTATGTGTATATTTTTTGTTTTTATTAGTGCCCTTTATAAAAAATAACAATATATGACATTTTAATGTGTTTCTTTGTATACAGTCCTTGAAAATGTGATAGGGTAAAACGAAGTGATTTTTAGGAATAAATTAAATTTGACATTCATGACACAGTTAAAAACAACCATGAATGTAATAGTTGATCTGTAAGTATTATATAACAAGTTGCAAAATATAACCACCTACACCACAAATACTAGATATTTTGTTTTTTAACAACCACAGCATGTCATCTATGGACATTTGTTCTATTTTGTTTTTGGGTTTTTTTGCAAGAAATTAGTCAAAAATGCCTTGAAGTTATATATATATATATATATATATATATATATATATATATATATATATATATATATATATATATATATATATATATATATATATATATATATATATATATATATATATCAGGGTTTCCGTTGTCCGGTAATACCGGACATTGGCCGGGAAAAAAATTAAATGTCCGACAAAATAAAATCTCTCCGGTCAAATTGTCCGATTAAAATTGCCTAATAATCCCGCCCCCTGCCACAATCTGAACTAGAGAATAAGCCTAAAATCTATTAAGCAAAAATACACCGACATTTGGCTATGTTATAAAGGAACAGGCTCTACCGTTTGAATGTTGTTAGACGGCACATATGGCCCGGAGCGCCTTATATTTGGATCAATTGGTTAATAACGCTCCACGTTATTACTCGCGCTCGTGTCCATTTTATGCCCGCTCTGTCACAGTTCAACCTCGTATAATATTCAATAATCAAATCACTGTTCCCGGCGCTGCTTCACAGAATGTTCATAAAGGCTCCCAGTTCAGCGCTCAACGCAGTTTGCTTCGCGCTCCACTCAAATCGCCCCCGCTCGCTCCAAAAAACGAAAGAAATCTGCATGTATTTTTATTTCACTTTTAGGTTAGACCACAGCCTTACCTTATAAAGAACTAAAGACCAACAACAACATTTTCCAAACAGAAATGTTTCATTTCAAATTACAAATAAGGACTAGCAAGAACAGGAAGCATACACAAAAAGTCCTGTAAAATTAAACGAATAAATGGGCCTAATAATATGAATAAAATTATATAAACAAAAATACACATAAAAGTTTTAAAAGTAAATTATAGGCCAGCATTTTGATAACTGAACTTTTGCCCATCGCACACGATAAAAATGTAAATAGGCTTATAACCGTTGTACATACAAACTGCTGTAAAATTAAACGAATAAATGGGCCTAATAATATAACTAAAATAAAAATATGAACAAAATTATAAAAAAATATATACATAGGCCTACATAAATGTTTAAAAGTAGGCTAATTAATTGTTAGGCCAAATTTTGATAAGCCTATGATTTTTGCGCAGCGCGCAATATTAAAATTTAAATTGGCTTATATCATCTGTAGACACACAAAAAAAAAACTGTAAAGTTAAACGAATCAATGGGCAAATTTTTAAATAAAGAATTTTTATTTATTATATAAATAAAAATCACATCAACATCAACGTGTTAAATTAAATACATTTTGGTAATGGTAGGCTAAATTAACTATTAAGGCCACCAGACGCCATATCTAACTGATTTTTTTTGCGCAGAGAGCACGTGGATGACAATTTAAATTGTCTCAAACTTAAAAAAAGAAAAAAAAAAGAATTGCTTTCCTTATCTACAGTTCTCTTGAGTTCACCTTCAAGAACACGAGTTTGGACAATGTCTGAGGCTTCAGACACATGCGGTGGTTTGTTTCTTGAAAGCAAGGCAGCAGCGGAGAAAACCCTCTCTGCGCTCGCAGACTCGCTTGGGGATGCTGAATACAATGCAAGCAACTTTAGTCAGGCAGGGACGTGACTAAAGTTGAGGGTTCTCACTGCAGAGAGGGTTCTCACTGCAGAATCGGATCAAGATGAAAGCAGCGAAGTCGAGAACAAGGTTACGCGGCATATGCGCATTGCAAGTTGTGGAGAGACACTGCGAAGTTTTGATTTTAAGTCGGCAGCTGTACATTTCAGCACTGCAAAACATCGTAAAAAGCCTAAAATTACGCAAGACAGTGTTATAGGCCTAGTCATTTGTTTGTTCCAATTAATTTGACAAGGAGTCATTTCATGGTGGCCAATTTAAATGTTACCATGAGACGCTATACAGTATATAATTAAGTTCGCTTGAGTAAAAACTAGGCTACTATTCAGATATTGTACGGACGTTCATGTTTTCATCTTTTCTATTTGAAAGTTATGCTAATAAACATGTTGCATTCTATACGGCCTGATTATGTCATTTTTTAAGTTACATAGCCTGCCTCCAGTTTTCCTCAACTTGACTAATTAAGAGACGGTATTTGACCGGCTTATCATCAAAATGTCCGTTAAACTAAACCTCTGCCGGTCACTTTGACCGGCACCATTTTTTTCTAGCGGAAACTCTGATATATATATATATATCATACTAGCTCTCCTGCTTTATTTTCATGAACCCTGTAAACAAACAAAGTATCTATTTTTATTTATTTTAAAATTCAATGTTTTACCATATGACATATTTTGTTTTACCGTATGACAAAGTACAATTTCAATGTTTCATTGCATTTTTAATGTAATAAATTGATGTAGGCCAATTCCAAATGATTTCAAAGAAACAGGCATCTCAAGTGAACCTTTTTTTAACAGTAGAATAAATTTCCCAACACATGAACATTTCTTTTAGTCAACTCAACTCTCTTTCAGTACAAGGAACACATAGGACGTGCTATATGTAAAACATGACAATATCAGTCAGATTTACAACAGTGAGATAAACACACACACACACACACACGCACACACACACGTGAATAATATATCTACAGTGGGGCCAAAAAGTATTTAGTCAGCCACTGATTGTGCAAGTTCTCCAACTTAGAATAATGATAGAGGTCTGTAATTTTCATCATATGTACAATTCAACTATGAGAGACAAAATGAGAAAAAAAAATCCAGGAAATCACATTAGGATTTTTAAAGAATTTATTTGTAAATTATGGTGGAAAATAAGTATTTGGTCAATAACAAAAGTTCAACTCAGTACTTTGTAACATAACCTTTGTTGGCAATGACAGAGGTCAAACGTTTCCTCTAAATCTTCACCAGGTTTGCACACACTGTAGCTGGTGTTTACAGTGTTACTTTTTTCTCATTTTGTCTCTCATAGTTGAAGTGTTCCTATGATGAAAATGACAGACCTCTCTCAACATTCTAAGTAGGAGAACTTGCACAATCAGTGGCTGACTAAATACTTTTTGGCCCCACTGTATATAAAGCCACTTTCCAGAAACATTGTGATGCTGACTTCAACTCAGGCCTATAGATAAGATACTGCCTATACTGACTAAACTGGCACATCCTAATAAGGCTGTAGTCAAGACCACCTTTGTCGAGTCCAAGACAAGTCCAAGACCAGGACTAGTCGAGTCCAAGTCAAGACCGAGTCCAAAGAGGTTCGAGTCCAAGTCAAGACCGAGTCCGAGTCAAGACCGAGTCCAGGACAGGGGAGGAAAAAAGTCTTCAGGGCCTGAATTTCGTTTTTGCCAAACAAAATTATTAAATTTATTTTGCCTAAATGTTTGTGCTCATTGCAATGGGTTAATGTTGTTAAGAATTTACACAACACAAGGCTTGATTTTAAATTGTTCAATTAAATTGAAAAAAGTTACACAAATAAATAGAATAAAGATACAAATAAAGACAAATAAAGAGAAACGTTTTTGAATAGGTCTAACACTAGTATTCATAGACAGAAACTGAATAAAGTAATCAAATGGAAAATAACACTGTATAGTATTTAAGTCCTGAATAAATTAAACACATAGGCTATTAATCCTGATTCCTTTAACTTCAAAGCTCTCTTTTGTTGTTTTGACGACAAAATTAATGACCTACACATATGGTTACTGTCACTTTAAGAGCTAGTGCATGGATTCTCTGTTCATTAAACTGGCATGCGTTTTATGCTTTTTAAAGACAAAACCGACTATGTTTAGACCATTATACTCACGAAGACCGAAATTGGCACAGTTTTGAGTGTTAAAGCAATACAGGCCTAGCTAATCAGTGAAAAATAACTTTTTTTACTGGCCAGCTGTTCTTGAGGCGGATATGAATGTGCGCATAGTCATCCCAGAGAGCGCACGAGGACTGATAGTTTAAAATTGCTTGACTGTTAAACTGGTAAGACTTAAAAAGACGTGCAAATAGTAGGCTAAGCTTTATTCACGATGCACTACTGGCCCGAATGCAAGTGTATATTCCGTCATGTCCCGACTCCTGAACGCGAGTGTGTATTATCGCAGCAGCGCTTGATGCGCCTTCCACAATACATGAGAGAAGAGAAGATGCGGCACCGTTGAATGCTCATGCTGTTTGTGAAATTGCGTCTGGCAGACAGTTATTAAAAGAATGATTTGATTTTATAATCTGTGTGTGGATTACTATTGCGGGAATATCCCACATTATGAATGGGAAACCTGCGGGAATCAATAGAATTGTGCGCAACACCCAGTAACTATAGTAACAGCATGAGAAGACGCGCTCCATTGTAGTGAGCACTTGGTCGGTCAATTTGGGCATTTTCTAAGTGAACGTTACCCTGATAGGCAGGTAATAAATGAACACACATACAAAATGTTGGACTCGGTCGAGACCAAAAGCCATATTTGGCAAGACCAGTGGCCGTGACCGAGACAAGTCCGAGTCCGAATACCAGCGAGTCCGAGACAAGTCCGAGACCATAGAAAAACGGTCTCGAGTCCGGACTCGAGTCCAAGACCGGACTCGAGTACTACAGCCCTACATCCTAACATTACTGACATCATATACTCTCACAGTTATACCTTTCCCTCCTCTTGGCTAGGTTCTCCTCTCTGCAGGATCTGCCCTTAGCTTTGCACGGAAACATGCACCCCTCTCCTTACTAGAAAGAGGCATCTGTAATAATGTGGAAAAAAATGCTTAAAATAGGCAGAAATATATTATATATGTTAATATTAATTCATAGTAGTCGTACAAACTATATATGTGATATAACAATTAAGAAATAACAGTTAAATGCTCTGTGTCATATGGTATAACAACATGTCATACGGTAAAATCGTTTGTCTGTATGACATTTTTTGTTTGCCCTTATGACAATTTTGTGCTGTGTCATTTATAACAGGCAGTTGCTTAGCCACCTCTTTCAATTTTTACCCTTTACCTTGACTTTTAAACTTTATATTTCACCTGTAAATAAATATTTTTTCAAATTTTAAATGTTTTAAACCCTTTTTTGACGCTTGCCCATATGACACCCAAATCTTTGACACATGGTAACACACTTGGAAAAGGTGAAATTACCCCAAATGTAGGAGCAAAATCTTAAACTTGCCTTCAACTTGGCTGGTCTTCAGGGGTCCTCTGAGTGATCTCATCCAATTTCACAGGACTTAAGTCATTAATATTCAGTTCCAAAATGGCTTCTAAACTTTGTTTTACCGTATGACATAGGGAAAATGTGTTTTTGCGGAACAATTTGTTTTAGATACTAATGACATTTCTGAAAGGACTATCTTACTGATACTTTAATATGCTTATCTTAAACTTGAAAAAAATATGCCAAATGAAAAATTGTATCATTTTTAAACATTTATAATAATTTTAAATACAATTGTCTTAAATAACTTTAAGTGAATTCCGTTTGACCGTATGACATTTGACCACATTAATAGTCTAAAAATTACCTATTTTTGAAATTTCACACAATTAAGAACAGTGAGGAGGACAGATGATGTGAGATTAAAACATTTATATAATTTTAAACCTATTTTATATTAATATATTTATTGCTCTTGGAAGTGCACATCAGTGGCACGTCACTGACCCATCTGGCAAACAAATGATAGTTGCTCTCACGTCCGAATTTGAGAAAGTGGGGGGTGGTGGAAGAAGTGAGGTATGCCGTAAAGCAGTGAAATTTTGTAGTTCTTTTAGTGCTCGGGTTACTACCCGAACCCCGAAGGTACCAAGTGCCAGTAAAAGCGATACAGACCTCGTCTGGCTATGGCTGATGTGTCATTCAACCTATTGTAAGTCAATGAACAATCACAAGGGTTTTGTAAATATATTAAAAAGGTTGAAAAACTACATAGAGTTGCTTTAACAATATAGTACTAAGTGATTATTGAACTATAGCTACTAATTTTAGTACACATTTTATAAATTCAGTCGATGAATTAAAATAGCTTTTTACCATAAAAGACACTACTTACAGACCTAATCATTTTGATCAACCTATTTTTCAAATAGATTAAATAACTGAATTAGAAATGTACAATATTATTGATGCATTAAAAAGCTCTTAAAGGAGAACTCCGGTGCAAAATGAACCTTTGGTCAAATAAAACAGTGGTACCTAGTCAACCGTTCTCTGAGATTTGTTTTCATGATAATCGAATGTAAAGAGTTTTATCTCTAAAACTGTTTAGTGTATAATGCTAGTACTGGGGGCATTTACTAAGTAAAAATAAATCACTAGTTTATACCACGAACAAGGCTCCAAATACCCCCACACTAACACAGAAACTTAATGAGGGTCCATACATGCAAAACGAAGCATTGAGAACTTTGTAAGAGTACAGACCGTTTAATAAGAAGATACTTTATAAAGACAGTTTACTTCGTGTACACAGGCGGCACCATCTTTGGAAGTCTCATTTTGCGCCGGAGTTCTCCTTTAAGCAAAGGACTAGTGATGAGAAGTTTACATTTACATTTATTCATTTAGCTGAAGCTTTTATCCATAACAACTTGAATATAGACCTATATATATCAGAGGTTGCACGCCTCTGGGGCAACTAGGGGTTAAGTGTCTTGCTCAGAGACACATTGGTGTCTCGCAGTGTATTCAAACCCGGGCCTCTCACACCAAAGGCATGTGCCTTATCCACTGCGCCATGACCACCCGTGGTGAAGTTCGGATCATTTCACTGATTATCTCGTTCATCAAAATGAATGAATCTTTGTTCAAGTCATTTCGTTCATTTAAAGACAGAGTCTGTAGCTTTTTGGGTTAAAAATTATTCCAAATAAATTTTGGAGCAAATAACCAGCATGTTTTCTAAACTATCTGCTTGCCTTAGCTCGATTCAAAACGGCAAGCTTGTAATAACGTTTTTAATTCGAGTGGAATTAACATTACAAAACCTGTAAAAGAGACAACTGTCTCTTTTACACGCCTGTGTGGCTGCAGGTTTGGGTAAATAAAGGCCGATCTCAAATAGAGGCCGGGTCTGTTTTTTAGTTTGGGGTTGTATTATAAAGGCCTGTCTCGTATAGACACCTGTCTCAAATACAAGCCGATGCAGTTTGACGATTTGAGAAAATAAAAAGCCTGGGCTATTATTTGAAGTTTTAGTTTGTAAGTTCTCTGAGGATCCAGCCTTGCAAGGGTGAAGTCAATTCTGAGCAGAGACAATACTCTGCCAAAGGAAAGACACAAGTTTGCAAGAATATGGGAATCACCTGTAGGGGAATCACAACACATGTGGACCTACTGGACATACACACGAGTGCTAGACCTAGCATGGGACGCAAACACTGCTTCTGACTGCCGAGGGTGCTGGAGGAACTCCAACCAGTGAGACACCGAGTAGCCACAATCACTGGCTACTTGTAACCAAAACTTTGCAAAAGTGTTTGTTGTTGCCCAGCCCTCAGCTCTAAAAATGTCTGCTTGCTAGGTGCCGTGCGCCAACGCCCAGGAGCAGGCAACACTCCGGTCAAGAGGGTAGGGGACATTTTCGGTCATTGAAATTGGAGTCCTCCACTCGAAGTGACCGCTGTCAGGAGTGCTGTCTTGAGAGACAGGAACATAGGCTCTACTGACTGCAGCGGCTTGAAGAGTGCTCTCAGCAAGGTTGACAAGACCAAGGAGAGGTCCCAATGTAGTACAAGGTGAGGGCGGGGAGGATTTAACCTTCTCGCGCCCCTCAGTAACCTGATCAGGTTTGTGATTTCCTACGGACTTACCATCTACTGCATTGTGATGTGCAGTGATAGCAGAAAAGTACACTTACAGGGTGGAAGGAGACAGCCTTCACTCCAACACTTCATGCAGGAAGGAAAAATCCAATCAGGCACTTCTGGGGATCTTCTCAGTGTGAAGAAAACTACTCAATGAACAAGTTCCACTTCAGAGCAAAAGCATTACTGATATACGGGAGATCTACAGTATACAGCATTACATCTCCCGCTGTCTATGATGTTATTAGTAATAATCCAACAACAGGAAAGCTGAGAAAGAGAAAAATCATTTACACCTCTTGAATAGAAAACTTTCAGATAGCCTACTCTTAAATACTGAAAGAAAAAATTGTTTCCCTTTATTTACTAGCTTTTATATTTTGAAGCCATAATTAGCTATATTATATTATATATATATATATATATATTATTAAAAAAAGTGCTTAACTAAATTTAAAAAAATATTTTATTAATTAATAAAATAAATTTAATTAAAAAAAAGAAAGATCAAGAATCGTTTTGGAATCAGATTATGAGGTGCCTAAAGATTACCACCCATACAAAACAATGATTTATTGTTTGTCTTTGTTAAATAATACAGAGGATAAAGAGCTTAAAAATAATCAAATATTAAATCACAATATTGCCCGTTTGCTCATTTTGTTACAGTCAAAGGTTATTGGGATCTCAGACGAGATCTTTTCTTGTGATCGGTTTTCACAGAACCATAGATATAACTCTTGTATATGTTTATTTTTTCCTTGTTGTTAGTCATCCTCTTTGCTTTATTTTTCATGAAGCATTAGTTTGCTTCGCTTCAGCTGTGATAAGGGGGTGCTTCTCAATTCTTATTTGTGCATCCTCATTTCCTTTCCTTGTGTCTCAGCTCCACCCTCTGCAGGAATGTGAGGGAAGGCTGCAAGTAAAGAAAATGAGGACAGAGGAATCCAATGAAAGTCTTTACTTAATCACTCGAGCATCACGTCTTTACATCACTCGAGCATCACTTCACTGTGTCATCAGCAGTGCTCAAAGGATCCACCCTTATTAAGTTGAAGTTTGGTTATTTAAGAAATTAGTAATAAATAATAATAAAGCAAGATACCCTGTTGAAAAATGTGAGATGTGTGGTTTATATAAACTGCAAAGGTAAAGTATAAATTAAAATGATTGTGACCGACGTGAAGGGGGAGGAGAATTTATACGTGCGTCACGTTTAGTCAATAAAACACTTCCGCAAAGCATGCAATTGGATGCCTCCTCACTCCTCGATCCTCTCCTCCTCGCGGTGCAATTACAAAACTGAGATGTCCTTCAAGATGTCTGAGCTCGATCGATTTTCGGGTCATACGATGGAGGATGGAGGATCGAGGAGACAAGGAGGTATATTGAGAAGCACCCAAGGAGACATTCACTCTTGAATTGCATGATCTTGCAAATTGTAGGCGGAGCAATGAAATGCAATGAAGCATGCATGTTTGGGTTTATTTCAAATATCAACAGCATTTCTAAGAAATCACTTGCACAGATAAGATTGAAAAGCAGAAAGCTAAACCTAAATTACTTCATTTCATTACATGTATTTAAATTGTAAAAAAAAAAAAGGTACAGAGAGGAATTAAAACTCAGATAAACAGGAAAAAAATAAAAAGAAACCAAATATATTGAGTTGAGTTTTTTTTTTTTTTTGACCATGTGGCTAAAATAAGTTATACCCTGGCCACTACACCACAACCACAGTCCCAGAAAGCTACTGTATCTGCCACACCTTTAAGCATCAAAGAAATGTTCAGGGGCCTATACCATGAAGCTGGTTTAGATGGCTAGCCCCAGTATGTTTGAGTTTAGTTTGCGCCAACCTTGGGTTTTGGGCAACATGAAAACGGTTTGGCTTTTAGCCGTGTTCACCATAGTAACTTGCGCTCCACGGCTAACCTGCTCCAGGGCAGGTTAAGCCAAGTTCACACTACAGGATTTTAAGCCCGATTCACAAATCGTTGAGTCGCCGTCAAGTCAGGGTGTTATCGCGTGCAAATCGCGGGGGATTAGCGGATGACGAACGCTTGCCAATCTGTTAGTATGAAAGAGCCAACAACGCAGCGAAAACGCTCGCAGACGCCTCGCAGACGCGTCGCCGAGCCCAGAAAAATATCTAGCCTGCTAGATATCCAGAGCCGTCGTGCGACTCAAACTCAGTGATGTCATGAGTACAGCCAATCATAGCAACGCATGGGTTGAGGACACCAGGTAAATCTTAGGTTTTCTCTTTTTTTGCATTTTTTTCCTCAGAGCAGATCGTCGCGCAAACAGCGTGCAGCACTAGTTTCTGTCTGCCGTCCATATTCACGTGTTCTCTTCTTCGCTGGGTATTGGCGCAATATTTATTTATTTATTTATTTATTGCATTTTTTTTTTCGTGACAAAACGTGGTTTGTAGACAAGATAGAATCGTTGGGTGACAGAGTTGTTGTCAACTTGTTATTTATTTGATTATTTTCAGGATTTAGACCGTAACATAGTACTGAAACAGCTCTCATTGAGTCACAAATGATTTGCTCTTATCATCCGATCGTGGTTGTATCTCTATGCAGTGCGTTGTCAACTCGTGTAGTGAGTTACCTCCTGTTGTGGATCAATCACGTTGTGTTGCGTGGTGTGAACAGCTAAACAACTTGAACACTCCTGATTTCACTGAGAGCAAGTCATGTAGTGTGAACCACACAGCTCAGCCCGACGTTTTAAAATCATGTAGTGTGAACAAGGCTTTATGTTAAGTGACATGTCTGATGCAATGAAGTCACTCCACCTGTTTTTACTCCAAATTAAAGATCACTACACAGCAACTGATTTTAAAAACAAAATCATTGTTTAATCATAGTACCAAAACTATGATTAAACTACGGTTGGATTGGTTTGGTTTTGTCAACTCAAAACTAATCCTGTAACCTTGAGTTTGTTCAACTACCATCGTGGTACAGGACCCAAGACATAGTAGCAGTGTTGCTGTCTTTGCATTCACAGCCTTTACTTTTCTGGGCCAGTATTCATGAGGGAAAGAGGCTATTTAAAAGTCCTGAAATGAGGTTGATAAGTGAAATAGTTGAGGTTTGGGTTGAACTACTGTAAGTGCACAAGACAGCTTTGCTATGCCCACATGGCTGATACAGACCACCTTATGGTTCACAATAGTAAAAATGACAATGAACTGTCAAATTTGAGAAGTTGGTAATTTTGTGCAGTAAGTGATGTTCTTTGAAGAACAGTAAAACAATATATATTTCTCATACTAAGTGGTGTTATTATTCAATAGTTCATTATGTTTATAAAATGTGTTTATTCTGGGAGCCCATGCATACTGTCAAATCAGTAAGAAATAAAAATAAAAATTGAAGACCCAAATCTTGTTGGTGTTTTACATGAAATGAGATGAATATTTCCTTAATACTTCTAAAGAGAAAGATGTCTATGGTATGGATAAGACAATGTTGAAAGAATTTGGCTTGTCATTGATTATCCCCTTCACAATAATTATAAATCAATCGATCACTGTGGGGGAATTCCCAAATCCTTGGCAATTAGCTATTGTTTCCCCTTAATTAAAATCAGGAGATTGGCAAATTATTTCCAACTATACACCTATTAGCATTGTGCCAGTAATATCTAAGGTTTAAGAAAAATGGCTGTCTCAACACATTAGGGATCACTTGAATAACTCAGTATTTTCCCTTCATCCATTACAATTTGGATTTAGGTCAAATCACTCCATTGAGACAGCAAACTGTTTTTTTTTAATCGAAAATATTAAATCATTGTTTGATAGGAACAATGTTGTTGGAGCTATTTTTCTATACCTAGGAAAGCCTTAGACACTGTTAATCACATATTTTAAAACTATCTCATTTTAATTTTTCAGATAATGCTCTAAAGTGGGTAACATCTTATCTTTTTCAACGTTCACAAACTGAACGTATATGAACCTCTTCAGTTGTCCACTGACATGCCACAAGGGTCTATCCTGGGCCCCTTTTGTTTTGTATGTATATTAATGACTTTCCACATGCGTGCCCAGAAGTGAGAGTTCAAATGCATGCAGACGACACTGTTATATATATATACAGTGCATGGAACATCAAAAGCAGCAGTGGCAGCCAAACGTACAAATGCTATGGTTAAAATTAGAGACTGGTTAAACCACTGTAGCCTTCAGTTAAATCTTTCCAAAACAGTTGGTATGTTTTTTTGTTAGAGAATTAAAAAGTTACAATGGATTTCGTTCTTCTTTTAAAACTTGGCTTTTTAGCATGCAAATGTGTCAACATTAATTTCTTTCTTTTTTTCTTTTTTTTTTTTGATTTTCTGTGGTTTTTGAAATTATTTGCATTTTGTCATGTTTTGATTAAATTGTTGTATTAACATTGTATTTTTAGGTTGCTTATTGTACATCTGGCCTAGGACTGCAGAAGAAAACTAGCCTTTTGGCTAACTCTGGCATATTTTGACTTGTCATGTTAGTATGCATTGTCTCTGTAATAATAAATTACATTTTATTTGGTTTTAGACATCTACATATATGTAGGTATGTGGACATTTCAAAAAATAACGGCCGCCATTCTGTTCCAAATCTCTGTGCCGGATTTTCCCGAATCACTCCGAGCGGGTCTCCTAAAATGCGCTGTTTTCACTGACTTGCTGTGGGAATCCTTGATTATTTTTAGCCAATCACATCATTAGGGTTTTCGACTGCACATTTGTTTTCATTTTTTTCTAGTCAGACTTCATTTTCCTCCTGAAAGGCGATTTCAAACAACACGGAAGAATTCAACTGTCAAGAAATTATTTTTACCCACTTTGGACACTTTCCAGAGGAAGGTGGACATGAAGAACATGTTTGTGGTGTGCTGTACAAAATTTCGTGGCCATTAAAACTCTCCAACTTTTTTTATGACTACCGCCACTGAACGTTACCTGTAGAAGAGCTGTCAAAATGCAGCGCGTCGTGTAGGCTACACTCAACATTTGTGTGGTCTCTCCTCCACTTTCTTTCCTCCGCCAGCGTTAGTATTGTTAACTCTATATTCTTACACAACTGGAAATAGCATGAATCAACTAAAATCCATCTTTTAAATTAAGGATATATAATTTTCCTTGGATCGTTGTTTTCCATTAAAGAGTACCTATTATGTCATTTAAAATGTTCCTAATATTGTTCTGGGAGTCCCCAACAACAGTTTTACAAGCATGCAATGACAAAAAACACTTTTGTTGTCTTATAATATGCATTTATTTTTACCTGAATTGCCCACCGACTCCCATATGAATCGTTTTAGCGAGTCCTTTTCCAAAACCCGCCTTTGCGTGACGCTAATTGGCGGTGATTGGTCAGATGACCTAGTCAGTTGTGATTGGTATTCTCTGTGCAGAAAAACGGAACTCCTATTACCTTAAATGGGTTCTCAACTCCGGTCCTCGCGACCCAGCGCTCTGCATATGTCTCCCTCATTTAACACACCTCAGATCCTCAGCTCGTTAGGATAGAGCCGGCTCGCGAATCCATACTTTATAGCGTTTAGGTTTGTGAAGCAATCATCTTCAAAATGACGCGAACACAGTTTGGGCTATACTTGTGTGGTATAGCAGTACTTGTATATATGAACTGCAGCCACTTAGTCTTCAAATACTCCTCACTTGGCAGGTTAAAAAAGTTTGCTTTTGCGTCGCACTTCAAAACACAGCGTCTCGTCGACATGATTGTTTTCCGAAGCCCAGATCTCGAAAAACGACATAGTCCAAAAAGGTGCGGTGGGTCCAAACCTCCATGCTCTCAGACCTCCCTGGCCAGCCCAGGCAGGGTGGCCCGTCCTGGGCCAGTTTCAGATTTGCCCGCCACCCCTGGAGCTCCGGTTTTCCCTGGCGTCTCCGAGCGCAATAAGTGGGCGTTTCTTATTCAAATAACTTGTCAAGTTGACGTCAACTAGACAAAGGAAAAGCATCATTCTTCCAACGATTCATATCAGCGACTCAGAGTCAACTCTTGTTTTTGAGAGATAATAACTTTGTATACGATGAACTTTCATGTTTAAAACTTTGCAGGATGTTTTTGTTCACTTAGATCTATGTTAAACACTACATGAAGGGCAATTTTCAAAAACCCAAAATAGGTACTCTTTAAATTATTTGTATTTTCAACAACTGCTCGTCAGAAAAATACAATAAAAGATAGGCCAAATCAGTCTTTATGTGTGTCAAAATCAAGTATAGATACTAATAACTATATGAAACCCACGTTAGATACAAATAACTATATAAAACCCATCTCCACAGAAAATTTCATTAAGATATCTTGAATATTGAGAAAGTTATGAGCATTTTTGTGAAAAAACAACTTGTTTTCGGTCACACTAAATTCTATTGTTTTCACCTTAGAAATGAGACAAAAATAGGCGCTGATTACTGAACTATAAAATGTTGTAACTTTCTTCATACTTGACATATTTACCTTTTTTTTGTTGTTTTGTAAAGGGGATACCCAGGTCTTTCCACATATGCTATCCATTTGTCTATTTGTTGAGTTTTAATTTTTTGTCCACATACCTAATATATGCATCCAAAATCTGCTGATGGTGCATGAACATATTTTAGGATTAAATGCAGTTAATCCAGATATTTACTTGTCCTGAATTCTGGTGGCTAAATCATCGTAGTAGCCTATATGTCGATCAAACCCAAATGATTTTTCATATGAAGGGTCTATAAATAAGCGGTTAGAATTCCTTTATGTAAACAAATAGGAGTGGGGTAATACAAGTCACACTGTTTCTCAGAAGCCTGTCTTCTGCACGGCATAGTACATTTATGTCGCTTAATCGCACTCAGCGTAAAAGGCCCTTAACACTTTGGAAAAAGGATAGATCTTTCTTTTAGAAGTACTCGTTCCCACCCACTTGACCTGGCTGCAAGCAAGCATTAGATGACTTGGCTCTGAGTGTGACAGGAATCTCAGGTATCTGATTGGTGTAACAAAGCCATCTAATCCTCAAGCAAGGAAATAAGACGTCACATCCAATGAAAAGGGTATGACATCATGCTGGATAAACCAGTCAGAAAAAGGTTTGACAATGCTTAACCTACTTTTCAAGTTATACTATCCCTCCCTCTTTAAATTTTAAAAAACCTCTTGTATGAAACAAGCAAAAGGACCTTCTTTTTTTATGAACCAAACACAATACAGCTGAATGAAACTGAAATAAGATAAAACTGCACCTATACAAATTACAGCTGAATGATTGAAACTCCCTCAAAGAGTCAGCAAGCATTGAGACGGACAACATAGTATGACGTATATAATATACTTCTAGACTTATAACTTAATGAACTTCACAACTCATTTAATTTCCATAATGCGACACATTTCCATAAGAAAGAAAGAAAGAAAGAAAGAAAGAAAGAAAGAAAGAAAGAAAGAAAGAAAGAAAGAAAGAAAGAAAGAAAGAAAGAAAGAAAGAAAGAAAGACTCTTATGTTTTTATATCATTTTTACATTGGTTTGGCTCTTTCAAAATTAATTTAAATTGTCTTTTTGCATTGTAAGTTAACATTGCAGTATTATTATTTGCATAATGTTATTTAAAAAAAAATTGATAAAACAAACAAGTATAATCATATTTGTAAATTATTATTTGATTAAATAAACAGTTGTTTGGGGGACTATTAATGAACAAACTCTGAATTGTTGATTACAACAACAACAACAAAAGATGTCACATTATTGTGGGGTCTGTATTTTATTGTGATATAACTTTGCAAATTTGTGCATATTAAAAACGTTTGTCAGCCACGCATAAATAAACAACGTTATCTTTGTAAATGGTTAAACGTGTAGAAGAAGAAAAACATATATGGCAATGTAATATATGCAAATTATACGAGACTAATCTCAGTGTGTGGCTGTCTAACAAGCACAATTCAGTAGGCTGTGTTCTCACGAGGGGAAATCTATCACACCTGTGCCTAGTATCTCCCAAACAGACTCCCAAACTAACTTAAACCCAGGACAGTAACAATACAGGATATATATTTTTCGTCGTGTCAACAGCACCACTGCGGAGGGTTTTCACTCAAACAAACAAACACACCTGCATAGTCGAGCGCTTACATCGGTGATCAAACATAGCTACACAGACTGGATGTCTCATGAGTGTTTAGTAGTATAATAATCAATGTACTTTACCATTTCGTCCTCGTCACTGTCCCCTTCGTTTTCTCCTTTATCCTGGTCATCCCCATCTCTTGCTTTTATCTCGTCGCAGCTTTCAGCGAAATCCTTTCCCTTCACTTTTTCGTCAAGAGCAACAAAATCTGAGGAGTGACATTTAAATTCCTCAAATTGTAATTCGGGCTCATACGTCTCGGCTCGCGCCTCGCCTTCTGACAGCGTGTCGGAGCCTGATGAACCGTCTCCACCGCCGCCTCCAAATGTTTCTGACTGCTCACTCTCCATTTCCCTAAAACATCTCGGTAAATGTCTTAAACTAATGACATGCTGAAGGACAACTTATCTGAGCTCCAGCTAAGCGCCCGAGAGAACTTCCCTCATTGTGCTGCTGTAATTTAAACGAACATTAGTGTTACTCAGCCTTTTTAAAGTAAAGTTTGTAATGCAGCACTGGAGCGCGTCCTGCTCAACTCATCGCTGCAGTGTCTTTAACTGAAGTCTGCGCTCATTGGCTGACCAAATCCCGCCCATCAGCCAATGAGAAAAGAGCGCGCTGGTCAAGTCCTTTTAAATCAAGGGCGCACTATTTTTACAGTCTAGGCTACTGACCCTTGAGCTCTCAAAAAAACATTTGTCCAAAGAACATGGACAGTAGGCTTAGAGAGAGTAGGGCTGCCAAAAACAGCATGAGTATAAAGGGGACAGTATTGTTTTATTTAAAAAAAGGACACTGGCCATTTTTATATCACACATGCCAAGTCATATATACAAGTAAATAAGTAAATAAATAAAAAGATAATACAATAGTTGCCAAGTAAACACGTTAGAAGAGGCGTATTGACTTGAAACATTGCAAAAAGCTGAGAACTGTAAAAGATGATATAACCCAGCAAGCAATTTTGTGTTTAAAAGATGTCTAATAGACTTCCAAACACAGCCCAGACGTCTAAGCTAAAACAAGGCAAACTGTGGCTGTCAGTGAAAATTGAATAGACATCTAAACCATAGCCCAAGAATAGACTAGTCAAATAGATAACAAAAAAATTAAATGAGTGAAGAAATGAAATCAAACACATTGAAATCACTGTTTACTTTAGTTACATGATGAAATATCTTACATGTTTTATTTTTGCCAAAAATTTTGTGTTAAAAAACTGAAACAGGAAGTGCCTCTGGACCAGGGTTGTTTACATCTTTTGAAATGGTCTATAGGAACAGCTTGAGAAAACATTGGTAAAGTTAATCTCTCACCTTTCATGGTTTGCTAAAAACAAAAATGTAGTTTTGATGCCATCTAATAACGAAAGAAACAAATTATTTACAAATTATTTAAAGATATATCTGTGATTTGGCTTTATAGTGCATGCATGAATTTAAATTGCTTAGCATAATATTAAACATATATTTTTTTTTCTAAATGTCATAATCATTTGTTAACAAACAAGTGTTCTCTATTTCAATGAACTCAATGTTTCTGCATTAAATTATTACGTTGTTTAAATTAATACCTTTATTTTCTAACTGTGATTTTGATCTTTTTTTTTTTCATATGATCATAATATGTCATTTTTATTTCCTGGTCAACCAGTTTGTTTTAACAAATATATATACTGTCTATAATGTTTTGTGTTTTTTTTTCTTTTTTTAAAGTAATAATGTTATGAAGACAGACAGAGGACCCAAAAGCGAGTGCAGCAAAAATGTCTCTTTAATGAACAGAAATGAAGTCCACAGGTAAGGACCGTATCTCAATAATAAACAGTTCAACAAAGGTAGCCCTGCACAGCAGGTAACAGGCGAGACTCTTTTCCTTAGGCTTGAACAGCGAGAGCGACAGGTGAAATCAGTCTCCGCAGATCTACAGCCAACTCCGGCGTACACGGGAGGAAGTTCCCTCAGCAATTGGAGACGAGCTGGCGTCAGACAGGGGCTCTGAAACAAGCACAGCTGAGTAGTGACAATGCAGTAGTGGAACAGACTCACAGTAGCTCAGTGCTGGATAGGACAGGACTGGACACGAGAGGTAACATACACAGACTAACACGTCTTGGCTCAAGGAATAATCTGGCAAAGAGGTAGGGAAAAGCAGGAGTAGAAGTAGCCAACAGAATTAGAGGAAAGAGAGAGCAGGTGTGAAAGGATAATTAGATAACGAGCAGTAAGCAGCCGCAGCTGTGGTAATGAGACAGCAGAGAAAGCGAGAAAGGAAGCAGGAACACAAAATGACCAACAGAGGGAGACAAAGAAGCAAGAAAGGACCAGGATCATGACAGTACCCCTCCCTCAACGAGGGTTTGTAAGGGGTAACGTTAGTAGGACGTTGATTAACAAAATGCTGAAATATATTTTAAAGTATGTCAGTGAGCCTTTGTCTTGTCTCTTTAATCGTCTTATTTTACGTTATATCATTATGACCAAAGATCCTTCAATATTTCCAAGCAATAGGTGTTTTTGATGTCGACATTTACCAGTTGTTGTGAATGGGTCTCGCACATAGATCACGCCAATCATTTCTCCCCTTGGCTTTTAGATTTTCTGGAAGGAAAACAATTCCTCTCCCCCGTCCAAACTTTTAGTGTACCGGTATCACACGCACAATGCTTCAGCATGTTCCCTCATTCGAAAGCTTGACAGACCTCCCGTGCATAGTTACGGTTGCTAAGACACGATTGGCCAGTGGCGGTTTTCGGGCGTGGCTTAGCGAAGGGTCAATTGCGCGGGGTGACAGTGTGAGCAAGAGCGCGCTTAACCCTCTTCTCGACCCCCCCATATCGCCCCCCCCCCCCCACCACCACACACAGGGAGGGAATTACCTCCTCCGGTGTAGAGGAGGCGGCGGAGGAGTCGAAGAGACGGGAACGCGCGTCAGGCTTGACGTTCTTTGAGCCGGGACGATAGGAAATGGAAAAATTGAAACGGGTAAAAAACAGTGCCCAGCGAGCCTGGCGAGCGTTCAATCTCTTAGCAGAACGAATATACTCTAGATTTCTGTGATCCGTCCAGACAATGAACGGAATCAGAGCTCCCTCTAACCATTGACGCCATTCACCCAAAGCCAACCGGATGGCGAGTAACTCACGATTCCCGACGTCGTAGTTGCGTTCCGCGGGAGTGAGGCGATGCGAAAAGAACGCGCAGGGATGTACCTTCTCATCGACAGGTGAGCGCTGAGAGAGCACAGCCCCGACCCCCACCTCTGAAGCATCAACCTCGACAATGAATTGTCTCGTCATATCGGGAGTGAGCAGAATGGGCGCAGAAGTAAAACGAGACTTGAGAAGTTCAAAAGCGCGCTGCGCGGAGTCTGACCATACAAACTTTGCCTTGACTGAAGTCAGGGCGGTGAGAGGCGCCGCCACCTGACTAAAGTTCCGTATAAATCGACGGTAAAAATTGGTGAAACCAAGGAATCTTTGAAGCGTGACTCGGGATTCGGGAACGAGCCAATCAGTTACCGCCTGAACCTTCTTGGGATCCATACTGATCCCCTCAGCAGAAATAATCGAACCAAGGAACGAGACGGAAGAAGCGTGAAAAGAACACTTCTCTGCTTTTACAAAGAGACGATTCTCGAGAAGACGTTGAAGAACTCGACGCACGTGCTGGATGTGCACTTGGAGAGAGGGCGAAAAAATCAAAATGTCATCGAGGTAGACTAATACAAAGATATTCAGCATGTCCCAAAGGATGTCATTAACGAGAGATTGAAACACGGCAGGAGCGTTGACCAAACCGAACGGAAGGACGCGATATTCAAAGTGCCCAAGAGGCGTGTTAAAAGCGGTCTTCCACTCATCCCCCTCCTTTATGCGCACAAGATGGTAAGCGTTACGAAGGTCGAGCTTAGTAAACACCTTAGCTCCCTGCAATAGATCAAAGGCAGATGACATCAGTGGCAAAGGGTAACGGTTCTTGACAGTGATGTCGTTCAACCCCCTATAGTCTATGCAGGGACGCAAGGAACCGTCCTTCTTTTTGACAAAGAAAAACCCCGCGGCGGCGGGCGACGAGGAGGGGACGATGGTACCATTACGTAGTGATTCGGATAGATAATTCTCTAACGCCTCGCGTTCGGGAGCAAACAGGGAATAAAGTCGTCCCCGGGGCGGCATGGTCCCTGGAAGGAGATCGATACTGCAATCGTACGGTCTATGAGGAGGAAGGGAAGTCGCCCGGGACCGACTGAACACCTCCCGCAAGTCGTGATACTCCTCCGGTACCCCTGACAAATCACCCGGTCCTTCCTGCGAGATAGAGACAGAGGAGACAGGAGGGATGGCAGAGGTTAAACACTTGGTATGACAAGACAATTTCCACGACAAAACAGAACAATTAGACCAGTTGATCTGTGGGTTATGCTGAACAAGCCAAGGATGGCCTAACACTACAGGACAAAAGGGCAAACAAAAAACTAAAAAAGAAATAGTCTCTCTGTGATTCCCCGAGACGGTGAGAGAGAGAGAGGGATAGTCCTTCTCTCAATTCTAGGAAGAGAACTGCCATCTAAGGCAAAGAGAGGAGTGGAGTCTCTTAAGTCTATTAGGGGAATACCTTGGTCCTTGGCCCACGCCTCGTCGATAAAGTTTCCCAGGCTCCGCCCCTGAGTCGACCAAGGCGGAACTGGTGACGGAGGAACTAGACCAATGGAGAGAGACGTGCAGTGTAGTACAAGACCTTGAAGGAGAGTCCCTGGAAGATGCGCTCGCCAGTAGCTCTCCTCTTACTGGCGAGCGTTGGCTTTTACCGGACACGAGTTGACGAAATGGTTGGACGCCGCACAGTACATGCACAGACGGTTCATTATCCTCTGCTCCCGCTCCTTAGCCGAGACGCGTAAACCTCCCAGCTGCGTCGCCTCCTGCTCCAAACCAGTGGGCGGCAGTGGAGTAGCGGCGGGTGGTGATGATCGCTGCGAGGACTCTGAACCGCGGGCACGGCGGCGTAGGTCGAAGCGCTTCTCTAGCCGGATAGCCAGGTCAACGAGAGGGTCCAGACGGGTGGGTGCTTCGCGAGCGTATATCTCCTCTCTCAGCTCAGAATTGAGCCCCTCTAGGAAGCGGGCCACTAACGCCGGCTCGTTCCAACCGCAGGTGGTCGCTAGAGTACGGAACTCTATAGAAAGGTCAGCAGCCGAGCGCCTTCCCTGATGCAAGGAGGATAGAATGCGGGATGCCTCAACCCCATGGGCAGAACGATCGAAGACGCGGATCATCTCGGTCTTGAACAGATAGAAATCGTTAACACAGTCCGCCTCTGCCTCCCAATTGGCGGTACCCCACTCACGGGCCCGTCTGGCCAGCAGGGAAATTACGTAAGCAACTCTGGCTCGATCAGAAGCATAAGTTGCTGGTTGAAGGGAGAAAACCACCTCGCATTGAGTCAGGAAGGCACAGCACTGAGCTGGCTCCCCCGAATAGCAGGGGGGATTGTTGATCCGGGGCTCCGGTGACTCACGCTGGTCCCGAGGTGCGGGACTCTCATGGCGCATCTAGCAAAGCTGGGAAGAGAGCGTCGACACCTGAGAGGCGAGGGACTTGACGGCCTGCCTCGCGGCAGAGAGCTCCTCCTCGTGTCGTCCCAGCATCGTTCACTGGAATTCCACCGCTGACTGAAAGTGATTGCTGCTCGCTGAGTCCATAATGGCCAGATTATTCTGTTATGAAGACAGACAGAGGACCCAAAAGCGAGTGCAGCAAAAATGTCTCTTTAATGAACAGAAATGAAGTCCACAGGTAAGGACCGTATCTCAATAATAAACAGTTCAACAAAGGTAGCCCTGCAGAGCAGGTAACAGGCAAGACTCTTTTCCTTAGGCTTGAACAGCGAGAGCGACAGGTGAAATCAGTCTCCGCAGATCTACAGCCAACCCCGGCGTACACGGGAGGAAGTTCCCTCAGCAATTGGAGACGAGCTGGCGTCAGACAGGGGCTCTGAAACAAGCACAGCTGAGTAGCGACAATGCAGTAGTGGAACAGACTCACAGTAGCTCAGTGCTGGATAGGACAGGACTGGACAGGACTTGCACGAGAGGTAACATACACAGACTAACACGTCTTGGCTCAAGGAATAATCTGGCAAAGAGATAGGGAAAAGCAGGAGTAGAAGTAGCCGACAGAATTAGAGGAAAGAGAGAGCAGGTGTGAAAGAATAATTAGAAAACGAGCAGTAAGCAGCCGCAGCTGTGGTAATGAGACAGCAGAGAAAGCGAGAAAGGAAGCAGGAACACAAAATGACCAACAAAGACAAAGGGAGACAAAGAAGCAAGAAAGGACCAGGATCATGACAAATAATATACAAGAACGTCAGTTTTGTATAGCTGAATGATACTGTGTATCACATTGAGCTTTTTAGATACAGATTTCAACAGGTAAACTTTCCTGGGAAAAGTTAGTACTGTCGTAGCAAAAAGAATATTTAGAATTTGTAAAGACTGTGGCAACTTCACTGATAATCAACACATCTTTTTTTAGTAAGTCATGTGTATTCAGTTATTGTGCAAATTATTGACAATTTTAGGCTACTAACTCTCTTGCACACGTGCCAACACATGTAGTACTTTAATTCAAATGTGGGGTGAAATAGAAACTAGTTCAGTGATCTAAACTCATTGTTTTGAAAAAAAGTGTTTGAGAAAAACGTACTCGGTTACTTATGTGACCTCGGTTCTCTCTAGAAGACGGAACAAGTACTGCGTAATATCTTACGCTAGGGGAAACACCTCTTTCCTCGAGATATTGAAGCCAAAATATTATCCTCAATTTTGTATTAATGTAAAACGTGTTGCGGCACGATGCAGACATAGGCAAGGTGGCTTAGTGTGCCTATTGGCTGTCCTGCGGCAACTGCCGCAGCCTATCAAGAGCTGCCCTTTTATGACGGTCCAATGGGGGCGCTTCGCGTCCCCTGGATCACATTCCCGCCGAAGCAGGCGTGGCATAGCCCAATAAATATAACTCTGATATCACTGATTTTTTCATCGCCGAAGTGAACCAGAGCGTGTTGCAGGCACGGCAAGATATGCAGTACTCGTTCCCTCTTCTAAAGAGAACCAAGGTTACGTTAGTAACCGAGTACGTTCTCTTACGAGAGGTTCTCTCGTACTGCATAATATCTTACGCTAGGAGAACACTATGTGAAATGCTGTGCGTGCTGGGATCCAACACCAAAGTCCCAAGGGGCAAGTACCTGGGGCTCATATAGTGCATATGCATAATCACCATGAACTCACAGAGAGTCTGAGAAGAGAGGCTAGCAGCATCATTCTCAATAAGTTAGCAACCAAAAGGGGATAATCGTTGTAACAGTGTTACTCACAGCCAGGGTGAAGAGAGAACTTCAACCTGAACTGAGTCACAGTATGGGCATCGTTTTTCTCTTGTGAAAAAGCTTTATCGGTCAGCGGGTGGTGCTCAAGCGAGTTCAATACTGTGCGCTGAAGCAGCGGGGCAGATGATACCTGATTTTAAACCGACAGCAGTTTAGCCAGTAAGGCGGGAACTTCTAGGTTATAAAACCTTATAAATGTAGACGGGGAGGCCCAGCCTGCCACCATACAGTTATCTTGTAAAGTAACCCCGCTAGACCACGCCTACGATGATACCATGACTCTGGTGGAGTGCGCTCTAACACCTAAAGGGCACTCAAGTCCCTTTGTAGTGTATGCCAGTGCTATGGCATCAACTATTCATCTGGATAGGGTCTGTTTCGAGGCGGCTAGGCCCTTGGCGCGACCGCAGAACGAAATAAAGAGCTGCACAGTCTGTCTGAAAACAGATGAGAAAGATACATAGGCTCTTAACGCCCTGACTGGGCAAAAGATGCCTATGTTTACTTCCTCATTATGAACCGGTAGGGCAGACAGGGGTATAATCTGGGCCCTGAACAGTGTGTTGAGGGATTTAGGCACGTATCCATGTCATGGTTGGAGTATGACCGTTGAGTCATTAGGCCCAAATTCCAGACATGTTGTGCTCACTGAGAGCGCTTGTAGATCCCCTATGCGCTTTACTGACACAAGAGTCATGAGAAACACTGTTTTGAGAGACAGGTGTTTCACATCCGAAATCTGGATAGGCACGAATGGGGCTCCTTTCAAGGCTTCTAGAACCCGTGGAAAGGTCCCACATGGGGATAGAGGGGCGTCTGGAAGGATTCAACCTCTTAGCTCACTTTAGGAAACGAATGACCGATCATTTTTCCCCAGTGACAGGCCAGACGCAGGTTTTGTAAACGCTACGATGGCCGCCATGTAGACTTTGAGCATGGATGGGGACCTGTCCTTAGCCAGTAGCTGGCTATCCCGCCATTCGTTATCCTATTCGTTATCCCGCTGTTTGTGGGTGGAAAAACTTGGTTTTGCACCAGCTAGCAAACACTGACCATGCTTTGAGGCATAGAGACAGTAGATAGCGCTCTGGCCTGTGTGATGGTATTTAGCACTCCCTTTGGGAGCTTTGCGGATACCCATTGATGGCCCATGCGTGCAGGGCCCACCGTTCTGGGCAAGGATGGCAAATTGAGCCCTTGACCTTAGAGAGGAGGTCTTTCCTCATCATTGCTCGTCAGCCGCATAAGGCCTGGGAACCATTCTTGGTTTGTCCAGAGTGGAGTACAAGGAGCACTGAGCATCTGGTTTCCCTAATAAGTCCAGCGCAGTTTTGCTATTGGAGAAGAACTCCGGGCAGTGAGCGTTCTCCTGGGACGAGAACAGGTCCACCTGTGCTCTGCCGAATGTCTCCCACAGCAGGAGGATTGTCTGCAGGTGCAGAGACCACTCCCCAGCTGGTACATTGTTTCTGGACAGTCTGTGTGGCCCCAAATTCTGGGAGCCGGGCACGTGCACTGCTCTCAGTGAGCGCAGATTGTGCTGAACCCAGACCAGGATGCGTTCCGTCTGTCTGAATGGTTTTGAGACTGGATGCTGCCCTGGTGATTTATGTGGTAACCTCTTATTCGGGGACAAAAGCGGCTCATGGCAACATTTCCAGACAGTTTATATGTAGGAGCTTTTCTCCTTCTGACCATAGACTGAAGAACAGTCTGCCCTCATGCAGCACTCCCCATCCCAAGGTGGAGGCGTCGGTGGACACCACCTGCACACTCGAGGAAGTCCCCAAGTTTACAACAGACTGGTACCAGTCGGTCGCTCTCCAAGGTTTCAGGGCTGTGATACATTCCTGATTGACTCTGAGGCGAAGCTGACCGGAAGCCCAAGCTTATGGTGGTACTCGCCCTTTGAGGCAAAACTGCAGTGGGCGCATGCGGAGCAGTTGTGCTACTTCTGTTTTTAACGTGGATTCAACACGTGCCGTGTAGCAGCGAGGGCATCGAGCGAACTGTAGCGAATAGCCTCTTTTTATAAATGTTCAGCACTCATTTCAAAACCCCCGGAAGCTGTGCCCACGTGTCTGAGTGAATGAATGGCTAGGGGTAGAATTGGTTTTGTGCTCTGGTCGTGACATAGTGACGACACGGGAGCTTTGGTGGGCTGTAACATGGGTCAGTGATGGCGGGCAGTAACATGGGCCAGTGACAGCAGGCAGCTTGGCCGTGCTCGCTTTCATTATAGCAGTTTGCTGTGAGAGAGCGAGCAGGGCGAGCCCCGTGGGGCTTAACATGCCTGTAGGTGAATGTGGGTGCGGAGTAGCGGGCACATTATTTACAGCACTGAAAAACACTGTCTGCCTGCGCTGACTGTATTTGTGTTGGTTTCGTTTTTACAGAAACCCTGTGACATGCAGTGTGTAGTGTCACTGAATCGTGGACACGTTCACTACATTTAATGCACAATCGACATGAGTCGATTTTACTTGTGTGAGCCCTGTATTGTGGCGAGCAGTGTTTGCATGTAGAAATGAGCACTGGTTTGTGAGCATTTTTATTACACTCATAACACCATCAGTCTTAGCCAGGACACCAGAAAAAATATTCTTTTGTATTTATCTGGGTTGCCGTAAAAACGGCGTTTGTGTGCAGGCAAGCGGGCCATGATACCGACTTGTTTACTGCAGAATACACTGGAACAGTCACATTTCTTGGAACTGAACGAACATTAAGTTTTGGTGAAAGTCTGGCCGCTGCGAGACTTGAACACCGTCGTTTTCCTAGAAGGCTATAGGAAGTCTTTGCATGCACATTCACTGCACTGAAAGCTTAAAGAAAGCTAGCCACGGTTTTGATGCTGACCCGTTCCCCTGACGACTCGCAGACGGAAGGGGGAGGTCCACAGAGCTCGCCAAATCCTCACTGTCCGATGCTAGGATAGATCAGCTGGCCTTCTCTACAGATGCAGCTATCTTGTCGTCATTAATGGCAAAAGCGGCGGTGCTCCATGAGCATACCTGTTTCTTCTGTACATGCTAAGATCATACACAATATTGTGGTCACTGTGCTTTATAAATGGCTTGTGCACTCGTATTATCGTTCTGTGATTATAACGCATGGGATTAGAACTCAAACAACAAGGTAAAATGTGGGCAAACCTCAGTTTTCTCTTCCATTTCTTATAATCTTCTTTAATTTAAGATCCCCACAAAAAGAACCACGTCTCTTTATAAGTTTTAAAAAGCAATGAGAGGTGCTCTGTGATCTCTTAATCAGCAAGTGTTTAGTCTAATATTCATCACTATGGCAGCAGTGTCACACCTGACATCCAAACCTTATTAGTCAGAAAGACTTATAGATTCATATATTCATGTATCAGAAAGACATATAGATTCACTATGTAGCTGTCAAACACACCAAGAAAAATAAACACTTATATTTAAATACTTGATGTGAATTCACAATTAAAGTTATAATGATTAAGGCATATTAGCACACACACATGCACACGCACACACACACACATATATATACAACAGTGTATATACATATAGGCTATATATATACATATATATATATATATATATATATATATATATATATATATATATATATATATATATATATATATATATATATATAGTGTTGGCATCTTACTGAACAATGTTACACTGAGAGAGTGTGAATGAACCAGAATGAACACAGTATCAATAGAACACAATAGTTCACTGTAACGTTCATCAGACAGTAATACAGTAAGTTCATTTCACATAATACAGTACGTTCAGTTCAAAGTTTGTGAACTAATATATATATATATATATATATATATATATATATATATATATATAATGCACATTAAAATAAAAAAGCAACTGCAGTGAAATTGTTTGACAAAAGTACAATAGTTAGTTACAGTAATAGCCTACACTTACTTCACAACAGATGGCGCTCATCTACAGTTTGATTGTATGACTGGAATGGCTTGTGCTGTTCCAAATATGATCTAAAGTCCATTTTTTATAAAGATATAAAAACAACTGGGGAAAACATTGCATGTAGACCTACACAGTGCAATTAAAATGGTTTTGTTTGTTTGTTTGTATTAGGGCTAGGGTTGGTAGTTTAAGGTTTATTAAAGAATAATTTATTCAATTTATCTGAAGCATTCTGGGTCTTACAGTGGATTAAGTATGCATTCAGACCCTTTTATTTTCACATTTTGTTGTTGCAGACTTATTCTAAAATGTTTTTTTTTTTCAATTCTGTCTATACACTTGATATTACTATTACTTGATATTACTTATCACGTGATTTTACTAATACCCCATAATGACATGATAAAAACTAATTTTGTGATGGGGTAATTTAATACATTTTAGCATTAAGCTGTATCAACAAAATGTGAGAACAAAAGTGTCTGAATACTTTCTGAATGTTTCGAACTTTTATTATCATCTCACCATCATTGTGCCGTTCTGAAAATATGTTGATTCAACCTCAACCTTTACCAAGAAAAACAAAAAAAAAGATCTTATGAAATCAGAGAAAAACTGCCCACACACTCTTATCTAAGGCAGGGATCAAGACCATCATCTTCCATTCGTCAGGTGATCAAAGCGATGAGTAGTAAAACTATAGATAAACATACAGGTGGGGGATTTCAAAACTGTGCTTTAGTGTACATCACTCTCAATATATGACCAATTTCCTGTAAATGTCCCGTTGACTGCACTATATGTTTTTGTCAAGCTAAAACAAATGGCTAACTCACATTTTGATGATGTACAGAACCAAGATGTAGGAACAAATTTGGAATATGCAATGGAAATTTTATATTTCAGCCTTGCTCACATCCATTTCTCAGAATGAGGTGTGCTTTAAGTAAACAAAATGAGAGGATGTTCTTGGTGTCTACAAATTTTATCAAACTCCTCGATCAACTTGTGGTTGGCGTAGTTCGCGTTGTCACATGTTCCATGTGCTGTTAGCATCAAGCTAGGTAAAAACTCTCTTTAAGCTGTGAGACTACATAAAGAACACTGCAGGCTGTTAGATGACTCTGACTACAGAGTGAATCTTACATAATATTGTGAAACTGTGTAGATGTCACAGACCTGGTTTTGCCTGGATGTCTTTTCTGTTGATAACTGAAATGTGTAGATTCTGTTAAGGGTCACAAGGTTTAAGTGTTACACTACAATACACTGTTTCCTACATTGGGCCTCCCAAAGTTGAAGTCTCTGAAGCGTGAACATGTCTCTTCCTGTATGCGTGTGTGTGTGTGTGTGTGTGTGTGTGTGCACTTAGGAGAAAGAGAGATATTTAACAGCTCCCATACCACATGTTCTCTAGTAAAGTTTCTAACTGTATAACTGCCAAATACATTATTTAGACTACACTATTTGTTCATCCTGATGTTGTGCTGTTTCGCAGACTGTAATTATTTGTGTGAAAAAAAAAATCTGATATTTATAAGCTTGAGTTAGATTAACTTCCATCATGCAGTTTATTTGTAACAGACTCCATTTCAAATATAGTAAAGTAACAACTGGCATATCATTTGGTCAACATTCTGATTTTTTAGTAACCTATATAGTATCAAACTGAAAATATGTTTCCTTGAAAGCTCTACAGAAACAAAGAAGTGAACTTACTTCACAGTTCATCTTTGGGTTTCTGAGATCAGTCATGTGAAACTGTTCACTCATTTCTCAAAAGTTTAAAGGGCCTTAGAGTAATCTAAGAAAAGAGCTTGTTCCCTTAAAAAAGCAAGTTCCCACCCCATATTTTGAACTTGTTATACTACATGTTCACAGCTGTGAATATGTTAAACAACAACTAATTTTTTTTCCATGAGATCACAATATCATATTTCAAAGTCAAAAATAGATGATATAGGCTAAATATCTTAAATAATATATGAAAAATAATGTCTATGTCAACTAACTCTTACATACACTCACCTAAAGGATTATTAGGAACACAATACTAATACTGTGTTTGACCCCCTTTCACCTTCAGAACTGCTTAATTCTCCATGGCATTGATTCAAGAAGGTGCTGAAAGCATTCTTTAGAAATGTTGGCCCATATTGATAGGATAGCATCTTGCAGTTGATGGAGATTTGTGGGATTCACATCCAGGGCATAAAGCTCCCATTCCACCACATCCCAAAGATGCTCTATTGGTGCTCTACACCCTATTGGGTTGAGATCTGGTGACTCTGGGGGCCATTTTAGTACAGTGAACTCAATGTCATGTTCAAGAACGATGCCCAATTGGCATTAAAGGGTCTAATGTGTGCCAAGAAAATTACACCTACACCTTACCCCTACAATACATCATTACACCACCACCACCAGCCTGCACAGTGGTAACAAGGCATGATGGATCCATGTTCTCATTCTGTTTACGCCAAATTCTGCCTCTACCATCTGAATGTCTGAACAGGAAATCGAGACTCATCAGAGCAACATTTTTCCAGTCTTCAACTGTCCAATTTTGGTGAGCTCTTGCAAATTGTAGCCTCTTTTTTCCTATTTGTGGTGGAATGAGGAATGACCACAAACTATACTCCAACCACATGATGATCAAGGAGTTTGATAAAATTTGTAGACACCAAGAACATCCTCTCATTTTGTTTACTTAAAACACTCCTCTGAGAAATGGATGAGAGCAAGACAGTTGCTTCAATGCATTTAGGGGTGTGGTCCTGGTCAAGACAATCTCCTGGACAAACTGAATGTCAGAATGGGAAAGAAAGATGATTTAAAGGGGTGGTTGATTCCAGTTTCACTTTTTTGATTTTAAATAGTGTGTAATGTTGCTGATGGTGCATTAACAGTATCTGCAAAGTTGCAGCGCTGAAAGTTCAATGTAAGCAGAGATATCGTCTTTTAAAACCAGGAAGTGTAAACGCCTACAAAAACGACTCGATTGGGACTACAACGGGTTATGGTACGTCACTAACCCGAACATTTGCATCAACCACTCCCTTCGGAATATGCAGGAAAGGGCATGTGCATATTTCTGCAGCACGTCGAGTGAGTTGTGTTCACGCAGCTGTCAGGTCTTCTGTGTTTCAAGCTTCCCACGGATGCTATACTTCATCAACAATGGATACAATTTATGTTTGATTATATTCCTGAAAGTGACGATCGTAATCTAGCTCTCTGTGCTGTGCATTTTACGGAAGACAGCTTCCAGAATCTCCACGAGTTCAATGCAGCAAGAAACAGTTAATAAACCATGAAGCAGATCCAACTTTAAAACCAGACAGCAGTTGTTGGGCCACAACCTGTAAGTAGGCTAAGACTTAATCATTTTAAATGTATTTGCATGTATAATTCCAGACGTAACGTTAACCTGTGTTTTATTTATTTATTTATTTATGCCAGCGCTGGCTTTATAGCCACTAGGCTACTAGTTATGCTAGTATTTTGTGTCTACGACAAACGCGTACAAACATTATGGACCTGAATTTTGTATAAGTACTAATGTTGTAAATGTATTTTTCATGTGTATATGCTTTATGACGTTATTTTCGATTTGATCAAGAACGTAAACTTGCCAACGCTGTTTGTGCTTAACATTAGTAGCCAGTCAGTTGCTATCGTTGTCAGTCAGATGCTATTGTGTAAAACAAACGTGTATATGGTTAAAAAATGTGGCAAATTATCATTCAGAAACGTTTAGTAAGAGCCGTGTGTGGTGTGGTTCTGTTTGACTCGCTTCATCGCGGCTTTCTCGGTCTGATTCTGCCTCAAACTGATACTGCAGTTCGACACCATTATTTACATCTGGACCGGAGCTGGCATTTCCCCATAAAGGTAATAGGCGTTAACCTTCCGGACAACGTGAGCGACAGTTTAGCCAATCACAACACACCCGCCCAAACTAACCAATCTGAGCCCACGACGTGTTTCTGAGGGAGTGTTTTTTATAGAATCAGGAAGTAAACCGCTCGTTCAGGGGACAGAGGAGAGCGCGGCTTACGATAAAGGTGAAGTTTATGAAAAATAAGACTTTTTAAAAAAGATAAACCACGAATACATGTTATATTGCACCCCATAAACACGATCATGCAAAGAAAAAGAGGAGTAAACCACCCCTTTAAGCATTTTTGAGCGTGTCATGGTTGTTGGTGCCAGACGGGCCGGTCTGAGTATTTCACCATCAGCTCATGGATCATCTAAATAGTTGATTATCTCTTTTTCAGTACATGTCAAGCATGTTGAGTTTTCATTTTATGAGTACATTTATACAATGATTTTTATTCTGAAGAAAATGAATATGCTAGCTAACCCTTAACCTAACACTGACAGAAAACCTTTGGCAGTTCTAGATTTTTATTTATTTATTTATTTAAATGTATAGGTTTTTATTAGCTATTTATTACGATTGATTAGCTGTTTTTTGATTAGCTGTTTTTTTTTTTGAGGATTTATTTGGTTACCAAGTCATACTGAAAAACTAGAGTAGTTTGTACAATTTATTGTTTCAAGATATACCAGTCAATAGTTTTATCATAAAAATGCTGTAAAACATATTTTAGGGTTGACAAACCCACAGTTTAGTGACAAAATTAGTTCTAAATGTCAAAGCTTCTACAAAGTTCAACCATAGCGAGTTCTATTCATAGTTTGCAGAAGTGAAACTTATTTTCTGCACAAGTGTATAAGTCAGTTTCATTGCAATTTGATAAGGAAGAGGATTAATAAAACATTTCTTTCTTCTGTGGAACTTTATAACCTTATGCATCAGTAGCTATAAACAGACATTGTTAAAAATATTTTCTTTTGCGTTCTAACATGATGGTTTGTCATGTTAATTTCTTAAATGTGACAAAATGTGATAAATTATTCTGGTTCTGAGATTCTAAATAAAAGAACACTTTTTTTCACGAGCACAAAAGAGCCTTGCTTAATCCAACACTATATCATGAAAGTGGGTATTTACAGGACGAATTTTATTTATCGTGCCTTTTACACGCCAAAAATAGTTTTTGCGTGCTTATGTAGGCTAGCCTACTCACTGCTGGTGAATCAGCGGAGTTCCTGCATTGCGCCAGCATTATTTGGCGCTCATAGGCTCATGGGCAAAATTTTGCGCGCGTCTAAACGTTGTCCAGATATGCTGTCTAGGTTGGCAGTTCACTTTGTTCTGACTTCAGAGACAGCCTATGAGATTTCAAGAGGACCTGTTGCGCTGTAGTTTAATGAGTGATGGGAATACCCCTCTCTTCCGTTAACTGGTAAGCTGCGTGTGTGTGTACGATGAGCAGACTGTCAAGAGGATCCGACAATGCGCAAGTGCTCGGCTGCATTTTACTTCACTCTAGGTATGTGTTTTAGCTGTGTTTTCAAGCAAGTATTCACTCGGAAATATGTCACATTATGGCATTTCATTGATATCGTTGCTGAAGTGATGTTATTTCAGTAGGTTTATTTATATTTCAGGTTTCGTATCTCTCTGTACAACCGAAGCGTCAACAGGTCAGTACGTTGGACATTAGTGCACTGTTTGTGTAGCTATTGGGTCTGAGTCAAAAACCACAGTCATTAAACCTTGTAAAAAATATTTTAAAAGTAGAACAAAGGCACTTTTGACGTTGGGACTATATAGCCTTGCTTATGCCTTGTTACAGGCCAGTAATCAACAATATGTAAACTTTATAGGCCTACTTAAGATCTTTGAACAAATTTTGTGTTTCCATTTAAGCACAATATGCTCTTTGAAACATTCAACATGTTAACATTGTTCAGAGGATAAATAGCAATCACTTTACACAGCTTTTCATTCAAACTTAAAGGTCCCTGCAGCTGCAACAACTTGACATTAAAAGATCAATGTAACAACACAGAAGGTAAGAAATGATCAGCAAAAATGTTGTAAGCTATCTTTTTATATATTAGATTGGAGTAAACTCGAATTCTTGTTCTTAGTGTAACATACGAAGAGTTCAGATGCAAAAGCCTCTAAATGCCATTTGAAATTTTCTTCTAAAATGACCATTTTTATCAAACTTGTATTTTTAAGTTCAGTAATTTCACTTAAATGACAATTAATAGGTAATCTTCATTGTAATTCAAGTGAAATTACTGAACTTAAATATACAAGCTTGATAAAAATGATCATTTTAGAAGAAAATTTCAAATGGCACTTACAGGCTTTTGCATCTGAACTCTTCATACAGCAAATGTAACTTCATTTGTAGGCTATTGGGAATAAGTAGCCTACAATGACACATCTTTTGGTTTTATATCCCCACTAAATTGATGGAGACATGACAAAGCAAACATCTTTATGTTTCTATAAAACATATTGAGCTATTCTTTGGATGAAGCGTATAATAATTTCCCCTATACCATTTAAAGATAACTGTTTTCTTCTTTAGAGTGTCTATTTACACTCCAAAGAAGGGCAAATAGACCCTCTTGCTATTTATGCTAAGTCCACACACCATTGTCTGATTGAGCCTGACAAAATTACAAAAGAAACCCATCTGACAAATTGGACAGTTGTGTGGTAAGTATAAGGACAGTGGATGTAGTTTTTGATGCAACATACCAAATTTGAGTTAGCTTTTTTTCAATTCCCATTCTTTTTCCCTTTTCCATTGCATATCATCTTGGATAGGTGTTTATTTAAAATAAAATAATATAAAATAATGAAGACAATATTTAGAAAGTTTAATTATCGTGTATTCAATCAAGGGAATAAAGTGACTACCAGGCATCTAATAGGCATTAAGTATGCAACAACAACAACAAACAATTAAAATGATGTCATAATTTTGACATCATTTCTAAATTTACACAAAAAGTCTAACAATCTTCACTAGCTTAACATTCAGCCCTTTTACGAAAGGTGTTAGAAAAAAAAGTTTAAACAAAAATTTTCCTTTAATCAGCAAATTTTGAAAATGAATAGAAAATGAAATATTAGAGTATGAGACAATGATAGACTATATTTTTCAAGTTGAGCACTTCATTTCAAATTGGAAGAGTTTTTGTTTCAGTGTCTGTAGAAAGTGACATTAATTTTTGTTTATATTATCAGTGGATATTTCTCATTTATTAGGAGTCTATGATTTTACATGCTTCATAAAACATACGATTGATAAAAATTATCGTAAGTTTGTCTGTGAATGGAAAAACGGAGGAGACTTATCAACCCGGTTCGCACTCTTCGCAAAACAGTAAGTAAATTTAAGAAGTCTGAGGCTGAGCTTAACACTTTCTTGCTGTTGTTTAACTATTAGTACTTCCTAATATCAAATGGAAAAGGTAATGTACAATTATCTATGTGACACTGTTTGTTTCTTACATAGGAGACAATGCGGTTGTGAACTCATAAATAAGAAGAATGCAACTGAATTGACTTTCAATACCTTTAAAGTAATACAATGGAATATAACAGCTCACATAATTGCAACCAGTGAAGATCAAAGCTGGTGCACCTACAAAAATTTCAGTGGATGTTCAACGCAAATAAGTATGTTAATCAACAATATGAATAGAAATCAGTTTCAATGTATTATGCTTTTAAGTGCTTCTAACCTCTGACCTTAATCTAATATGCAGATTTATTGCATGCAGTTACTTGGAAATTACTAGAAATTGTAATATTAGTAAAAGAATGTTTAGATGTTTTCTTTCATTTCAGCACGGTGCGGTCCTCCCTCTAAACAGAATCTAATTTTTAAAAGAAGCTCTGGTCATTTGTCTGTTGAAGTGGACTGGGGAGATGAAAGAAATTATATTAAAACGTTCTCTGTAAAGTATAGAGAGTTCAACACTGCAATGTGGAAAGAGGTTAGTAACAACTAACACAATCTAATTTTAGTGAATTGGTGGCTAATTCTGTCTACGCCCCAACGACTGGTATGATTAGGGGTGGGATTAGCGATGGGCCTTCATGATTACTTTTTTCTAAAAATTGTTTTTGTATGACACATTGTACGTATATTGACACCTCGCAAAATAGTTCCTGTGAGATCAGGTTGATAATTGCACCCTGCAGTTTCAGAGTATCAGTGTCTATTTGAAATGATCATTGTGACCTTTTTTATCCTTCATATCTGCATAATGTATAACAATATGACACATCATAATGTGCAACTCGTATTGTTACCTTAATAGTGTAAAGCCCTGGGACAATATTCACCCTGTGGAATTGATTTTCAGACACGTTCATTAACTTTATGAGGGCATATTATTTCTTAACCAAATAACACACATTGTGACGTCCATTTGTGTAAATTACTTGAAATACATTCTTATTATGAATGTATATCTATGAAAATAAATCAATTACAAATGTATTTTCACTAGCACACATTAAATAATTCACCTGTACTTATGTCAGATGAGTACAATATAGGGACATTTTTTGCCGTCGCAATTGAATATCTTGGGTGTGTTTGTTCACAGCACTGTAGTTTACAGTAATAGAGTGCGGATCAGTGTTGATCTGAGAAAGTACTGTACACTAGGGTGTGGTGTGGCTTTGTGGTTAAAGATGTGGGGCCTCGTTTACAAACCTTTGTGTGGGTTTAAACCCCAAAAGTATGTGTAAGCACAAACTACACAATATGAGGATCTTATTTGTAAAATCCCTATTCAGTTATAATGATTACGACACCTGGATGAAAGTTAAGTCACCTGGATGAAAGTTAAGTCTGATCTGATTTTATATCTATTATATATTTATAAAATACCTCTACTATGTCTGCTATCTATCTATCTATCTATCTATCTATCTATCTATCTATCTATCTATCTATCTATCTATCTATCTATCTATCTATCTATCATCTGTCTGTCTGTCTGTCTGTCTGTCTGTCTGTCTGTCTGTCTGTCTGTCTATCTATCTTTCTGTCTGTCTGTCTGTCCATCTGTACATCTATCCATCTGTACATCTATCCATCCATCCATCCATCCATCCATCCATCCATCCATCCATCCATCCATCCATCCATCCATCCAACCATCCATCCATCCATCCTTTAAACCCTCACATTTTTACACTTTTTCAACTTCAATCATAAGAATATAGGTTCAGGCTTACTATAGGACTTTTTCCAACTGACAGCGGAGATATGCTAGCTTGTTTCTTCTCATTTTGTTCTCTTGTACTCTGCAGCAACAGTCTAAAAACAGCAGAGAGTGTGAAATGAGGAATGTGACGTCTTCTCTGCCGTACGAGTTGCAAATATATTGTAATCGCAATGAAGAGTGCGCGCAGTGTCCGCTCAGTGAGGTTATCGTGGTTCCCCGGGGTGAGTTGAAGACAGGGTTTTTCAAAGTGGCTAAATACAAATGTGTGTATTTACTGATTTCTGTATATTCTTGAAACTGTATAATTTTGTGTAATAGAGAAGTGTGTAATTTCTGTCGTGAAACAGTTACAAGTTACAAACACTTCTCAAACACTCAAACACAAATCTTAGAGCTACACTCACAGCATAAGTTGAAACAATGTTATTCCCATCTGCTCCGCTATATTTAATTCTATATTTTGCTGCTGGTGGCAATGAAATTACACACTTTATATTTAATATTTAAATGACCACTGCATTTTCTAAATTTTACTTCTTCAGAACTCACAGATGCACCATCAATCCAATTGGAGTTTCAAGACCATATACAAAAACCTTTTATATCAGCAGGACAGAGAAAAGTGGTCGTGATGTGGGAGGTACTAAGTTATGTCATTTCCCAAAGCCAATTGTGGTGTCAATGTATATTTTAGGTGTTGGGCAGACAGTTTTTTTTTTTTTTTTTCATCTGTTACAGTTTTTCTTAGTCGCTTTAGTACATTTCTCAGATCAGAATTGAAATTCTCAAAACCTGTTCAATCTTCACATCATCATGTCATTTGTGCATATCAAAAAAAGAAGTTTCTCATTTCTTTGAACAAGTTGCATATGCTTTGGTACATCCATGCAAATGATTATCTCAATTCTCTCTCATCCCCCACAACATTTAGGCATTAGTTCATAGCATAAGTATTTATTTATAACATTATTATAACATACAGTATTTATAACATTAGGTCCAATTGCAGTATTTATTGGGTGATCCGTAATACGTTATCCAGTCCAGGCAAGGGTCAAATTCCATACAAGTCAGTACAAGAACAAGAATAAAACCAGAAACAAGCAGAAAGACCTTCAGAAGTGTGATGGCAAATAACGACTCTGTGACAAACACTGAAACAAACAGGGTATATATACACACACAGATACTAACAAGGTGATGGTAAACAGCTGTGTGCAATGATCATTGAGTGACAGAACAGGGTGATGGGAATTGTAGTATGAGTGAATGACACCGTGGGGGAAGAAGACCTCTGGTGGTTACCCAGGGAAACATAAACCAGACACTGTGACATGCCGTATTTGAATGCATATTGTGCCAAAGCAATGATAAATGTTCCACAGTTTGACTCAGAAATACTGCTGTTGCGTTTGAAATAAGTGACCCAAGTATTGAGATATAACTGTCCTAACTGTAGAAAAAACTGTAATCAGAGTTTCTTGTAATATTAGTTGTTAGAATATTCATAAAGCACTACACATTTGACCTGTGTAGGGTGGAGCAAAATTTTAAAGTATTGCCAAGATCCTTTAAGATTTGTTCCAAAAAAGAATAGAAGTTCCCAAAGGAACCCTGTATATATAAGGATTTTTTGTCAATTGTGAACTTCCTTTCTTTCAGTATGCAAACAATGAGGCTGTGGCTGACTACAATGTGACCGTGGGAAAAGTATCCGGGGAAAACATCACTCTGTGTAACAGTTTCAGCTCTAAAGATCCATCTCTCACCCTAATCCTGTCTTACTCCGCTTATAATATCAGCGTCAGGGCTTTGAACAGTGTTGGATCGTCTCCTGTTTCCAGTATAACCATTGAGCAAATGGATGAGTGGAAAGGTACATTGCATTCGTATTTTGTTACATGCTACATGAAGAGCACTTTGGTTAGATTTACTGTATGTCCAAAGAGTAAACATTGTATATTTAAACATTTAATGAGGTATTATTTATTTTTTAGATTCACTTAGGCTGTTAAGTGTTAACATAACCAGGAACAACAGTTTCAGTCTGTCCTGGAGCAGCGCAGTCTCTAGCGTGTGTTACTGTGTGGAGTGGTGGGCCAAAGGACAGATTCCAGCTTTCCAATCATTCTACGTGAAGCAGACGCACAGAGAAATAACCGAGAAATCTAAGAGAAGTACTGTTCTCTTTAACTCTCATATAATAAGTAGGATGAAATAAATGTATATCTGTACATAATGGATTAATGGACACTAATGATGTCCAAAATGATAAAAAGAAAAAGTTCTTAGGAGTGTGATCTTAGTTTTTATGTTGTAATTATTAAAATAATAACTCTAAAAACACTGTAGGCCTAAGTATCTTGTAAAAAGTAATAGATATTTTAATATGGGAATACATTTCAGAAGTTTTCAAACTTATTTCTCAAGGTAAAAAAGTGTTTTTAATTACTTTTAAGTAAGAGATTGTTATGAGGCGGTAAACGAGATTAGATCCAAATGCAGCTTTATTGAGAATCGTCAAACAGGCACGGGTCAGGCAACAGCAAAACAGGGTATTCAGAGAATCAGCACAGAGAGTAGTCAGGTCACAGGCAAGAGTTCGGGGCAGGCAGCAATAAACAAAGTCCAGTAACAGTCCAAGGTCAGGCCAGGCAGAGATCGATCACAGAATCCAAAACAGTCCAAAGTACAAAACCAGAAAACCAGGAACAGGGAAAATAACGCTCAGAAATTACAGCCGGGGCAATGTAATACTTCGCACTGAGTCACTGTTTAGGTGTGGCTTAAATAGGAAGTCCGATGAGGTTCAGGTGTGTGCGTAATCAGTCCAGCGAGGTGTATGATGGGAAACGGAGTTCTTGAAATAAGTGAACAGTTCTGATGTGGAGTGCCCTCTGGTGGTTTTCTCGGGCACTCCACCTGGTGATCGTCACATAGCCCCACCCCAAAGAGCGGCTTCCAGACGCTCAAAATCAGACAGACAAAACTGTCCAGGTGGGCGGTGGAGCGGAGGCGGATCTGGGGGTGGGATGGAGGGCCAGGTCCGTGGAACAGAAGAGGAGTAGGTGACCAGAGCGAAGCAGGCTGTGCAGGCGACCTGGGTGGAGCAGGCTGTGCAGACGACCAGGGCGGAGTTGGCTGTGCAGGCGAAGGCCAGGGCGGAGCTGGACGAGGTGAAGGCCAGGGCGGAGCTGTCGGACCCTCGGGCGTCCAAGGCGGAGCAGATTGTGGGCATGGCCAGGGCAGAGCTGTCGGACCCTCGGGCGTCCAAGGCGGAGCAGACTGTGGGCCTGGCCAAAGCAGAGCTGTCGGACCCTCGGGCGTCCAAGGCGGAGCAGACTGTGGGCATGGCCAGGGCAGAGCTGTGGAACCCACAAGCGTCCACGGCGGTAAAGACCTCTCAGGCGACCACGGCGGTGAAGAGCTCTCAGATGGCCACAGCGGTGAAGACCTCTCAGGCGGCCACGGCGGTGAAGAGCTCTCAGATGGCCACAGCAGTGAAGACCTCTCAGGAGACCATGGTGATGAAGACCTCTCAGAAGACCTTTCAGGAGACCACAGCAGTGAAGACCTCTCAGGAGACCACGGTGATGAAGACTTCTCAGAAGACCACAGTGGTGACGACCCCTCAGCTGGCCACGGCGGTGCAGACCCCTCAGACGACCACGGCGGTGAAGTCCCCTTGGGTGACCATGGCGGTGAATACCCTTTAGGAGACCACGGCGGTGGAGGATGAGACGAAGGCCATGTCTGCAACGCCTTCATGGCCCTCACAGAGTGCCTACTGCCCCCCCCCAAAAAATACTTGGGAAAATCCCCAGGGATCTGAAGGGCACAGCTTGAACAGAGCTTGAAGGGCACTGGTAAGGCGAGGCGCAGAGGCGGGGCCGGCAGAGCGAGGCGCAGAGGCGGGGCCGGCAGGGCTAGGCGCTGAAGCGGGGCCGGTAGAGCGAGGCGCAGAGGCGGGGCTGGCAGGGCGAGGCGCTGAGGCGAGGCCGGTAGAGCGAGGCGCAGAGGCGGGGCCGGCAGGGCTAGGCGCTGAGGCGGGGCCGGCAGAGCGAGGCGCAGAGGCAGGACCGGCAGGACGAGGAGTCCTGGTACGCTCACCGGAGCCTGGCGAGCCGAACGATTCCTCCTTCTCCTTCTGCGGCGGCGTATCACAGGGTTAGACACACTCACTGGGCTAGACGATTCACTCATTGGACTTGATGATTCACTCACAGGATTCAATGGTTCATTCACTGGACTCAGTGGTTCACTCAGACTCAATGATTCACTCACAGGATTCAATGGTTCATTCACTGGACTCAGTGGTTCACTCAGACTCAATGATTCACTTACTTGACGCAATGGTTCACTCACTGGACTCAGTGACTCACTCACAGGGCTGACGTGAATCGTGTGCTCGGCTGAACTGACGTGAACCTTGGGCTCGTTAAAGTTCATGTGGAGCGCGGGCTCGGCAGGGCTGACGGTGAGCGCAGGCTCGGCAGGGCTGACGGTGAGCGCGGGCTCGGCAGGGCTGACGGTGAGCGCAGGCTCGGCAGGGCTGACGGTGAGCGCAGGCTCGGCAGGGCTGACGGTGAGCGCGGGCTCGGCAGGGCTGACGGTGAGCGCAGGCTCGGCAGGGCTGGCGGTGAGCGCAGGCGCGGCAGGGCTGACGGTCTCTGGCTGAACGGTCTCTGGCTGAACGGTCTCTGGCAACACCCCCTCGGTCTTATCCTCAAAGCCCACAGTAAATGATGAGCCGCTAATCCTCAGGGCGAATTCAATATACTGACATAAAGTCCATTGAGGGGTATTATCAGGCATGAGATAATTTAACATATCCTTAAGTCCATATCGGAAAGCATCCTTTAAGACTGAATCATCCAAGTCTACCCCGTGGCATAGCTCACAAAATTCCTCAACATATTCCTCTATAGAATTATTACCTTGGCTGAGGCGGAAGAGACTGATAAGTGGGTCCATGGTGGATCTTGATTCTCTCTCGGCTGCTGGATCTGAAGCGGCGAAGTATTCTGTTACGAGGCGGTAAACGAGATTAGATCCAAATGCAGCTTTATTGAGAATCGTCAAACAGGCACGGGTCAGGCAACAGCAAAACAGGGTATTCAGAGAATCAGCACAGAGAGTAGTCAGGTCACAGGCAAGAGTTCGGGGCAGGCAGCAATAAACAAAGTCCAGTAACAGTCCAAGGTCAGGCCAGGCAGAGATCGATCACAGAATCCAAAACAGTCCAAAGTACAAAACCAGAAAACCAGGAACAGGGAAAATAACGCTCAGAAATTACAGCCGGGGCAATGTAATACTTCGCACTGAGTCACTGTTTAGGTGTGGCTTAAATAGGAAGTCCGATGAGGTTCAGGTGTGTGCGTAATCAGTCCAGCGAGGTGTATGATGGGAAACGGAGTTCTTGAAATAAGTGAACAGTTCTGATGTGGAGTGCCCTCTGGTGGTTTTCTCGGGCACTCCACCTGGTGATCGTCACAGAGATAATGTACATCCAGTCGGTGGTTCTCTCAAAATAACCTCAGGATGATGAGGCCCCCGACGCGAAGGAGAGGTAAATATGTAAATAATTAAACACGAAATATTGATATGAGTTGAAATATTTTATTAAGTCTTTAAAGGTAAGCTTCCGTGGAGAGAGCAGTTGCAAGTCACCACCACCTAAACAATTATGAGGATAATATACACTGATTTCAGATTAAACTGTTTTAAAATCTTACCTGATTGTATCTCATAATCCAACAGTATACAAAACAATAGTCACAAAATGGCAGCAGCGTTTTTATGAGTGAGTCCTCGAAACTGGATGGCATAAATAAGTACACAAAATGTTGATTCGACTGAGTTTTAATATTTTAGCTCACCAAATGCAAAACTTCCATGAAGAAAAACCATTGCTAGCAGGCTTATAGCACTGCTGACTTGTGATGACCCAGATGACCCTGCCTGTAATACATGATCATATATTCTGCCATATAAACAGTATAGAAAATAGAGCACCATTTACTTGCATTAAAAAACTCTGTTGGTGTAATTATAATCAATATTATCATAATTATTGTTAGATTTATTGTCACACTTTAGTATGTGAATTATGTTATCAGAACACCGGCTTTTATTTGAGCTTAATGGATAAAACAACGGAGCTGTGCTCTGCTGCTAAAAGTTTTACCTGCCACAAGATGACACTCTTGGTGGTTTGAATATTTTCCCAAAAGAATCAGAGAAAAGCTTTTAAGATTTAAAAGACTTAATTTCTCCATCTCTTCAATGGAGTCCAAAACACAGGCAAACAAGGATTTTCAGTACAGCAAGACATGGAAACCAAGGTATGGGAAACCAGGATACAAGCATTCAGAATTGCATTGTAACACAAAACAAGACTTTGCAAAGTTAGAGTGAAAACACAGCTTGGGCAAATTTTAAAGGGTTAGTTAACCCAAAAATGAAAATTCTGTCAGTATTCACTCACCCTCATGTTGTTCCAAACCTCTATGTGTTTATTTGTTCTGCTGAACACAAAGGAAGATATTTGGAAGAATGTTTTAATCAAACATTCCCCATTGATCTCATTCCCTTATTGACTACCATAGTAGGAAAAAATGCATACTATGGTAGTCAATGGGGAATGCGATCTGTTTGATTTAAACTTTCTTTCAAATATCTTCCTTTGTGTTCAGCAGAACAAATAAACACATAGGGGTTTGGAACAACATGAGGGTGAGTAAATACTGACAGAATTTTCATTTTTGGGTGAACTAACCCTTTAACATGGGTAATCACACACAGCTGAACATCATCACAATCATGAGAATAGGCTATGGATACTGAGAAATGAAGAAATCCATGATGGAAAAGCACAGGAGTTGGGAGGAGTGCCCTCTGAAAGAGATTAAAGGGTTAGTTCACCCAAAAATGAAAATTCTGTCAGTATGGTAGTCAATGGGGAATGAGATCTGTTTGATTAAAACATTCTTCCAAATATCTTCCTTTGTGTTCAGCAGAACAAATAAACACATAGAGGCTTGTAACAACATGACGGTGAGTAAATACTGACAGAATTTTCATTTTTGGGTGAACTAACCCTTTAAGGGCACTCCAGCAGGTGGATGTAACAAAACAATATCTTAGAACAACATTGTTTTGTTTTTTATTTAAAACAACAACAATAATATATTATAATAAAACATTGATTATGCTGAACCAAGTGTTATGAGCCCCACAAATAACATAAATTATTTTGATAAAAAAAAATAATCCTTATAGAAGAGATTCAATATTAATTCATTCATTAATTCAATTCTTTTTTATTATTTTTGGAATATAAATAATTTGCTTCTCTCTTGTTTTTGCATGTGGTCATAAAATCTCGCTTACATGAATTATGTAATCCTTTTACCCTGAGGGAGGGAACAGAGACATTATTGTTTTGTTTTCACAAATAAAACAAGTGACTCCAAGCACAACTTCGTAATATGATTACAAAATCTTTAACAGATTTATGAAAATGTCAATTTTCCTAGGCCAGACATCACTTTTGGCCACTGTATATTATTTAATGCTTTATCAGCATAGAATATACTTTCAGCATAGTATTTACTTCCAAATCTATTTTACCTGGATTATAGGGTGATTAAGAATTTTAACAGCATTAAGAATTGCAACAGTGCTCTTCATTTTTTTTTTTTTTTTTTTTTTTGTCTTTCTTTGAATTTAGTTTTTCAGCCCTATACGAGATATTATTTCTCTCTGCACACAAGACCATATCTGGACACCTGTGACCTGAAGAATGTGAACAACAGTGAGAGGACATATGGCACAGCCCAAGCTTATTTCAGTGAAGAAAGTAAGTCCAAATATTCATAAAACTGCTAATATACAATGTTCATTCATTTCCAGCCTGATACAGTATATATACTGGTTAGTGCTGGTAGTGTAGTTGATTGATTGACCAGCATGTACTGTATGTGCTTCACTAGCAACACCTCGCTACTAGGCTGATTGACAAAGGATTTTGTGCTGGTTATCCTAGTTAAGGAGCTAACTTTTAAAATGCAATAATATTGTTTATTTGAAAATAATTTATTTATAGTCTAAAAAAAAGTGTCAAATTGAATTCTCTGGCTGAGAAATATGTGATACTGAAATGTGTGCAAGCTAACATTTTTGGTAAAATGCTAAAGATTCACATCATATACTGTCAGAATATCTACGTTTTTAACTGGTCTGCTATAGACTACAGATGTATCTTTCGATCTGACTGAACTGAAGCACTTTTGGGCTTTCAGGTCCGATTAGTGCTCCTGGGAATGTGAGCATTTTGAATATTACCCAGTATTCCTCAGTGATCACGTGGAGTCCCGTATCTGAGGAAGACTTGCGTGGATTCTTATTAGGCTACTACATCTACTACACAGAGGACAATGATGAAACATGTAAGTAGAATCTTTAAATAATTCACCATCAGAAAATGCTTATCAGAGATTCTTGAGAACTGGGACAAAACATGTTTGGCTGGTTTCTTTCACCTTCATTTACTTAATTAAGAGAATTAATTTTCGTAACTGTATACCTGGAAACCTGCGATGTGACAGGTGGGATGTAAGCATTTAATTAGATATTTGAAATGTTTTATTATAAAGTTAATATTTAAAATGAAATATCAGTCACATTACTGGTAGATTTCAAATTCTAAGTACGAAATGTATTATTATTATTATATATTATTTGTCACTTGGATGAAATTTAATGACAATTGGAATTGTACCAAAGCATGGTTTATAAATGTAATGATATCCACTGAAGTCAAGTTTGAAGAAAGAACCAACAAATCAGACATAAAACAAAGACATGGCATGGCATGGATAATTAAAACAGAAACACAGACATGATGCTTACCAACAGTGGTAACAAGAAATATAACAGACATGAAACAAGAAGATGAAACAAAACCAAAACAAGACTGGTTGGAGCCAATGTGTGTGCTGCCCACACACAAAATGGCCATAGCCACGATGATCAGAGCTACATCGCCAGTCTGAAGATAGGCGTGGCAAGCATGATGTGAAGAGACTCAGACTTGGCAGGCATGATGTGAAGAGACTCAGACTTGGCAGGCATGATGTGAAGAAACTCAGGGTTGGCAGGCAAGATGTGAAGAGACTCGGACTTAGCAGGCAAGATGTGAAGAGTGTTAGACTCAGCAGGCATGATGTGAAGAGATTCAGACTTGGCAGGCATGATGTGAAGAGATTCAAGCTTGGTAGGCATGACGTGAAGAGACTCAGACTTGGCAGGCAAGATGTGAAGAGACTCAGACTTGGCAGGCAAGATGTGAAGAGACTCAGACTTAGCAGGCAAGATGTGAAGAGTGTTAGACTCGGCAGGCATGATGTGAAGAGATTCAGACTTGGCAGGCATGATGTGAAGAGATTCAGACTTGGCAGGCATGATGTGAAGAGATTCAGGCTTGGTAGGCATGACGTGAAGAGACTCAGACTTGGCAGGCCTGATGTGAAGAGACTCAGATTTGGCAGGCATGATGTGAAGAGACTCAGACTTGGCAGGCAAGATGTGTAGAAACTCAGGCTTGGCAGGCAAGATGTGAAGAGACTCAGACTTAGCAGGCAAGATGTGAAGAGTGTTAGACTCGGCAGGCATGATGTGAAGAGATTCAGACTTGGCAGGCATGATGTGAAGAGATTCAGACTTGGCAGGCATGATGTGAAGAGATTCAGACTTGGCAGGCATGATGTGAAGAGATTCAGACTTGGCAGGCATGATGTGAAGAGATTCAGACTTGGCAGGCATGATGTGAAGAGATTCAGGCTTGGTAGGCATGACGTGAAGAGACTCAGACTTGGCAGGCATGATGTGAAGAGACTCAGACTTGGCAGGCAAGATGTGAAGAGACTCAGACTTGGCAGGCATGATGTGAAGAAACTCAGGGTTGGCAGGCATGATGTGAAGAGACTCGGACTTAGCAGGCAAGATGTGAAGAGTGTTAGACTCAGCAGGCATGATGTGAAGAGATTCAGACTTGGCAGGCATGATGTGAAGAGATTCAGGCTTGGTAGGCATGACGTGAAGAGACTCAGACTTGGCAGGCATGATGTGAAGAATCTCAGACTCGGCAGGCATGATGTGAAGAGATTCAGGCTTGGTAGGCATGACGTGAAGAGACTCAGACTTGGCAGGCATGATGTGAAGAGATTCAGACTTGGCAGGCATGATGTGAAGAGTCTTAGACTTTGCAGCAGTGATGTGAAGAGACTCAGACTTGGCAGGCCTGTTGTGAAGAGACTCAGACTTGGCAGGCATGATGTGAAGAATCTCAGACTTGGCAGGCCTGATGTGAAGAGTGTTAGACTCGGCAGGCATGATGTGAAGAGACTCAGACTTGGCAGGCATGATGTGAAGAGACTCAGACTTGGCAGGCATGATGTGAAGAGACTCAGACATGGCAGGCATGACATGAAGAGACTCAGACTTGGCAGGCATGACATGAAGAGACTCAGACTTGGCAGGCCTGTTGTGAAGAGACTCAGACTCGGTAGGCATGATGTGAAGAGACTCAGGCTTGGCAGGCATGATGTGAAGAGACTCAGACTTGGCAGGCATGAAGTGAAGGGGCTCAGGCCATGGCCTGCTGTCTGTGGTTTGCACTACGGGATTGTGGAGCCCCTCATCCACAATTCCCACAGTAAACAGATTTTACAGAATTTACAGAATTACAGAATTGCATGGTCGATGTATTCAAGCAGATTCCAGCTGTTTGACCCTCTAGGCATCCAAGATGAGATTGGTTCATCCAAACCAGCATGAAAATGTTCTTGAAGGCTTTTTCATTAAAACCCACTAGATAACAAAGTCCACAAAAGTCCTCCTCATAACTCTCCAGGGAGCAAACACCCTGAGAGAGCCGCAAGAGCTGAACTGCTGGGTTCATATTAGAGATCAAGTATACTGTAAAGTTATCCACTGAAGCCAAGTTTGAAGAAAGAAACCAAGTGAAGCTTTAATTCTCAAAACAAGATCAAACATAAAACAAAGACATGGCATGTTATGGATCTCAAAACAGAAACACAGACATGACGCTTACCAACAGTGGCAACAGGAAACATGACAGATATGAAACAAGATCATGAAACAAAACCATAACAATAAATGACAATTTTGGCCCAATATACTCACAGTGAAGTTCTTTTCTGTTCTTCGATTAGGGGTAAAAGGAGGTTAGAAATACCTTTGCATTGGTATACTGCTGTCTTCTCAATAACAAAATAAAAATGTAACAAAAATGACAGAGAAAACAGCAGTTAAGAAAACATCTGTTCATTGCGATGTGGATTTTTGCACGAGCTCAGCAATTTGGCAATCCAGTCAACTTAAGTCATGTCACATTTATTAATATAGCAGATTTGCAATATTAAACATGTTAGTGTTCCTGTGTTAGTGTTCCTTTTAAATGAGAGTGACAGTTCAATTTCTACTATAAAGCAGCTCCAGTGTTTATATCATCACTCGCGGATATCTGACCTCAACAGACTCTACAGAGGGAATGAACCAGAGAATATTTCCAGAAGAAGGTGGAGTTTCAGAGCCACACCTACCTATTTTATCATGGACATGGACCAATGGTAGTTCGATATTGTTTACCAGCCAGAGTGTTCGCTTTGGAAAAATGTTTAAAATTCCTGAAACAAACACAAAACAAGCTTGATCTTCGTCACACCATTTCGCTCTTCGATTTCCCTTGAAATATTTATCAGGGCTCTTTGGGCAAATACGTAAATAAATGGAATGAATGTAGTTAAAATAAAATGAATGAAACATTTTTTTTTGTCTCAGTTCTCAAGAAAGAATCAGTGAAATGCATAATAATATGGATATAAATGTGACATTTTTGGCTGTTTTCTATTAAATTTGACATTTACAGCATTTAAAGTGGATCCCAGCCTAAACAGTTTTAAGCTGCTGAATCTTAAAAGCAACAGTGCGTACCGTGTACAGCTTTCTGCATTTACAGCGGCTGGAGAAGGAGAGCGCAGTGATTTCAAACACTTTGTCACAAACCCGCCAGGTAAACTCATAACTCATGAGATGCTTGTGTATGTCATTGAGCTGCTATTCAATGTTTATCTGCCTTACAGCTGTTCATGATACACAGTAAATGTGTTTGAGAATGTGTCTGTCTGTCAGAAGGTGTGCTTTCGAATTACATGAATTAAAAAAAAAGTCACAAATGCATTGACAACATGGCTTATTCCGACAGAATTCACTGCTTTGAGCAGCATTATAGCTGCAGTGATTGTGGGAATAATAATTCTTTTACTAGCAGTTCACCTCAGCTGTCGGCTTCTGCACAGGTAAAGACACGCATTTCATTTTCCGAAAGACTGACACTATATGACCAATAGCTAATGTAAAGCTCAATGTGGATTTTTACAGAGCCAAGAAACTGATGTGGCCAAGTATACCAAATCCTGAGAATAGCAATGCTGTTCAGAAAATTGAAATTGCCTATGAACTGGTAAGAAGTATAATGACAATGTACATGATGCAATATAATGACAATATAATAATATAATACAATATATAACAATATGAGACAATATAATGATGTGATAAGAATATACTAAAACTAATGAGGGAGTGATGACCTCAGATGGTAATACTGTGGTTTACATGGTATGCCAAGGTACTGAATATTTGTATTCACGTTGTTTTGTGTTTTTGAAAAATGTTTATAAAATAATTTTTTAATGTAATGACACTAAAAATGTCACGTGGTGTAACCATAAATAAAACAGTAATAATATATTTCCTTTACACATTGAATACTTGTGATTGAACACATTCAATGATTACTTTCAGACACAGTTTTGTCATTCCTTCTCAAAAACTCAAAAAGTATTTATTATATTATTAAATCAGCCTTTCCATAAAAAGGTGCAATTATCTGTTTTAAGAAACGTATTGAATATTAATAAGCAGTTTTGTTAAAATACCTAATAAATAATACTTTAGGATTATGCCAAACTGTTTTTTATCTGCCAGAATTTCATTCAAGTCTTATGCTCACCAAGGCCAAAAATACAGTAAAACCAGCGATATTTTGAAAGATTAAAATTTTAAATAACCATTCGTCAATTTGAAAACATAATTTATATTTATGTGATGGCAAAGCTGAATTTTATGCACTTTTTACTCAAATCCTCAGTATCACATGATCCTTCAGAAATGATTGAAATACTGATTTGGTGCTCAAGAAACATTTCTTATTACCAATGCTGAAAAGAGTTTGCTGCTTAATAGTTTTGTGGAACGTGTGAAACTTATATACATATATATATATTGTAATGGTGTAAAGTTTTGTGTACAGTCACTTTTAAAACAAATAAATGTATCGTTGTAGATTACACATTAATCATACTGAATGATTACCATGGTATTTATAACTGTATTACCATGGTACTGTGTCGAAAAATCCACGGACACCATGGATCCTCTCGGACTACTAAAATGTTTAAAGGAGAACTTCGGAGAACAATGAACCTTTGGTCTAATAAAACATCAGTACCTAGTCAATCGTTCTCTGAGATTTGTTTTGAGAAACCCTGGCTAAAACACATGTAAACATGCCTTAAAATGTAGCGAAAAAACACCCAATCTGGCAACACCAGCCACCAGTGTTGCATCGTGGCCGCCGGCAACAAAGCAAGGAGTGCCGAGGACGCATACTATCAATTAAACGGGTTTTATGACGAGGTCGGTGAGGATCGGAAAAATCTTACATTTATGTGCAAACTTTGCCCGTCAATAAAATAATTGTTGTCTGTGTTTAGATATGGGCTGTGGCAATAATAATAATAAAACAAAAGCTTGCAACATATGGAAAAAAGAACTATTCCGCAAACAACAAGTGACGTCGTTGACCGTTGATTACTCTTCTGCGCATGCGGGTCACTTCTGGGTCATTTCACGTTCACGTTCACACAGGAGATCACAAAAGGTCGCATTTAATTGGAAATGTGAACGGTCTTGCAAAAAAATCGAATTTTTTCAAAAAATCGGAATTGAGCATTAAGCCCTGCAGTGTGAACGTAGCCTTAGTCAATGCCCCCATTACTAGCATTATATGCTAAACAGTTATTAGAGATAAAACTCTTTACATTCAATTATCATGAAAACAAATCTCAGAGAACGTTTGACTAGGTACCGATGTTTTATTAGACCAAAGGTTCATTGTTCGCCGGAGTTCTCGTTTAAGTTTTAATTCATGATGAGATGTTTGAACAGTGTTAGCTATATGGACATTGAATCCTTTGCTAACTTTCTTTCTTTTTTTCTCTGTAGGGTATCCTGGAGCCATTGAACAGGCAGCGGTTAGAGGAGAGTGAGGGATGTGATTCCAGTACAGTGTGTGTTGTTGAGAGCAAAAGCAAGGCGACTCCTCTCAGCAGTCCTCCCATTTCTCACGCTGATATGAAGCCCACCATCCTTCTTCTCAGTGAAGATCAGGACAGCCCATCCATCCTGGATGAGATCACACCCCCAGAGACACCAACACAAGTCCCCACCAGAGATTCTGAGTCCTTCCCTATGGACTTTGGTATGGCAGACTCCACTTTTAGCACTTCTGTTGACAATGGCATCTCAAGTTTAGAAAAAAAAGACCCTGATGAGACCATCTCCAACATGACACGGTCGGACTTCATCCCAGCATCCCAACCTGCTGTTGTTTTCATGAGTGATTACACCACCATGGAGATCTTCCAGCAGGTCACTATGAATGGGATTCAGGGTCCATCCATCCAAACAGTGAAACCAGAATTTGTTTCTGTACATCCAGGGCAGGATTACATTCAGCAGTCCTGTTTTTCAAGAAATATACAGTCAGGGCCATCAGGGCCATGTAATGGTGATGAAGTTTTGAACCCAGAAATCACAGTGCTCTGAAGTGCATTTATCCAGTCTATGGCTAGCCTGACGTCATAATCAGATTCTAGTCAGAATGTGAGTCTGATACTGCTCCATTAGGCTTTGATTATGGGGTGTGTTCAACACTATCTCACGCCCAATTCGTACGAATATGACGAATGAGTAAAAAATGTTTAATTCGTACTAATTCGTACGACCTCACTCGTACGAATTTGTACGATTTGTCTAAACCCACGTGACGGTTAAGTTTAGGGGTGGGGTAAGGGTTACGTCATTCGTACGAATTCCTACGAATTGGCCAATTCGTAAAATATGTACGTTTTAGCAAAATCGTACTAATTCGTACGAGTGAGGTCGTATGAATTGTTACGAATTAGCCACTTTTTAATCATTCGTCGAATTCGTACGACTTGGTCGTGAGATCGGGTTGGGTGTGTTTCAACCAAACCAGGAAAGAAAATACCTCTGGACTCAATTGGAACAACAATGCCTTGATCGCGGTTCTCTGTTCCTTTTTTAAAATGAAAGCGCTGTCTACATCTTCTATAACAGACGCGATGGCTGAATCTACACATCTAAATTCTCCAGCGGCAGCCACTCTTTGTTGTAAAGGAATTCACCCCAAGCACTATTTGGTGACGTGGATGATTACGTTAAGGTTGATCATTTGTCCATCATTGTATAAAGCCTGCCCTGACAATTTGATTGGTCCGAACAGCTTTGGTTTGGGCATACTTGCTTTACAGCGGATCAAGTCCAGACCGAACTTCCCATCCTCAAATGTTGTGGGCAGGGCTAAGTTCGGCTGGCATCCAGGCTATCATACGGCTTCGCTAGATCCGAGAAATGAGGGGATAACCCCTAGCGCCACCTTTCAGTGACACAGTGTCTCGTTCCTTCTTCTCAGAGAGCCGAGGTTATGTTAGGAAACCGATGTTTCTCGGTTCGGTTTGAATATCGTTACACCCCTACTGTTCACACTAAATATGACTAGATTCCAATAGGATATGCACAAAATTGAACTTGGACTTACGGTCTGCGTCTGAACAAGGCTTAAATTTGTTTACCTCAAAAACCTAAATTTTGAAACGCATACGGTTTTTTGAATAATGTATTATTCTTTCTCATACAGAGCAAGAGAATGGGGCCTGAAAGTGTGAAGTTTTAAAAAGTGGCAAAACGCACCATTAAAGCAGTTCATATTTCAGTAAGCCTTGTTTTAAACATCAGCCATGTGAACATTTTCAGTGATTGAAGTTACAATGTAATAGAAGCAGCGACAGTTCTTCTGTATTGTGACATCAGTGTAGCTGATTATTGTGAAAAAAAATGTAGGACAGGTTAAATTCATTGGTTGCTGAATGGATGGAGGCAGATCTTAATGTAAGCTTGCATCGATTGCAAGGAAAGGGATAAACAAAAAGGTAAAATAAATGAATCAGGCATGGAAAAAAATGTTCAAAACATCAAAAGAATGCATTTACAGTGTAGATTTTCATTTCATGCTAACTTTTAGTTGGTTTCTCATTCAAAGCTATTACATAATTTTGAAATTTAGCATACAAGTCATACGGACCACTTTCATTCTCATTTACTTTCACTGTATGTATTCTTGTATTTCCTGTTAATGTATAATAAACATATTTTTACAATATATGATTCTCTGCATTCGAGAGTTTCATGTTTTATGTTTTATATTTTAAAACCAAAAGGACTGTTACACATTTAAAACTAGAAACTAGTCACACAAGCACCACTCACATTTTGTTCACCCAATGTAAAGAGCTGCACAGTCAGAAGAAAAAACAAAACATTTGTCAGTAATAAACTGGAAGTATAACCTCTTTAATGTCAATGTCATGTTAGGGAAAATCATTTATACATGTATATCTAAACAGATGCAGAGAATCACACAATGCTCACAAACCAATATAATTGAGAAGACACTTCATTCTTATTCATATTAGTTCTACTGCTAAAGAGTACGGTATATAATTCTATACACCCACATAGAAAATTAGACTAAACAAAAAATACTTAATATAAAAAATAAATAATATTCAGAAGCTTTAAATTGTAGTAAATGAGACTGTTAATAATTTTACTGTACTCATCAATCGGTAAAGGCTTCTTAGAAAACCCATTAAAACATCTGAATATATATCACACAATACTAGTATGAAGAGATTATTGTCGGTCTCTGTATATACTGGTTCATACTAAATACTGTTAAAAAATAAAGATAAAACTATGCATTTCACACGCTTTGTTATAATGCTAAATAAATAACCCCTTTTGACTTGATTTACAGTTGTTAAATATTCTGTTGCCACGCACTCTCTGTCTAGGCACTTTCAACGCACTGTACTGAAACCGTTCTATGGGAGTGTTATTCTACACACATACTAATTGCATTTTTGTTTTTTTACGTTAGTAAATGGAAAAAACCTGGGTGAAAGAAAAAGGGTGAATCTTCAGGAACCCCAAAATCAACTGCTACTATTATTTTCATGACAATTAATGACAAATGTCTTTCCACTTTTCAGCATATACATACAGTACCGATCGAAAGTTTTTTACATTAATCTTTTTAATGTTTTTGAAAGATGACACTTATGTGTTACTGTTTCCAACATAGATAATAAATCAGCATTTTATAATGCTTTCTGAAGGATCATGTAACACTTAACATGTTACTATTTTTTTCTGTATTTTTTTATCAAATAAATGCAGCCTTGATTAGCACAAGACTTTTAAAAGCATGTTTCTTGTGATCGGTACTGTACATACATTCATCACAATTGTGCTTAAATTGTACTTAAATGTCATGAACAAACAAACAAAGATAGGCTTCATTATCTTTATGCAAAATATATTACATTGATTTTGAATTAATACATGACTTTGAGATGCACACTAATAATAATGGCTTTGTTTTAGTAAGATGGCCCAAAAAAGATACAAATAAGCATAAAATGTTATCTTTCCACAAGAGAGTAAACACAAAGAGACATGCAAAAGAAAACAAATCCAAAACGGATTAAAAAAAGTGACCTGAATACAAGCACCTTCGTTCAATATACCTTTTATATCTCTCCACGCATGTAGATCTGTCCAAAACTTTACATTTTCATCCATATGAATATCATATGACAGGTAGCATATTCACAGCAGTAGAAAATGTTTTCAAAAGCCTACAATCACACAGCAATAGGACGCAAGAGAAAGCACTTTAAAAAGTGAGACAGTTGTTAAAGTATGACACATAATGCGCTGTGCTCTCCAGACTTGGCATTATGGGTAGATGTGGATCACTCATCTGCAGAGAGATCATCCTCCTCAGCGTATGTGCTCATGTAGCTGCCGTTGAGATGAGCTCGAGGAGATCGGTCATCGCTTCCCAAAGAGCCCGACCCGTCCATGTCACTGTCGTACTCCTGCTCGTAGCTCCTTTCCACCTGCAAAATCAAACCATGTAAATCTGACTGAAACCAGAATAAAGTCCCCATGACTGTCTAAATAACCGTTTCAATAAATGCTGTTCTTTTGAACTTTCTATTTATCTAAACAATGGATCATGGTTTCCACAAAAATGTGAAGCAGCACAAGATAAATATTTCTAGCACCAAATCAGCATTTCAGAAGTACCATATGACATTGAAGGCTAGATTAATGGCTGCTGAAAATGTTACATTTTAAAATATTAATGAATAGAAAACAGAAATTTTAAAGTGTTATATTTCACAATATTACTGTTTTAAAATATTAAAGGTGCTCTATAATGTGAAATTGAATTTATTTTGGTTTTATTTTTATCAAGAGTTCAGTACATGGACATGACATACAGTGAGTCTCAAACACCATTGTTTTCTCCTTACTTAAATCTCATTTTTGAAAAACACCCCTGAAAAACCGGCGAATCTCCACATAATACCGACTGTTACGCAATAATCGGGATCATTAATATGTATGACCCGAAATAATTGCATATGCCAGCCCATGTTCAGTAACAGACGAAACGGAGCTGCGCAGTCCAAGCATGGCAGTTGATCAGTGTTTGGATCTACACATGAACAGAAAAGTATTTTTAGTTCCTTCATTCGAGCCTCTGAAGAAACAATTGGTTAATTTTATTTTCTCTGGATATTTCAAAACATTTCACCGACGACTGTTTCCTCAACTTGCCAAAAGCTGGCCTCGGACCGAGCTGATGTGTTATTGTTGTTCAAGTTCAGACATGTAACGTTAATCTTTCACTCAAAATCGTTCAGTACTGTTTATCCATCAGTAAGTCAAGCCAGGGACTTCACATCGTTTCTTTTAGTAGGATGAAAAAATAATAATAATTGTGAATAAATTATATACAGAAAGCGATCAATTTCTTTCCACACAGCGCGAGTTTATCTGGACACTTGCCAAACTCGTTATGAATTCAATGACGCACGTTACACTGCACAACGAAGCTCTAACTGTATTTATATGATCGTGTTTGCATTGGTGAAAAAGCATTAGACTAGAGAGAGCAGAAACTGCATTGCAATGATAATATCTTCATCCTCGCGATCGACAGACTGTCCTCTGCTTGCTCAATCACAGCAACATTTTATGTGATGGGAATAGATCTAAATACTTCAAAAACATCTCACAATTCGTGAATCTCGATGGCTGTAGTAGTAAAAACGTATAATAGCTGGAGTAAAATTATTCGAGAGAGTTTCACATGTGATACATAGCTATTTCATATGCAAGCATGTCAGCCAATCACAGCAGAGGCCGGTTACACACAGCAGACACGCCCCTTCAAACAGAGTGTTCAGATCAGAGGCTAAAATCAGGCTAGGAAAAATGCCTTTTATTTCTAAATTATGACTATTTTTGATCTAAAAAAACATACTAACATTATAAGGGCAACCCAGGAAACATTATAAAATAATTAAAAAAAAACATTATAGGGCACCTTTAAATAATATATATTTCTTATATAAATATTTTACAGTATTTTCTGTATTTCTACATCAACTATTAGCCAACACAAATGATTCATGTTTTTAAATCATAGCTATAAAAGTCACATAATTTGTATGCATCAAATCAATGCATCAAGAAATGAATAGTGAAACACAACACCCATAGATATTACAAAAACTTTTTTTGACGAAAAGGATTTATGTTTATTACTTAAGTAAATAGAACAGGCCAGGTAGAAAGAGTGAATCTTAAAGTACCCCAAAATCAAATTATTTAGCCAACTTAGCAAATATTTATTACTTTTTTTTTTTTACATTATAGACCTTATGCACCAGAGAAACGTGGGCGCCGTCATCTTTAGAAAATTGTCTTTGAACTTCCGGTTCTGTATATTTCTATGGCATCGCTGTTAGCTGGTGAAGTGGATTTACTTATTGTAGAGTTAACAAAAGTTATCATGAGCATTGTAATGTTTATCATGGGCATTCTAAAGCACATGTCTTAACAAATGTCGAACGGGAATTTTTTTTACGAGCAGTTCATTCATACCTATGCAAGATCGCTATGAAAATACAAACCGGAAGGCAAAATACAACGAGCGCTACGCTGAAAAGGGGCAGGGCTACATAAGGTCTATAGCAATGAGAATTGTGAGGAAATTGTGCTTAAATGCCATGAAATTAATCACAAATAAACATCCTAAATATAGGCTTCATTGTCTTTAGGCAAAATATATATTATTTTGATGTAAAAACCTTACTTTTTTTTGATGCGCACTAATAATGATTTTGTTTTTGTAAGATGGACCAAAAATGATAAGTCACATTATGCATATAAATCAATGCATCAATAAATGATTATTGAAACACGTCAACCCTAGGCATAACAAATATTTTTTGATGAAAAATGTATGATTTTTATATTCTTTAAACGATGCACTGCGCATTCATTGTCAGATGCTCAGATGCTTTGATGTACCAAGTAAACGTGTCAGAAGTGTTTTCATAAGATGTCAAAACTGTCAAAAAGATAAATCCTGAGAACGGTTCACACTTTATCAAAAAGACGTCACATTTAGAGGAAATATCAAAGCTTTACGGTAAAATTATCACATTGATAGTTATCAGATGCAGACAGGCGTACAAAAAAGTGTTTAAAAGTCAATCTTTGAAAGGATCAGCTGTGATCTTATGTTTCTTATCTATAAAAACTAGAGCAGCACGCTGCGTTACAGCTGAGCTACATCGAACAGCGAACTCTTTGAGGTGCACGGGGAGCAATAAGTCCCTCATTATGAGCTTTAGGTTTAGAGTTTTCAAACATCCCTAACATAATTGCAAAAGCCTCAATGCAAATCAGTTATTGATCTGGAAAGTTGAATAGAGAAGAAATTGACGGTGGGGTAAAGAAGACAAACATTAGCTGTTCTCCAACGACCAAACCCACAACTATCTGAACGCCACCACACTGTTTAACCATTAGTTCATATGCCCGCAGAAATTACTTGTACGTGGTAATGATGTACTTTCACAATATGAATAAAAAAACTGTCCTTCCATGGTGCTATTAACAATATAAGTCACAATGAGTTTCTAAGAACAGCCGTGTAAAATGTGTTGATGTTAATTTAAAGAGCATATTGTAGGTAAAAAAAATCTAAATTTATAGATAACCTTGTATGAAAATATCATAAGAAATGTTAATGCTGGATTTAAAATAACAACAAAAGGGCACTAATTTAGTAGATAAAGTGATTGTTTCTTGGACTGCTGGTAAAAACGTTTTTTTTGTTTTTTTTCCCCAACATTGTCATTTTACGTCACGTAAGGGAGCCTCAGGCTCGGCTCAGTGCAGAGTAGGCTGGTGTTCAGTGAGAGCGGTCATCAATCAGTGTGCTTTCGGTAGTTTTTCTATTTTAATTTTTTTATCATCATGGTGAATTATTGTGTTTGTGGAGGTTGCAAAAACTCCAGCCTGTCAGGACTTCAAGATCGAGTCCACAAGTTTCCATTACAAGAAAAGGGACAGTGCTATAGCCTTTTTTTCGTTCCTGGTGCGATTTGTGTAGGTGAAGAGACGGGATTTCTCTTTCGCATCGGCTTCGGAAAACAGTCGTGTGTAACGTTCACTTCAGATCAAATGATTATCATCCCGGCGATATGATGGAGTTCAACATGGGATGCCGAAGCAAGAATATTGATCGTCGTATAGACTGTACCAATGGGATCAAATAGCGTGATATAGGTAGTCATGCCCTAAATAGACGCAACTTGTAATTGAAAAACAAAATTGGTTGTTTAAATTCTCAAATCTTTAATCTTCTGTTTATGTTATAACGCAGGTGAAAAATATACATTCAAAATTTACCTGAGTATGCTTTTAGTACAATAGAAATATACTAGAAGTAGTTTTTATACATTTAATAGTACAAACCTACCCTAAACATACTAATGTCTGCTGGCCTGTTATAGTATCATAATAATCTGTACAATATTGGGAGCACAGTGTATATCGTTAGCGAACGTGTATATCTATAAGCACGTCTCTCACCAAAAGACACCTGTCCTGTTCTCCACTGGTTCTCCTCACACCACAACTCAATTTGTCTCTGACCGTTCTGGCTAACATTATCCTGGCCTGTCCCTGCTCTCTTGGCACATAACTTTATGGCTTGGTCCGTCATACGAGTATTTCCTCAGTGTCCGAAATGTCATTGCGATCCATTGTTTTTATGTTGTTTGAATCGACTGCTCTCCCGCTTGTTGCATCATGCCCGCCACACCCATTTTCAGACGTGGAAGTAAAATTTTCTCACAAAAACGACTCCAGAAGCTTCTGTAGCGTATTTATAAGTATATTGCATTGACTCGTTGGGTCTCCTAACCTGCAATATGCTCTTCAATGTTAATACTTAGGGTGTTACTTCTGCATCAATCCACCAATATAACTTTATTCTGCTTGCGTTACATGAATGAAGGTCAATGAGCGTGCAAATGTGCTAAGTGTTTAAAATAAAAATCAGACACACCAGTGAGGGTTTAGATTTATGATCAGAATCCCTGCTTTTCCTCCTGGACGTTGAGCTCTCCATCCTTTCCCTGCTATTGTCCCATCCTTTATCTCTCCTTTTATCTTTCTTGCCTCTGAAAATGGACAGAAGAAATTAAGATTTTAATAATGAACAAGCCAATATAATAGTGTCAGACCCAAATTTTCACATGCAGTAAACCTTTTTGATGGTGATGGTGATGGTGACCTGGCTCTCCGCTTGGGTGACCTGGATCTACTTCTTTTCTTATGTCCTCTGTGAGATAAAGAAGGAAAAAACTTAAGTCAATCAAAAACACACACAAAACACATATTGGAGAAAATATTGTTAAAGTCCCTGTAAAGTCAATTCTACAAAAAAGTTCTAAACACATTATAATTGTTACATATGTATTGCTAAAACATATTACAAAGTCTGTGAACTGTGAAGTACTGAAATGTGGAGTTAGACCGTTAAACAGTTTTTCACCATTGCAATTTTACGGATTAATTGGGTGGGGCTAAAACAGGGCTCCGTGACACATTGGAACCCATGAGCTGCTGGACACCCCCCTATTTGATGACGCACAGAGTCTGATCTCTCCCCTAACACGCAGTCAATAACACTCCCCGAGCACATTCGCATTCACCGCTCAATCGCGAGTGACTGTCAGTACTATTACTTACTACAGCTGAGCCTACAGTTTTCTAGCTAGCTATGCCTTCGACACGGACATGCATGGGCTACTACCTGGATGCGATCATGTACAAAACAGATCGGTATCTTCATTTAAATTCCCTTAAAAACGATCACATCAAGAAGAGGTTTTTAGAGAGCCTATACCTTGATGAAGAGCTGAGGATCACCGCCAACACCCGCCTCTGTAGTGATCGTTTTACACTGGATTGTTTTATAAACTTTACTCATCAGAGACAACTTGGATTCACTGATAATTCACTGATAATCCGTTGTTACTGGTGAACGGGGCCGAAACGACGATCTCCCGCCTCAGTGTTCATTCTCCCGTCTCCAAAAGCTAATCAGCTAATATCACCGTCAACAGCTTTCCCGTGAGTGGGCGTGGTTTCAGCGCAGCCAGCGAACACGCCCCCAGCGTTTGAGAGCAGAGAATCTGCTAATTTTTTCGTGATTTTGATAGCTTATTTTATGTACTTCCCGGCTTTTTTTATCATTCAAATTTGGCTGGGTGGCTAATTACACATTTTTCTGTGGTGTGACAAACTCAGAACACATACTTAATTTTGACTTTACAGGGACTTTAAAAACGTTGTCTTATTTTTTTCAGTGAAAATATCTAAACAACTTTCCTAAAAATGTATACATTGATCCAAAATTGTATTAAAGTTCCAGTAAGTGATTTCTAAGAAATGCTGTTGAAAGTGAATCGGACCGAGCACCAAAATACACATGTAGCCAATCAGCGTTTATTATACCGTCATTGGGGGGGACTGTTTTGTTCCATAGCATGTCCGTGAATTTGTAGGCAGAGCCATCAAAACGGGTGTGATCAGGGCTTGACATTAACATCCGCCAAATTGGGGTGATTTCCGCAATGGGGTGTAATCCAGTCACTCCTACTATCCACTTTGGCGGGTTGACTTTTAAATATAATACATACGATTTTCAATTGTAGTCTTTTAAAAAGTCATCTGAAACAATAAACTAAGTGCAATATAGTGTTTTTAAAAGTATTGATTGTTCGATACATTTCAATACTGAAATACAATAAAATATATTAATATTTATACATGTTCATATTTATTTATAAATAATTAAAATAAAACAACCAATAAAGTAACACACAACAACAAAAGATAATCAAGAGGGAAACAATAATCGTAACTAAATCAAGAATTGAGTATTGAAAGACAAAGAGAATTAATAGGTCTTCAAAGAAGATTTGAAGGTGGAAACAGCATTTTTAGGGAGCTCAGCTAATCTAATGTAGTGAAGTAGACTGTTCCAAAGCTTTGGGCCTGCGGTCGCAAAAGCATGATCGCCTCGTTTAATCTACCTAAGATCTACACAAGCACAATGAGTAGACAGTGATCACTAGATATTAGAGTTCTTTACGAGTGTACAGACAGAGCAGATCACACAGGTACCCAGGGGCCATATTGTTGAGGGGTTTATAAACAAATAATAAAATGTTAAAGAGACACTTTATCCATTTGCATTAAGCTTTGTATCTTTAGAAACCCAGTCATATTTTTGAATGGTCATGGTTAATTCCCTTATTTTCCCCTGAGATGGGAGAAAGGATTTAAGTGTTTTACTTCCTGCTTATTATGACGTAAAAATCGTCATTTTGCATTATAATAAGCAGGAAGTCATATTTCATTCAAATCTGTATAGACTACAATCATTAGCTCATTATTATTCAAGGGTGTGGGACCCACTCACCCTACAGGCCTATTACAGATCAGTGGGTGGGACTTCACTTGCAGATACTGAATCAATAGCCGTGTCCCAATGTGAAGGTTGCATCCTCCGAAGGCCGTATTTGAAGGACGCTTGGCCGTATTTGAAGGCCGATTGTGTCACATCCGCACTACGAAGGCTGTCCCAATTCAAAGGCTGCACCCTCCAAAGGGCGCATTTGAAGGCCGATTGCGTCACCGCAGCGCGATGAAGACTGTCCCAATTCAGTTATGCATCCTCCGAAGGCCGTATTCGAAGGCTGGTTGCGTCATCGCGGCGCGACGAAGGCTACCCTGATTCAAATGCGACGGCCAAATGCACCCTTCATTTCGCCGAGAAAGAGAGGATACATAAATGGATCCTACCCGATCCTACACGGCCTATCCTACCCCATAAGTCATTGCGCTGGTGATGACAGCATTTTTTTTAAGCGGCCGAGAGTTGAGTGGTGGACGGCAAATTCATATTTAGTATTGTTTTCATTAATCAAATAGCCAGAGAAAGCAGTGTTAACAGCCAAAAGTTTTTTCTTCTTTTTTTTCATCAACTCATTCGTCACCATTGTGTGGTTTTATTTGTCTTGTGGAAATGCGAAAACGAAAAAAAAAAAAAAACATTTATGTATATTATTATTCATAATTTATTATTTTATGCAACTTTAAATGTGTTATATAAAATAATTCATGGCTCTGGGCGTTGTTTGTAATGGCATCTGAGTGTTTGCAAGGTTGATACATTTAAATAGGATTGCCTAGTTTAGTGTATTTAATGTAAAACAATGCGTAGTGTTGCTGTCCGTGAGGGGAAAAAGTAGGCTACTTCACATTTACGTGAACAGCCTATGAAGTAGGCTGTGAAGTTCATTCCCCCACTGGTTATTTTTATAATTAAAGGAACAAAATGTTGGTCTATTGTCACAATATTAACAAATTGTTGTCAACTACAGCTGCGTCCCCCATATGAAAGTGCGCATCTGAAGCGCTCGGAGCGGTCCACGGAGAATTGTTCTTTCTTGACGCCAAAGCTGTGACCGACAGCTGCCGATGACGAGCGGAGTAACGTTACCTTGCACTGGACTTTTTATATTCAACTTTTGACTTTTTATATTTTATATTTTAAATATTCAAATAGGGTTGAAAACCTGTGCAAACCACAGTAATACTATCCACCAGATGAAGAAGAGTTGACTCTCAGTCTCCACAGTAAATAATATATATATATATATAGCCTATATATATATATATATATATATATAACCATGACAATATAGCCAATTCTGTCCCCATAGCTGTTTACTCAATTTTATTAAATGAATGATCAGGGTGGCAGCAGTAGCCTACTCTCGCACTGTTGCTTGGCGCCAGGAGCGGTAATCGGGAACACCTGGTTGCGCAATTAGGAAATCCCACGAAGGCTACATGGTGCGTCCTTCGAAGGACGAATAGGCTGCATCCTTCGCAGTCCGCGGCCTTTTTTTTTTTTTTTCGTTTTTTCTTTTTTTAATGCATCTTAACTCATTTACCATTGCGTGCTTCATTTGTTATGTGGAAACGCGAATGTGGAATGCGTTATGTGGAAACGCGAAAACGACATTAGGCTATAGCCTAGCTACATCATTTCTTTATTACGCCTATTCATTAGGCTATTTCAATAGCCTATTTTATGCAACTTTAAATGTGTACATAAAAGAGAATTCATGGCTCTGGATATTTGATTATTTTTGTAAGGGTCTCTGGGTGTTTGCAAGGTTGATACATTTAAACGATATACTTTTGTGTAGTTTAAAGTAAAATGTTGCTGGCTGTAAGGGAAAAAGTAGGCCTATATTCACATTTGTACATGAATACGAACGCAGTAAGAAGTTCCTTACATTCTCCCACTGGTTATTTTAAAAATTAAAGTAACAAAATGTTGGTCCATTGTAACAATATTAAAGTGCCCGTATCATAGCATTTGAAATGTACCCGTTTTTGTTTTGGGAGTTCCCAAAAACAGTTTAACCTGCATGCAAGTACAAAAAACACTTTATTTGTCTTATAATATGCATTTATTTTTACCTGATTTGCTCAACGACTCCTAAATGATTCGATCTACGATTCATTTCCCCAAACACCTCCTTCGTGTGACGCAAATCTGCGGCGATTGGTCAAATGACCCAGTCAGTTGTGATTGGTAAACGGTATGCAGCGATTGTCGGAAATGGAACGCCCATCACCATTAAAGGATTAGAGCGTATCAAGTGTTGAAGATTGTATACAGTGATAGAAATGGCATCAATTTTGCCTTACCAATTCGAGCCAGTGGCAGAAGAGAAAACGTCCGGAGATGCTGATACACCACAAAGTCAATTACAAACAAGACTGGAGCAGGACCCTTCTCAATGGTGAGTGTCAATGAAGTTTATCGCACTTAAGGCAGATGTTACATGCAAATGTATTATGCAGAATCGAAAACGTTTCTATAATTGACGTGCTGTAGTTTGATTAACCTTGCTCTCTTTCGTAAGTAAAGTGTTTGACGCAAAAATAATGGTGGTCTCACACTTTGTTGTAAAAAGTAATAACCCAGAGAGAGAATATGTTCATTTATGTTTATGGTAGCGCCAGCTTCGATGACAAACACACAATTATGTCATTACTAGCGTTAGAACTAGTAGCAGCTATAACACCAAGTACAATCGAAGTAATAACAATGGGGTTTAAGTAATTTCTGGCCAAGTCGTTTAGGTTGTAACGTTAAGTCGAATGTCTGGGGAATATCAAAAACAAAACTAACTTTATCACGCTTAGAAGCTGCGCAACACACACACAAAAATGGATATTGCGCATGGTATAGAAAAATAGTAGAAATCATTATTGAAAATACTTACTGATTGTGAATCAGAGGAGGACGAGGCTGATCCATGTACGCAGGGTACCGAGCCCTCTTTCAGCAACAATCGGCTTGTAAATCCATATTTGAACTCAGTCATGTTTCTGAAGCATTCTTCAGTAAAATGATTGGAACACAACAAAAGGTTCGGGTTGTATTCTTGTGGAATAGTTGCAAATATGAACTCCAACCACTGCTGTTTCACATGCTCATCCCTGGGCAATGAAAAAAAAGTGGCTGAACTATCTCCGCATTGAAGAACGCAGCGTCTTCTCGACATGATGATGTGTGTTCTAATCTTGGTTCTAATTCAAGTTTACACTTCCGTCTGCGCGCGCAGTAGCTGGGCGCGGCCAGTATGTCTCTACGTCACAACATACAAGCAAATGACTCGTTTCAAAAACAATTCATTTCATAGACTCAGAGTCGACTCTCACTTTTGAAAGACAATAACTTTATATACGGTGCACTTTCACATTTAAAATTTTGCAGGATGTTTGCATTCCCTTAGAGCTGTATTCCACACTAAATGAACAGTCATTTTCAAACACCCACGATATGGGCACTTTAACAAATTGTTAACTACAACTGCGTCCCATATCAAAGTGCGCACCTGAAGCGTTCTGACCGGTCTAACCTGCGGAGGATTGTTCTTGTCGCCTAGCAACTGTGACTGACAGCTGGCGACGACGAACGGGAGTAAAGTAAACTTTTTATATCCATGTACTTTAAAATATTCAAATAGGATTGACAGCCTGTATAAATATTCATCATGGTCCATTTCTGTAGACAATAGAAAGAATACCCTACAAAATCGCCTACAAAATCGCATCAATGCACGATTAACATTTGAATATAGGCTATGTGCCTATGTTTTTTTACCATTATTAATATTTTATGGCTATTCCATTACATTATTTACGCAAGTTAACACCCAATATTTGAACAGTTTAGAGTGTAATCTGGCTATTCAGGATGCAGCCTCTAACTACGCAGTAAACCAGCTCTGGCCAACTCTTAAGCCGAAATATTTATTGGGAATTGAAATTATGTGATATATATATATATGCCATGAAAATAAAAGTAAAAGTAGCCTATAAAACAAAAAAATGACAATAGCCAATTCTGTCTCCATAGCTGTTTACTCAGTTTTATTAAATGAACGATCAGGGTGGTAGCTGTAGCCTACTCTCGCACTGTTGCTTGGCACCGCGCCAGGAGCGGTAATATGGAACACCTGGTTGCGCAATTAGGAATCCGAAGGCTACACTCGGAGTTTCCTCCGAAGGCTGGGTAGGCTGGGTCCTTCGAAGGACGCGTTCTTCAAAGGACGCAGCCTTCACATTGGGACACAGCTAATATCAGCCATCTTGGAAGCTAAGCTAACAAGCGCTGTGAAGATAGGCAGTATGATAATGATGGAAGAAACTAAACATGATATTGAAGAAGAGGATTTTGAAACTCTGCTGCTCGAATCCGATGTTCGTGGCTATCTTTATGAGCCACAATATAGTGAAGAGCATTTGAGACTGATGGAGGAACAGGAGGTGGCTGGCTGACGGTCGAGGAGCCCGGACTGGCTCAAGCTGAGGCGGTGCATGTGCTCTCGGTCGAGGAGCCCGGACTGGCTCGAGCCTAAAATTGACCTATGGCTAAGCCATGCCCTCAAACGTGATGAGCCAATCACAGTGCGCAGCTAACCCAATTGTTTTCAATGTGATAATTTTCAAAACATTTCAAAAACAGCAGCGTGACGAGTTACTAAGGATCTATTTCATACTGAGCACTTGCCGTTTTTTTTGTTGTTTTTGTTTTTTTTGGATGTCGAGAGTTGAAAAATGTTGAACTTTGGGTAAAACACTGCGCTCACCACTGTCCAATCACAGTGGAGGAGGGGTGGGACAAATACCACACTGACCAACCACCACATCCTGCTTGTGCAATGGAAAATAACTAGCACAACAACTGAACAAATCATTTAAAACAAAAGCCAAAGCAAATATTTTGCATTGTATCCACATTTTTACATTCAGAAACAAAGTATCTGCGAAATTACATACAAGTAGCATGGATATTCTGTATCATACCAAACAAAGCATTCAGCTGGCTTTACTATCTGGCAGGCGTATTAGTTCTCATTGTTTGTTTGTGCTTGTGTTAATTCTATGCGCTTAATACATGCTTGATGTGAAACGTTAAATGTTTGTGGTCACTGCTTTTGTGAATCTGCTCCTTAATTACAAGTGAACACTGCGTAAACTGGCTGGAAAGGTTGTGAATCAGGTAAGCAGGTTGCGACCTACATTTACAGCAAGTAGGTTTCATAATTGTATCAGATGCACTAGGCTTAGGAGGTGGTGCTAATTATGTATGGTTTTTATTTTATTTATTTATTTATTTATTTATTTTTTCTTTTGTTGTTAGTTAATCTTGGGTTAAACCTAGAAGGGTTTTTGTTTGATTCAGTTTTTGATTTAAGCACCTCTCTTTTTCTCCTTCCTCTCCTCCAGATTGTTTGTTGATTTTTGCTTATTTTTCATAAGTTGTACATATTGTAAATATTCATTATTTCAAAATGAGCTTTTGGCCCTCTCCGATGACAGCTAACCACTACCACTTTGGCGCTTCAAAATGTCCATAAAGAGATCGTAAAACTAATCTATATGAATTGAGAGGTTTAGGACAAATGTTCTGAAGAGACTTGATAGTTTTATATGAACAGAGAAAATATATGTGGATGAAAGACAACAACTCCCAGAATGCACTTGCTTCGCTGCCCTAGGAGGCCACGCCTACCGGTAACAGCGCAGTAGTTAAAACAAGTCTAGGCTAGTCTATTGAGACTATGTGAAGGGTCTGCCCAAAAATATGTTTCAAGATCGCCCAAAATGTCCAGGATTCGGCTATTGCGGTCTACAGTCGCCATTCATCATGTTTACTGTGGCGAGCAGGACGAGTGAGGGCCTTGTGGTGAACGACGTGAGGCCAGTGGCTTGATTACCGATGAGCGACACCTGTGAGACGCAAGTTACCGGTCTCGTATCGCTCACGGAGGAGCGGGAATTTTCTTAGCAATGTTAAAACCCACATCAACCGAACCGATTTTTAGCGTTCATGTAAACACTACATTTAGATTCACCAATCAGAATGAGTTCAGTTAGACTGAAACAAAAGGTGTGCATGTAAACAATGCATGGCGACTGCAGAAAAGCAAAAGCCGAATCCCAGACATTGACGGCCGGACATGACCGTGAAAAAGAGGACAGTAACCCATAAAGTTACTACTCAGCTTTCTCCACAGAACAAGAGCATGCTAGCTTAGCTTCCAAAAAAGATGGCTGACACTGTGTAATTCCAATCCTCCATAATGCATCCGTCTGCGTATTCAGTACCTTCGTCCATATTTTCAAAAAGTTTCTGCCGGTGAAATCAAACGCACTGGCACTGATCTTGATCTGTGATAGGTCTGTTAGCGCATTAGGTCCAACCCCTTATGGGCAGGTTTGCAAGGGTGGGGACTAGTGCTTGTAGTCTTTCCAGAAATCCCCCCCTCTTAACACTTCCTCCTACAATGACGTAAAATGACGATTTTTGCATCATTGGAGGAGGAAGTGAAAAAGGTAAATAGCAGATTTCTCTCGTCTCAGGGGGAGATGAGAGCGTTGCACGACCATTTAATATTATAACTGGGTTCTCACAATGGAAAGCTTAATGCAAATGGGTAGAGTGTCCCTTTAATGATTTATCTTTCATCACCCTGCATTTAATTGGAATGATATATTTTATTACTTGGCCCGCTCAACCCACTGATACTACACAGCCAAATCCAGTAAAGAAAACATTTGAATTTGCCACTGAAGTAACAACATCACTGCGAGATCTAGTGAGAAACATTCACATTTCCCTGTTATTTACGGATCAAACAGCGCTGACGTGGAAACCAGGAAGAAACATTGTTCCATGAATGAACAATCCAGTGTCCACAGATCAGCAACATTCACCAGGGAATGTTACCATGGAAGTTTGGCAGGAATAGTAGGCGATAATGCTTTCAAGTAACATCAAGTCGGTTTTATTTTGACATTATGAATACAATTGCTGCCCTCAAATGTTAATCTGAACTAAAATAAACATTTGTTTATAACTACTACAAAATAACATTTCATTTTGTCCAAGGAGCTGTTTTGTTTTATATGGTCCTAAGAACAGTCAAGTATAGCTCCAGCATTGCTCAAAGTTAAAAAAATATCATCCATTATAATGTTAGTTTTAATAAAATATAATAAAAATCGGAAACATACCGTATCGAACCAAACCGTGAGTTTTGTGAACCGTTACACCCCTAATATATATATCTCATTCCATAGCAGATTTTTTTTTTTGCAGGTTTAACAACACTTTTTTCTGACCTGCTTATACTGCGGGAACGCCTGGAGCCAACGTAGCCTTTGGAAAGCATCCTTCCCTTTTTGTCCCGCAGCCTCTTTTCATCCCAGCCATCGCCCCTCCTAACTTTACTGTCCTTGTCCTTCCTTCGGTCCCTGTGTTTAGGAGACAACATCAGTTAGAAATTTTATTTGGACAAAACTAATTCTAAGATATTGGCTAGTGTGGTGGTGCAGGTTAACCTGGAATGAGATCTACTCCGGCTGTGTTTCCTTTCTCGGGAACGTGAGCGTCTCTTATGGGACCCACGTGAGGCGTTCAGCCTCTGACGTGATCTCTGGGACGGGCGCCCCCTTTAAATACCATTGAAAAAATAAGTTATTGTCTCATTTCTACAACAATTACTAAATTATTAACATTAAACAAGTGAAAATGATGTCCAATTATACAAATTTAACAAGTAAAGCACATGTGCAGGGGATTTTTTTTTTAAATGCAGGGTATCTATTTAATGCAGGCTATCTGCAGTTTTAAAAATCAAATTTAACGTATTTTCTAAGAACTGAACGAATACGATTAATACTGCATGCAGAACAAAGCTTTACAATCTTAAAACAAATCTTTACATATATACATGCACTTAATACATATTGGTACTAATATATCAGAGATTGATATTAGATTATTGCTTATATGATAAAAATGTGTAAAGAAAGACAATAAACACATTATTGTGGTGATAGGAGTAAAATCTAGATATTGAATGAGTGAAATAATGTTCTTAATCTTTCCTTTCAGTGACAAGGCGGCCCAGACAGAAGCTACAAGATTGTACGTCAAATTAAATGCCAGATAACATTACCAATAATAACAGAAAATAATGAATAATGCAGGGCTTTTAATAATAAACCAGCTAAAAATACTCTGCGACTCTTTATTTTGAAATGCCTTTGTTTATCTACGTCTAGCTGCTCATTCATAAAGCTGAAGGAACTAAAATATGCTTACAACCATCTACACCATATTACAATATATAAACTCATAAAGTAAACACTCACTGTCATAATTCATCAACATTAGATCATACGTAATCACTTGTCATAAATGTGCAGTATGCTGTGTGTGCCGTAAATGATTAAGTTAAATACTAAAATCAGGCCTCATCATGATTTTTGTTTTTCTGGCTCAAAAACTGACAAACTCTTAAAGCTACACTTTGTGATTTTTACCCCATCTAGCAGTGAAAAGGTATATGACCATCCAGTGAATATTAGTTTCTGTTCCTCTCAATTCCGATTTCGTTTTAACTCCTACGGTGGCCAATGTAGTCCAAGATTAACATGGCTTCCAGTTCGACCTCGTCCATGAGTGTTAACTCAAAAGTAAACACGAAAGGCGAAGCTTCAATTAACGGGTCTGTCCCTCTTTGGCTAATGTACTTTCAAGATGGAGGGGCAACATGGCGACCGACATCAGAATCCCTTACCCGTTTGTATTTTGAATGGCATATTATACACTCAAGAGAATACTTTATTACTTGAACGAAGTAAATATACATTAATGAGTACCTATATTTTTGAAATAACTAAGTGTTTTTTAGCTAAGAATAAACTAAAAGAATTACACAGTGTAGCTTTAAGACATTTGGTATTCTATGTAAAATATTTGGTATTCTATGTAAGATATTTAAGCCATTTATGACAGATCATTTTAACTGAATAACATGTTTAAGGCTTTTTAAGGACCTTCTGGGTTTCCTGTAATCAAGAATAACTTTCAAATGATAATTAATAGTTTTTCGGATTCTTTACACTGCAAGTACAAGACCATATCTGACTTGTCCTGCCAGTTTACATTCACTTTAGACATGACTGGTATCCAGACTGGTAACACATATCTGTGTTACATTAATCCCCATCAAAATTATTTTGTTGGTGATCGCGATGCTAAAATAACTTTATAATTCACATCGGGTGGCCATGATTATTTTTCGCCATGTATAAGATGTTTTTGAAAAGATGTCATGGATGTTTCCAGCACAAAATTTGACTGAACACAAATGACCAGTTTCTACACTCCTGAATGTTTCTGTCTGCGCAAGTTTTAGTGCGAGTGCATACAGCCACATCTGCTTCAAAATACAACATTAAAAAGCTATCTTTTTAATGGGGAATCAGTTTCAAAGCAGATTTACACAAAATGCATCTGTCTACAATTTAGAGTGATGTTTTATCAGAGGTGACTGTGTCCAAGTTATCCATTTCAGTAATGTACATATATACAAATCACACACTTAAACAATAATGTATTAATTTAAAGGGTTATTCCACCCAAAAATGAAAATTCTGTCAGTATTTACTCACCCTCATGTTGTTCCAAACCTCTATGTGTTTATTTTGTTCTGCTGTACACAAAGGAAGATATTTGGAAGAATGTTTTAATCAAACAGATCTCATTCCCCATTGATTACCATAGTATGTATTTTTTCCTACTATGGTAGTCAATAGGGAATGAGATCTGTGTGATTAAAACATTCTTCCAAATATCTTCCTTTGTGTTCAGCAGAACAAATAAACACATAGAGGTTTGGAACAACATGAGGGTGAGTAAATACTGACAGAATTTTTATTTTTGGGTGAACTAACCCTTTAAGGGAGAAACAATAAATTATTTTAAATAAATGTAACTTTTATTTGTAAAATAAATTATATATTATATAATAGATGTACAATTACAAACGATATTACTCTTACATAACTATATATAGTAGGGATGTCCCGATCCGATACTCAGGATCGGTATCGGCTCCGATACTGCCATTTTTGCGGGATCGGGTATCGATCATGACAAGGCCGATCCAAATCCGATATTGTGCGTATACTATTATGTTATTGTTAAGCTCCACAGAAGGCACAAAAACATTCTAAAGTACCATAACGTTTTCGTGCACTCTATTATAAGTGTTCTGAAGACATTATGTGTGAGAGAAATTAATATTTAAGTCATTAAATTCAAGATCACGTAAACTTTTCCCTCTCGCGGCTGTCAGTCATTCTCCATTCAGCACTCAAACAGCGCGTCGCGTGACTCGCGTTCGGTTACAGTAAATGATGAAACTATCTTCAGGATGATTCAGTGTTAATACTATTATACTTTATCTGTAGATAAAGGTCTATGTTTTCGCATAAAACAACATTATCTTGCTGGACTTTATTGCTGTAACTTAATCGTGTTTCTTTCTACCAGGTGTAGGACGCTGTCGGTTAGATCACAACACTAGAGTCAGAGCACTATTGTTCTTCACGTGCACAGTAACTGAAATTTAAAACTGTTTAAAGAAAAGGCTCAATAAATTATTGTATTGATAGATACTGTTTAATACACTGTCTATCAATATGTATTTCATTTGTGCTTTGAACTTTTCAAAGCGGACTCGACGCGCAGCGTGCATACCATAAGGTGCATACTCGGATGCGTGCTGTAACTCCACGTGGTTTCAAGCGCATCATTCTGCGCTCGGAATGCGCATAAGCGCTTTGTGCCGCACTGTGTTGGAGTCATTCATATCATAATGCAGTGACGCAATTAAAGCGTATTAACATTAATAATTATTAATGTTGCTGCCTCATTAAATAGCTGTGCTATACACTTAAAACATGTCTCATTTTTTTAGTAACCTTGGCTATATCTAAAATAATTATCTTTTTCATTTTTGTTATATTATTTTTCATGAATGTATTTTACAACAATACAAAGAGCAATATGTATCGTTCACTAATCTAGTTTATAATAGCATTTTTGTCATATGATCATATATTTTGGATTTGTTGTTTATCTTTATAATGAAGCTGTCTGTATTAAGTAGATTGTGTTTAACACACACAAGAGTGATAATCAGTTTAACACACAGTTATAGAATTTCTACTTGCTTTAAAAAAACTGTACTGGTATTTACAATGTAGAATACTGCTGTTTAAATTGTTTTAACTTTAAACCTGTTGGTAGCTAGCTAGCTTTAAGTACTGAAGTACCTGCATTTTCTATTTCTATAATCAACTGTTGTTGTGAACTATATACTGGAGGTACATTTTAAGGGGCTAATTGAGAAAATTGCTATATTTTTTATTAGTTTAAAAATAAAATAAAAATATCGGATTAATATCGGTACCGGCAAAATCCAAAGCTGCGGCATCGGTATCGGTATCGGAAGTGAAAAAGTGGTATCGGGACATCCCTAATATATAGATATTCCCCGTAAAAAAAAGAGTTACATTGTTAGTAATATGTTATTGTCGTGTATTACTTTTTCAATACGATTGATTGATCGTACTTTATACTGTGAGTAGTTTTTAACTACTTTATTAGTTAACAAGGCAAGTACTTTTAAAAACGTGTCTAATCTACCTGTGCCTCGACCTGGATCGCTTTTTCCGTGAGTGTGAAGGGGAGCGAGAGCGAGTTCTTGACCTTCTGGAATGTCTGGATCTACTGGGTGAGCGATTTTTGTCGTCTGAAAGAAACAAAAAACAAAACTCATCAATTAAAAAGAAAAACATTTTAAGAAAGTATTACTGTGATAGTCTAGGTTTGAGAGGGCAGACCTGGCTCAATGGCAGCAGCAATGGTTGACTGAGCCTCTCGAACTCTCTTCATGACGTCCTCCAGCTCTTTGGCTGCAGCTTGTGGCGTGAGCTCTGGAGGCTTCACTATGGCATTATTTGAGTGGTTAATTCTGAAAAATATGACGTTATGTTGATAAATTAATATTTAAATGCATATCACATGGATGAAATGGGATGCACTAAATTAACTGAATTAAACAACGCTGGCGAGTTGCCTTTCTCACTGGAGAACACTCACTTGAGTGGCCTATCCCCAAACATGACTCCATTGAAAGTAAGTGCTCGTGACACTGAATCCTGATCAGAGAACTCCACAAAAGCAAAACGTGTAGGTTGTGTTTCATCTCCTGCCATTCTAACAAACTTCACATCTCCCACCTGCTTGAAGAACTCGAGGAGCTGCTCTGCTGTGGTGCTCTACAGGAGAAGGACAAAACAAGCACAACATGAGCTTGAAAGACAAGAGAGGATATTGGGTTATTTTCAATATCCAGTTTCATTACATTGGCATATTAGTGAATACAATATAAACAAATATCCAACAAGTGGAAATAAAGAGCCTAACGAGTATCTAATAATGTGAATAAAGTGTTTAACAAGTATTTAACAGGCCTATAATTGCAATTGGATGTGGTGTTTTCGCGTTGATCAGATGGCTGGCACACCAATTTAGACGCGTGCAGCTCATGTAACCATGGCTCCTTTCCTGGATCTTGGAAAAACACCTTTACCAATCAGCAGGTTGAATAAGATTAGGGTTAAGGGTGGACATTAGGGATAGAAACAAGTAAGGACCCAATAAAGCAGCATCCATTATAAAAATAGATTTTGTCAACACTGGATGCAGCGCGACACAAATCCCAAACAGTAAACTGATGTTCTACTCTACTTCTGACGTACTCCAAACACTTTTGCCATTTCTGACACAAGGAACAAAGAGATATGCAACAATTGCTTCATCGCATCCAGTGGCTTAGTCATTATGCAAGTATAAATGGCATCTAACACTACTTTCTTTTTTCTATTTGCACTTGGGGTAAAGAGCTATTTGCCTCTGCCATAAATTCTAATTCATTATCACATACCTGTGAATTCAAATTGCCGACATACACCGTCCTCCTGATCTCGTCAATTTTAGAGGGATCAACATTACCCATGAGCGGAGGTTGCGAAGCGATTGCACTCAGAGCCGCCACAGACGTGTCCAAACTAGACTTCAGGACCCCCAGATTAGCTAAAGGAAGACCTCGCTGCCCCCAAATACGACACACATTAGTGTCTTGACAATTGACAATTTGGGATTAAAAATAGTATTAAAAATCTGTGGCATGCAGTTGATGAGAATTTTATTCAGTAAAGGCTGGAATACACTACACGGTTTTTAAAATTTGAACACATTTTAAAACTAGGCATCATACACTTGTTGACTTTTTAAATGATTACAGAGAAAAACTGGGCTTCATACACTAAACGACTTTCAAGTAGTGAGTAGTAAGCAGTAAGTGACTTTCCTAGTAGGGGTGAAACCTCTGACAAAATATAGCAATTGTAAGTCGCTTTGGATAAAAGCGTCAGCTAAATGAATAAAAGTAAATGCAGAAAAATGTGTCTCGTTGGTAAGAGCTGCATGACAAATTCAAAATATAAAACATGTTTGAAATCCTTCATTTTGAAAAAAAAAAAAAAAAAAAAAGTAAAATCTATCAACTCCGAATGCACAAAACATGGACTAAGCAAACTAGCGTCAACTCCTCCAAAAATGCAAATTAGACATAAAAAATCTGTGGAAAAGTTGTGTAGTGTATTCCAGCCTTAGTCTGTGAGAGTGTGTTTTTACGTTCTGTAGCGTGGTGGGGCTGGGAATGGGTAGAAGTCCTCCTCCACTCATCAGGCTGGCTACGGGTGCTGCAGGGGCCAAAAGCGAGAGAGCCTTTGCCTCTTCAGGGATTTTTCCTGAAGAACAAGAACACTGGCATTAGGGTGGCCAATGGAGACGTCTCCAGCTGCTTCTTCTACGACCCAAGATTCAGAGGAGAGTCCTCCAACAAGCCTAGTGCTCTAACACCCACCCTGAGCATCTCCAACCCCGACCATGAACAATCAAACAAACTGAACTAGCATAGCTACTCTCCTTTTACTATCAACACAAGACATACTGTAAACAGGATGACTGTTGCACACAAAACAGAGAAAAGAACATTGTGATTTGTCCTTTTCTCTTTTTTAAAAAAAGATCAGAACAGAACATGTAGAGAATGAGTTAACACTTTATGGTATGGGTCACCTGTACTGGAAACATATTGGTCATGAACCATACGATATCAAGCATGGGCGCTTTTCTCCCTGGGGCGATCGTGTCGCAGTGTTGGAAAGGGTGTGCAACACAAGACAACCGTTCATGTTGGCTGCATCACACTAATAGCACATAGAACATCAGATACAGAAAAGAAGAACATTTTAAGTGTCTTAGAGAAATCCCCCCTCAAACTGTCACCCCTGAAAAGTGTTGCCTTCACAATAAAGTTAACAACAAATGAAATTTTTCCAAATACGTTTCAGCCAGTATTAGTAAAATATACGCATGCTCTATGCTCACAGTGACTATAGTACACTCTAAAAATTGCTGGGTTGTTTTAACCCAATATTGGGTCAAATATGGACAAACCCAGTCATTGGGTTACATTTTTAAATCACATTTTTAACCCAATGGCTGGGTTTGTCCATATTTGACCCAAAATTGGGTTAAGACAACCCAGCAATTTTTAGAGTGTACTCATGGGTAAACTGACTATTTGTATAGCTGTGCTTTTAAATGAGTGAAGAACTAAATTAAAACCTCAAATATGAAGTTCAGCTACTTCAGAAGTACTCTAAAGAAAATGTTCCCCAAAACCATGCTAAAGGTAAAGGGTTTTTAGTTCACCCAAAAATGAAAATGCGGTCAATAATTACTCACCCTCATGTCGTTCCAAACCTGGAACTTTCTTTGTCTTCGGAAAACAAAATAAGATATTTTTTGGTGAAATCCGAGAGCTTTCTGATCCCCCATAGACAGAAATGCAATTACAACTTTGAAGGCACAGAGAGGTAGTTAAGACATCCTTAAAATAGTGCAGGACACCTTAGTGGTTCAACTTTAATTTAAGGCAGCAACGAAAATACTTTTTGTGCGCAAAAAAAGGACAAACAAACCTAACAACTTAATTCAACAATTTCTTTTCTTCCGTGTCAATCTCCGACGCTGTTCACGTGAGCACCACGATGTGTGCCCCAAAAGCCCTGCGCTGTGTTTACTACATCAACAGCATAGGAGTCTGACACAGACAAGAAGAAATTGTTATATAAAGTTGTTAGTTTTGCTTCTTTTCTGATTTTTTTTTTCCTTTTTTTTTTTTACAAACAAAAAGTATTGTCGCTTCATAAATTAAGGTTGAACCACTAAGGTCTCCTGCACTATTTTAAGGATGTCTTCACTACCTTTCTGGGCCTTGAATGTGGTAATTGCGTTTTGGTCTATAGGGGGTCGGAAAGCTCCGGGATTTCATAAAAAAATATCTTAATTTGTGTTCTGTAGATGAACAAAGTTCTTACAGGTTTGGAACGACATGAGGGTGAGTAATTAATGACAGAATTTTCATTTTTGGGTAAACTATCCCTTTAAACATGTACAATGGTATGAGCTTTTTAATAAAAATGTTTCTATTCCTTGTAATTACAGTGAACTGAAAAGCAGTGCCTTGCAAAAAATAAGGAATTCTAAATACTCTCTAGCAGCAGTTCTGTCACTTTACTGAATTACAGAAACTAAGAAAATACTAGGGCTCCACGATATTGAAAAAAAACTGATATTGTGAAATTTTGTTTTTTTTTATATGTATTATGAAAATATGATTATGAAAAATACAGAAATTGATGACTTGAATAGGTCAATTTAATTTTTTTTTGAGGAATGTATAACAGTAGCTTACAAAATGAAAAAGTTCAAAATGATGTTTTTTAATGTGAACCATGCTTGAGTGTGACCATACAGTTTACAATCTAAAAATTAAATCTTAAAATTCAAGAAGTTTATATAAGTTTAAAAAAAAAATCTCAAGTTTTCACTGCTTTCATATTCCTGCTTTGATTGATCCATTAAATTTGACAAAAATAAAAAACATTGATTATTGAATTTAGTTTTGATTAAAAATCGTAAACAAAATAAGAAATATATTGCAATAATGCTATTATACTGTTAAATAAAATATCAAGTACTTCATAAAAAATAAAATGTTTGTAAGTTTCATAAAAATGAAAATGCATCTGTAAAATTACAATACAAATTTTTAAGTCTTAATTTCATTTTCAAATGTCAAGCCATCAAAATCGACGAAAAATTTACAAACCATTGTGTAAATAAACAGTGTCGAGTTTTACTTTGAAACCTATAGTACATTATTTGACTTAATTAAATCGCAAACCTTTGTTATTTGATATTTGCACTAAGCCATATCAAGTCAATTTTATTTCAATATCATGCAGCCCTAGAAAATATGCATTGAAAACTTGCTTTTCCTTTGGCAGAACAGCAATGCCAAAAACAAGGTCAAATTACCATTTTAGTGGCTGAAGAACAGTTAAAGTCCTGATCTCAATAAAACAGAAAATTTGACAGAATTTAATGCTGCATTTTTATTTCAGTACCTATAATTCAGTAAAAAAAAAAGAAAATTGATGTCTGAATACTTTTGTGAAGATTATTTTCCAAGAACCCTGAGCAGATCAGTGGAGAGGAGCGAAAGAAAGAGAGAGAGGAGGAGATCTTAATGCATTAGAAATCAGTAACAGCTGCCCTTGTACCGTTCAAACTTCCCTCCAATACTGGGCGTCAAGTCAACCTGGACAGCTTTCAAAGACAGGCAAAGGGATGCAACTGTGGGTTTGGGGACGAGGGACAAGGGGACAGGGGGAAAAAAAGAAAAAAAGAAAAAAAAAAAAAAAAAGAAAAACAACACAATGAATATGCAACTCTTCTAAGAGGCAAAAAGAGACAACATGAGAGAGAAATTAAAAAAGGAAATGAAAATAAAATTAAAAAAAAAAAAAAGAGACAAGGTGTCCATCTCGGAAGGTTCAGCAGCTACGCTCCTGGTCACATTCCCCCCTTGAAGGCAGCGTGGGCCCCGGCGGGTATAGTGTCTTGGAAAACAAAGCCTTGAGTCAGGCTAGTGTAGTAGTGTAGCCTGGGTCACTCTAGTCATCTGATATGCACACATAATCAACACAGAAAAAAACATACAGAAACCAAATTAATCAACGTAGTAAGCCATCCAGAACCAAGTCACGAGGACAAGCATTTCAGGCAAGAGGGAAGCTCTCTTAGATACCATGTTTTTCATGAATACGGATGTTTACAGTGAAAGAAACAAGTGGTTAGCCAGTGGTTGCACATTAGACTTGAGAAGACCTCACCCTTTCACCTCATACCCTGTAGCCTACTCTGCTTACGAACGCTTGTTTCATAGTCCACTTTGCATGAAAAAGGAACAAAAATGGAGCTTGAAACCAAGTGATTGAATGTTTCTTGGTCAGTGAAACTAGGCACTTAACCTTCAGAAAACGGTCTACTTCAGGACGGGAAACAAAATGTTTATTTTCTATATTTATACCCCATTGTGGAACATGTCTGAATACGGTTAAAATCTTTGATTAGGGTTATTTTATGTTTGCCAATGGACACTAGCCAAACAAATTAAGCAAATAAAATGTATACAATCAAAAATATAAGTACAGCTGCAATGTTATATTAAATAACAAAATCACTTTTAGTTATAATATAAATAAAAATAAATATATAATATTATATTTATATTTAATTATTTAAATATAAATTTTATATTTAAATGTTATACTTTTATAATTTATAATATTATATTTATATTTGTTATAAAATAAAATACCTATATAACATACTTCCCAATAATTAAATTTGTTTTATTGTTTTTTTATTACATTGACATTAGTAACAAGACTGAGCTTAACTAATAAGGGCATCAATTTGACTAAAAACCTGATTAAAGACATTTGATGTGCTGGATATTAGCTACATTTTATGACAATGTGTATGTTAGACATCCAATATATAATCTCGCTCAACAGAATAAAGGACAAATGTGTCATTATAGTGATAAAAAAAATTCAAGGGACACTAATCTGAACCCTATTAACTAAACGTGCCATAGTTCCTAAGTTCCTAAGAAATAATTTCTTTAACTAAACGTGCCATAGGAACCCACAACCCAGAATGCTTTAAATGTCTTTGAATCTGATCATTTGAATCAGGTTTTAATTGAGACATCTAAAACATTGGAGTTTCTTAATTGGAGTTAAGAAACATTGAGCTAAAGCATCAGTTTTAGCAAACAAAACCTCTCACAATTCACACATAGCAAGCAACTCAAAATTAAAAATGTAAAGCTACAGGTATATTCACCAGACAAGCAAGTCTGGACAATTAATAATATTAGAATCACAGAATTACACAGTTACCTACCATTATATTTCTGAACGCATACTGCTAAACCAAGGGCAACTTAAAGGATGGGGTGTAACAATTCACTCTTAACAGAACCTGAAATCTTCTCTAAGTTGATCATTTGTTTATATATATATATATATATATATAAAATTAAAAAATGACAATCAAAAAATCATCGTCAAAAAGTTTTGCTAGAATGCAATGAATTATTGGTCACACACACAAAAAAACTAAAGAGTGTTTCTTATATAAATAATTAAATATGTTCATTTAAAAAAAATGGAAATATATAATTTTTTTATCTGCGAAATAAATATACATACTTTAAACAGTTTGTTCTTTCAATCATGGTGTGTCTTAAAGCTGCAGTCCATAACTTATTTGGGTTAAAAATGATCCAAAATAAATTTGAGCTTGAATAGCTTGAAAAAAATAGCTCGGTTCAAAACGGTAAGCTTGTAATAATATTTTTAATTCCAGTGGTACTGGTGGATTTTCGCGGGAGATTCGAGCATGTCTTTGTGTCATTATGTCACATCTGTACACATAAAGGAGGAGTCTCGGCTAGTAGGCTATATTGAGTGTGAGGATGTTGGAGATGGAGATTTATAGACTTGATATAATTAAACTTATATCAATTTGAAAGGTTCAAACGACAATCACCAGTGACAACCAAAGAGTCACCCCCTGTAAAATGCAAGAGACTTTGTTCGGACTTCGGTGGCTACAGAAAAATAGACTGGGCCCATGCGAAAAAAAGGACAAATATCTGAAGGGCATTAAATGTAGTCACGCAATGCTTATGTTGTTAACATTAACAATTTGAGAACTAAGTAAAATTTGCACGGTGACATGATCAGCAATCATTAATAAGCTCGATTTACTGCAATGCTTTTTTTCCCTTAGTTGGTGAGAACAAAAGTGGATGTTACTTGTTCAGATTACATTTTCCGGTAAAAATTCTTATGTTGGTCATACTTCCAAAAAGTAGAATCAGTGATTCCGAATGACAGTCTCCACAACGGCGCGGCGAATGGCTCCCACACATTCTCCTCAAAACATTAATTCCTCCACGCTGTGCTGTGCCGAGGTAGCCTGACTTTGTCATACTCATATTCTATTCAGAATGTGAGTCTGATAACTGTTCCATAGGGCTTTGATTATGAGCGTGTCTTAATCGAACCAGGAAGAAGAAAAAAAACTCTGCACTCAATTGGATAGACCTACAACCAATCAATGAAACGCAGTAAGTGACATATGTTGACATGATGTTACGTTGGCAACAGAACTGAACTGCACGGACTCTGCAAAAACGTATTTAAAAGAAAAAATAGTTTGTCGACGACCTTCGCCAGTGTTGCAAAAAGAATTTAAGGATTTGCGGAGTACTTTCAAACTGGAAAACATTTTTTAAACGAAATATGAAACAAAATAGAAAATGTGAATGTATATACGAACAAGTTTAGGATTAGATCTCGACAATAAAGCCAACAAATCTGCTCGCATTTGTCGGACCTGTCTCAACTTTATAACAGGGTTGGAGCGCGACTGATTTTAATAAATGGAGAGACGACGAAAGAGACCAGGTTGAAGAAGCGTGTTCAGCGCGTTTAATGATGTATTTAAATACAAAATGATGAGTAGCATCGAATAATTTATTTTTTTTTAAAAAACACCCGCTTATAAGGGGTACAGTGACTCGCAGTATGGGTATGGTGTGCCGCATGCGAGTAGTATAACAAAGCGTCACAATTGTTTGATGTAGCGATGGCTTTGACATGAGTTGCATCAATGTGATGCATCGCTGTGACGCAGGTTGCTTCTTTTACTTTGTCTTCCATGAGTGCGACCAAAGGAGAAACCACAATGACAACTGGGTTTTCATTGTGTCCCATCTTCTTAGCAACCATCGGAGCCAGCTAATAAAATAAACCTTTGCCGAATCCTGTAGGAAGGAGGGCAAACACATCTTGACGATCGATAAATGCCTTTAAATGCACTCACTCACACACTCAGACAGTCCTCAAAATTCGAGGACAGGCGCTATGGTAGCTGTCACAGTATGAGACATTTCACAGGAGGCAATTGGTGATTTTTGTAGACAGAAAGATTATATATCATCTCTAAGTCACCTAAATGGCTTTAACTATGCATTTGGAGGGTTATATTAATATTTTTTTTTGTTGAGAAGGTTGATGAAAAACTTCAGCTCCAGGCAAAAATGTACAGGTCACAGTGTAAACATGGTAAACCACATATCGTTGCCATCATCGTTTGGTGCTACAGTATTTACATGAATCATTCAGCACAACATTGTTAACATTTTTTATCTTGGTTATTTACAGATACATTAATGAAGCTAAGTGACATGATGTACAATGCAGCTAGAAGCTAACATTGATGTTTTCGAATGTTAGGCTAACGTTAACACGTTCAAATATGTTGTGGACTTAACTTAGAACAGATGTAGACATCCTTGTTTAATTTATCTACGTTTAGTTAGTGTTGTGGTCTACCGCATAACTTCATCTAGAGCAGACTCCTACCTTGGTTGAGATGTGGCATGGGAAAGTCACCCAGCCTAACGGGAACCTAGTGTCGGAGTTACATGTACCCCATGCACAATTTTTGACCGTTTTAAATTTAAAATGACATGAAAAAACTAATGAAAACTGACCACCTGCAATGCATTTCAATGGACGTGGAAGAAGAGAATGCCTGAGTTTATTGGGTTAGCTGTGCAATGTGACTGGCTCATCACGTTTTAGGGCGTGGCTCAGCCATAGGTCAATTATGTGAATAACTGCAATTGCAGATTTCAAACAGAGACAAAGAGGAAAAACTACGGACTGCAGCTTTAATTTCAATTGATTGGATGTATAAGTTGATTGCATTTATATTGTAGCATTTATTTTCAAATGTTTGTGGTCTGTTCGGGGTTTTTTTTTCTCTAAAGAAACTATTTTATTCAGCAAAAATGCATAAAATAGATAGATAGATAGATAGATAGATAGATAGATAGATAGATAGATAGATAGATAGATAGATAGATAGATAGATAGATAGATAGATAGATAGATAGATAGATAGATAGATAGATAGATAGATAGATAGATAATGCTGTTCTATTGAACATCCTATTCTAAAAATCCTTAATATTTTAATCTCTGTGCCCATAATTTTCAAGCAATGCATTTAATTAGCAATGAAAAAAAAAGTTTTAGCAAAACACTGAAAGCGTGTGCACAAAGTCCTGACGCTGTTACATAAAGTATGATCTTAATCACCTCTATCATTTCCACATCCTTCAGCTCAACTGATAAACAAGAGAGCTGGTGTCACTCCACCCACCTCCTCTCAACTCACAAAATAAAACAGAGCTGATAACAGTGATACTTCAGCACACAGAACTCATGGTTATCATACACATCTGAGACACAAAAACACACAAAATAATGTCAGGAAGCCAATTATGGTTTGTTCTTCTCAAAAGTTTGATTTGCAGTCAGATACCCAGTGTCATTCTAAAATCAGGCACACAAATGTAACACGCATGCAAACATACTAACCTTCAGCGCAGGGCACAACAATCAAAGCTCTGTCAATAAAAACTGTGTTGGTTAAATGCTGTGCCACACCAACACTGGAAGGGTCTCGATACTTTATGTAACAAACTTTGGAAGAAAAGGAAAGAGGTGCATTGCTGAAAGAGAAGAAAAACAAGTGATTTAATTGCCTTTTGTGTTGTTTAATAATGTGTTGCATATGATTGTTATTTTGTTCTGGTGAATTATGATGAAGAAGATATAGCTAATCTTTGTAAAGTGAAGTCCTCTCAAAAACAGGGTTATTATGGTTTAGAATTTTATGTCAGTTTTATTTTACCGTTAATTCAGTTTCTTTTTACTCTATAACTGGTTTCAGTTTACTTTTTAGTATATTTGTGCACTATTACATGAGTACTGTTTTTCTGAATATCAGTGTGTGCAGATACTCAGAACAACATGATTATGGGTGTGTTTTTGAATGAATCAACTAACTGAACGATTCAACGACTTTCAATAATAAAAATACTGTCATATTTTAAACAATGTTATATAATGTGTAATATTTCAATACATTGTAATTGTACTCCCATGTCATACAAGATATCCATGTCATTATTTCTTCTTCAGTTGAAAAGAAATTAAGGTTTTTGATGAAAACATTCCATGATTTTTCTCAATATAATGGACTTCAATGGGATTCAAACGGTTCAAGGTCCAAAAGACAGTGTCAGTGTCATTAATTGTACTGTATAAAAGATTAATTGTAAGAAATTACAAAAGCTATTCAATCAAGAGTAGTGAGTGATGCCCTTGTCTTTTGTTTGATTAACATTAAAAGCACAGACAGCAGGAATATTATGCTGCTGTCGCTTTAAGACAATGCAAGGACACAAAACACAGATATTGTTACATCTTTCTTGACTGTATATCTTGAATGTTTAAATTGGCAAGGCTTAAATGAGTTTAGTTTAAACACAGATAACAATATATGCTGTTCAGGTCTCGCCTGCAGTTGGGCACTATCAACACCTGGATGATGACAGCATAAATAACGGTCGTGTTCGAACAAAATATGAATAAAATGAAATAAAGATTTTATGTTCTGTGGAGAGCCAAACCTTCTTCATTAATTTGGTTTGTGCAGTGTAATTCACAGAATTCCTGTGAATGTCTGGACTCCTATATTAAGGGATATGGATATATAAACAGAGGTTTCAATATATTATTTTTCTAAAAATGGTTTATGGTAGTGCACATAACACAGAGCCATAGTTATTGCCATGTGAGCTTTTAGTAATGTATGTGTGACGTTTGTATGATGTCATACTTATCTTTTGATAGTGTGAGGATGCATGGTCTTTGATTTGCATTACAGTGTGTGTGTGTGTGTGTGTGTGTTATTAGCTGTCAATGAATAAAGTGTTTATAGTGATGATATTGGTTGTGCAGGTGATTTTAAAATGTATGATGTCGTGTATACGAATGTGATGTGTTATGTATGTATGCAGGATGTGTTTAATGTGTGCGTGTGTTTTTATCATCACTATATGAAGTGGTCTGATATGTGTATGATAAGTTCGGGATGTGTAACGTTATGTCAGAAATGTATGATGGGTAATTTACGCCTGCCTATTATATTATGTGTTGTTTTGACTCTGTCAGGCAGGTGTGTTTGTGTGTGTGTGTGTGTGGTGGTGTTGTTGTTGTTGTGACTCACTCAGGCGGATAGAGTCGCAGCTCCTCGATGTCTCCCAGGAAGCCAAACAGCGTTCTCATCTGATCACTGCTCACCGCCGACGACAGATTAGTGATTTGAATCACGTTTGTTCCAGGCATCCCGTTCATTTCTTATTAGACTGAGGTTCAATACTTTGAAATTCAATGATGCATCAGAGAGGTCAGCTCTCAGAAAGGCGCTGACCTGCTGGGAAACTCGTTAGCAGGTTGCGCTGCTGCGTACAGCAACCAGGGAATGAGCTCAGTTTACACAACAGCGCCGCCCGCTGGTCTGGAGGTTCAGGCTACATGACAAAATACAGTGAACACGTGAAAGGAATAATTGGAATAAACTTAATACTTACTTACTCAACAGTTCCGATAAAGATGGCCAAAAAACATGACATAATTTCTTTGAGATAAAAATATAAAACTATTCCTGCAAAATACGTAGGCTAATTATAGGCTAACCTTTATTTTTAACCTTTCTATTTTTTACTTTTTCTTTGTTCAACGAGCAGTCATGGGTTGAAGCTCTTAATTGTGATCTCTCAGAGAGCACGAGTTTGATGCGTTTAACCTTAAAATGTCCAAAATTTTCTTGCGGGGGAGCATGCCCCCGAACCCCCCTAGAGGCACAGAGTCCATCCAACATAGTTTTAGAAATTCCTATGGGAAAGAACCACCATTTATGAACTTTACTCCAGCATAGTACAACAAAGTTCCTTTTAAATCAGTAAAACTGTAATGCTATCGGCTATTAAAATCGTGCCGGTGACGAGGGCCGGTGGTCTACGAAATTTCCCGGTAGATTTTTGGGTCCCATTCTGCCCCTGGGTGGTGGTCACTCTTTTGAAGAAGGGGAAGGGTGTATTCCAATTACAGTGGGATGTATGGATGTAAACCCTGTTTCACCCTGTATTCAGCCGATAGTAGAACCCCGGATTTAGGAGGAACAGTGTGGCTATACCCTCAGGGGAGCTGGAGGGTGCGTCCAAACCAATCCACATGTGCTTTGTGGATTTCGAGAAGGCATTCGACTAACACAGTCTCATCCCAATTCGTCATATAACTGACGTTTTGGGACGTCTTTTGACCATTCGTCAATATACGACTTCTTAGGGCCCCCTTAAACGTCGGTAGATGACGATCCCGGGTCGTCATACAACTGACGCTTTACCTTTAACGTCAGTTAGGTGACGAGTTGGGTTTAGGGTTAGGTTTAGGTATGGGGTAGAGTTAGGATCCCATAACGTCATCTACCGACGTTTAAGGGGGCCCTAAAAAGTCGTATATTGACGAATGGTCAAAAGACGTCCCAAAACGTCAGTTATATGACGAATTGGGATGAGACCGGGTTGATTCGACCCACGGCGTCCTGTGGAGGATGCTCTGGGAGTATGGGGTACGGGGCCCTCTACTTTGTTAAAGGCTGTCCGGTCCCTGTACGACCGGAACAGGAGCTTGGTTCAGCCGGCAGTAAGTCAGACTTGTTCCTAGTGCATGTTGGACTCCGGCAGGGCTGCCCTTTGTCAACAGTTCTGTTCATAATTTTTATGGACAGAATTTCTAGGCACAGTCAGGGGCTGGAGGGTGTTGGGTTTAGGGACCACATGATTTCATCTCTGCTTTTTGACGGATGATGTTGTCGTGTTGGCCTCATCAGACCAATACTTCCAGCGTACACTGGTATGGTTTGCAGACGAGTGTGAAGCGGCTGGGATGAGTAGTCTGAGGCCATGGTTCTCTGTCGGAAAAGGGTGGTGGAGAGTTCCTGCCTCAAGTGAAGGAGTTCAAGTATCTTGGGATCTTGTTCACAAGTGAGGGAAAGATGGAACAGACAGATAGGTGCAGCTTCTGCAGTAGTGCAGTCGATGTACCGGTCTGTTGTGGTGAAGAAGGAGCTGAGCTGCAAAGCGAAGCTCTCGATTTACCGGTCAATCTTAGTTTCTACTCTCACCTATGGTCATGAGCTGTGGATCATAACCGAAAGAACAAGATCCCAGATACAGGCGGCCGAAATAAGCTTCCTCCGCAGGGTGGCTGGGCGATCCCTTAGAGATAGATAGAGGAGCTTGGTCACTCGGGAGGAGCTCAGAGTAGAGCCACTGCTCCTCCACATCGAGAGGGGCCAGCTGAGGTGGCTTGGGTACCTGTTCAGGATGCCTCCTCCTAGACGCCTTCCCAGGGAGGTGTTCCAGGCGTGTCCCACCGGGAGGAGACCTCGGGGAAGACCTAGGACATGCTGGGAGGGATTATGTCTCCCGGCTGACCTGGATTCCCCCGGAAGAGCTGGAGGAAGTGTCTTGGGAGAGGGAAGTCTGACCTGGCCCTGAATAAGCAGAAGAAGATGAATGGATGGATAGATTATGATATTATTATTTATTTCTAAATTATATTAATTTATTATTAATTGATTTCATTTTTATCTATTTTAATTTTAGTATGCACTGTAAGCGTTCATAGACAAATCAGTTTACATCAAACTCAACAGTACACTAAAAACAGGTCTGGTTATGTTTAATGACATTGTAAATAGAGTTTAATGAGTGTGATGAGTTTAAAAACATTTCTACGTTCATTGCAGGTCGGAAAAAAAGTATAATATTAACAATTTATCTTGTAATCTAAGTTTGTCCTCTGACAGACATTAAAACTAGAAAAATAAAACTTATGAGACTGTGTGAAGTCTGTCTGTTTTTTTTTAACTCAACTTGTGTGAAAGCGTTTAGCTACATTTGCAGAGTGTGATACCAAGCTGAAGGAGGGATATTTTTGACCTGAAACTATAGGCTATAAATATTTCCAGGTTCTTATATCACTCTGGCTCTGCATCTCACTGGTATTGGCCCTTCTTCTCTTCCTTTACTCTCCTGCAACTTAATTTTACTCAGAGATATTTGGTAAATGATTAATTTATTAGTACTCTGTAACTTAATATTAAAAGCTCTCTGTCAACTTGTTGTTGAACTTTAAATTTTATGGTCTTCAACATAGGCTACAGAGCTGTATTTCCCAAAAGCAAGTATGCCTACGTTGATCGTACTTTCTACAATCAACTTAAGAAGCTTTTGGGAAAAGCAGCCATGGTCTCTTTATGTGGTCTCTATATGTGGTCTAAATGTAAGTAGGTTGTTGTCACCGTGTGACTCTTTGTTTCCCCCTGTTTTCTAGGTTTTGGTTTTGTCCTGTTCTGTTTTCCCGCCATTCTTCAGTTTCCATGACAACCCTAATCAGTTTACCCTCATCACCTGTGTTTTGTTAATCATCGTCATCAGATTCACCTGTTAGTGTTCATTTATCTGTGTATTTAGGTCCCTCTGTTTCTTTCAGTTGCTGTCGGTCAATTTGTGTTAAACGTTACCTGTGAGTGGCTCCTTGCCTGTTTTTGAGAATAAATATTATCTTCGTGTATCCTGACTCCACGTCCTTCTCCTGCCAGCACCGTGACAGTTGTTTGTTAGCTCCGCCCTGGCTTCCTGCACCACGGCTTAGGTCCTGGCTTCCTTCCTCCACGGCCCAGATCCGCCCATGCTCCCCAGCCCAGGTCCACCCAACGCTCCGCGGCCCAGGTCCACCCACGCTATGCGGCCTCCCACACTCCACGGCCCGCCATCCCATGGTCTTAGTCCTTTTCCCATGTACAGGCCTGGCCTGCCAACCCTCCCCCAAGACCGCATCCACTGATTTTTTTTTTTTTCATTTGACATCTTGTTCGTCTTGTCTCGTCTATGTCTTGTTTTGTCTTGTTTTGGTTCATGTTTCATATCTTGTCATGCGATTCTCTGTGTTAGTCGTGTGATCCTGTCATGTGTTCCCTTGACTTATGTGTCATGTTGTCACAAGTTAATTGTTTAATTGTTCACAGGTGTCTCTTGACTTGTTATTAGTCTTGTGGGTATGTAATGCCAAGTTCAGACTGCATGATTTTCAAAGTAGTTGCTGTGTTCACACTGGACGATTGATCGGCGACAGAAGGTTTCACACTGCATGACTTTACAATAGGAAAAATCGCCGAAAGACTCTGTCTTGCACGCTGCGCGCAAACTACATTTCGAAACAAACACACGTGAGATGTGAAAAGGAAACAACGCGACACCACACGTGCAAGACCGGAGTTCTCACGTGAGACTTTTTTTTTCCAGCTCAGGTGAAATGTCAAACAGACATGAGTGCTCCTGACAAATTTCTACTAATTTTTCTTCTATTTATTGTGTCCAAATAGACCGAGAAGAAGCTTTTTTTCTGAAACAATGCCATATCATGTTGATATGTGATCTATAACTCCTCCCCGAACTCCCTGCTGCTCTATCTTGCTCTCTCACTGGCTGCCGGTGATTTTGCCGGTTTTCAGTCAAAACACTTTTCACACAGCAGGATTTTGAATCTCCCACAGGTCCAGATATTTAAGCTGGGCTTACACCAAAGGATTTTCACAGTCCCAGACTAAAGTCCGGCAGTCTTTAGGAATCTCACTGGAGTTTCGGCGCGCTCCCGTCGTCTCGATCTTTAAATGTGAGGTGATAATCTGCAGTCGATGACCCGTTTATGCCAGTCTTTCTCTAGTCTTTCATATCAAACATTTTTGATATTATCGTAAGTCCTAGCGTAGTCCTAGTGATGTAAAACAATCAACAACCAATGAAATTGAGGTTTGCGTGTCCGCCTCTCACTAGGGCTGGGCGATATGGAGCAAAAAATTATAGCTCGATGATAGAAAGCAGAACGTGGGTATATATATATAGCCGTATATATATATATATATAGCCGTATTTTCCGCACTTAAGGCGCACCTTCAATGAATGGCCTATTTTAGAACATTTTTCATAGGGCGCACTGGATTTTAAAGCACATAAGATACTACACCCAGATAGCAAACTGACGTTGAATCAACGTGGAAACATGACATCGAAACAACATTGATCCGACATTGTTTTGCTCATCGAATTAACGTTGAACCAACGTCAGACGCGTCATTCATTCAAAACTAACGGAAAATCAACTTGAAATCAACGTTGTTTCAACGTTATGAAAGCAAACCAATAGGCTCTATGCACAGCTCCACTACTTCCTGAACTTCAGCCAGCTTCTTGTTTCCTGTCTGGCATTATTGGACACATTGATTAATTCAGGTGTGTTTGATTATTGTTGCTGTGACTACTGAGGTCAAGCACACCTGAATTAATCAAATTGTCCAATAATGATAGACAGGAAACAAGGAGCTGGCTGAAGTTCAGGAAGTAGTGCAGTTGTGCATAGAGCCTATTTTCGATTTTCATTTAGCTTTGAAGAATGCCGCGTCTGACGTTGGTTCAACGTTAATTCGATGAGCAAAATCAACGTTGTTTCGATGTCATGAGAGACGTCGTTTCCACGTTGATTCAATTTATACGAGGTTGAACTGGCCGTGTGACAAAGCGGGCATAAGATGGACACGAGCGCGAGTTCACGGGCGAATTTAATAACGCGGAGCGGTGTTAAAGGTTCTCTAAGCGATGTGGGGCCAAAACATTTTTTGTCACGTACAGCAAACATCTTCTCACTATCGGCTAGCTGCCTGTCCCCTAAACACACTGTAAAAAAACGCGGTCTCTGTAGACACCACAGGCTCCACAAACGGCAACAAAAACAATCATGTCTTACCCGGACCACGAAACCTAACAAACAGTGTTCCAGCCAATCACTGGCAAGAAGTATTTGAGGGTGGGTCTGGGGGTTAGTGCGCGTGCACATGAAGGGGGTGTGTGTGTGAAGGAGAGACAAGCGTCAGAGGGAAGTTTGAAAAATGCCCGACACACGACCAAAGAGACGTCGTTCTGAAGAACAAATTAAAAAGAAGAAGGAGTCGGATAAAGAACGTGCGAAGTTCCGAATTTACATCGGTAGCAAAGCTTTTGAACGATGGCGAGAACTCCGGCGGCAGAAGGGCTTCCAGTCCGACGTTCACAATTATTTCAGGAAGCACGGAAGGGAGGGGGAGGAGATGAGATGCGGGGGAGGGTCTAGCTAGCCTCCGATTTGTTTGAAAATATTGCGAACGTCAACACCCAGGATCGCTTAGAGGACCTTTAACCAATTTATCCAAGGCGCTTGATATAAAGTGCTCCGGATTATAAGGCACACTGTTGTTTTTTGAGAAAATTAAAGGCTTTTAAGTATTCATTTGCTGCTATTATGCACAGTTGAGTGTACAATACAGGTTTACTGTGCGTGTCACATAAAGTGTACTTCTGTTGCTTGCAACGCACTCTTCTGAGGAGACAGGGATTTCCAAATGTGTTGCTCTGATTCCAATGCACGAATACACTTCAGGCTCACTCTCGCTCGTATCCAAGGTAAATCAACACTATCATCCCTTACAAGTGTTTTATTTAACTGAATTCATCACAATAAGGACACATGATGCACACTATACTTTACTTCCTGAACAAGTGCGCGCCCTAATCCGTGTTGCTTTCACATTCACGCAACCGCGGCACTAGAATGATGGGAGGAATTTGGTGGGAAGCTAAAATAATCTAGTTGTAGTCTTGTAAATAGTGTCACTACAAGATTCAGTGTTCGTAAAATCTTTAGTCTGAGACTAAAAACTCTGAACCCAAAGGGCCCTATCTTGCACCCGGCGCAAATGACTTTATCCACAAACGCATGTCTCATTCCTATTTTGCACGCGCGCAAAGCGAGATTTTCCCCTCCACAGACGCACGTCGGTAAACTAGGAAATGAACTTGCGCTCCCTGGGCGGATCGGCGCAAAAAGTAGGCGTGTTTCGGCGCAAACATTCCCAGGTGCTATTTTACACTTCCAGAGCACAATTGCGCCACTGACCAGAAAAAACCTGGTCTAAAGTCAGTGGCGCGTTGCGCGTTGTTCATAATGCTATTTTAAGCGCGCATGCTTGGCCATAATATAGCGGGTACACAACGCGCAAATACTGATTCTCTCATCAACATAGATGCAGTGGTTTTTATTTTTGCAAATCATACATTATAACAAGGAAAAATATTAACACAAGAGGGAAATCATTGTGGTTTACATGAAGATGAAAAAACTGAAATACCCATTTCTTAAGGCTATTGTAGTAGCCTACTAAAGGATCAGACCTGTTTGCCCAATAGTGGCAGAAACGTATAGGCTATAATGTTTAACCGACGCTGATGTGCAAGAGTTTCTCCCATCCCTATACAACGTCACTTCTGTCTTTCACTGTCCTGACAAGAACGTCGGTCTCATCGGCTGTGAACGCTCCTGGCGCGCGCCTGGTAAACCCGCCGTTATAATAACAATCCGTCATGCAACATGCGCACTTGTTCTTAAAGGGTATGTTGGATGGCGCTCGGATTGGTTTATTTCACGTTACGCCCAAACCACACCTATGAATAATGAAGCTACTTCAGACCAACCTCTTTTAGATTTGCGCCAGGCGCAAGAGGCATTTATCCCGCCGGGAAAATAGCAACAGCGCCGGGACCCGCCCACAAAGTTACTTGCGCCATGCGCTTTGACACTTGCGTTTCAGATCGTTAAAATAGGGCCCAAAGTCTTTAGATGTGAGCTGATAATCTTATAAAGTCTTTTCTAAATCTTTTCAAAGTCTTTTGGTGTACGCCCGGCATTAGCATGCCAAATATCTCGCGGACGTCGGCGACTCGTCGGTGATTCTCTCAGTTCGTGTCTTTGCTCATTCACACTGCGTGATTGTCACTCGCGTGAACGAGCGCCGATTTGCCTGTGATTTCGGGCATTTGTCGGCGATTTCTCAAAACCTGTCGGCGAGCTAAAATCATGCAGTCTGAACTCGGCATAAGCCCTTATGTTTGCCACATGTCCTTTTCAAGTATTATTACAGTAAGTGGTAAGCATCATTTCCATGTTTATGTTTTGAGTTCAGGCCATGTCATGCCTTTGTTTTAAGCTTGATCACATTTTGAAAATAAACTGCACTTTCTCTACAAACTTGCCTTTAGTGGACAATTATTTCAGTAACTAAATTAAATTAAAACAGCATTCCCTTATATGTTACATAAAACTGGTTGAAGCAGCCAGGTTACAACAACAACATTAGAAATAGGTAAAATCAAGTAGAAATACCTCCTTAAAGCAACATCTGCACATTTTATTGCTCAGGTAGGGTTACAGACAGGCAGGTAGAAAATGTATATAGGCTACACAGATGGGCATGCTACGCACATGTGCACACATTGTATGTTTTTGCAGCTTCACACTAATGAACATGTAATGACTCGCGTGTGAAAACTGAGATGCAGTGTCATCTACCAGGTGTCATATGTGCACAAACGAGACAGGGAATCGCATATATCTGTTTGTCTGCTTAGAGTTTCACCATGTGCTTGAGTGTCAGTATATTTGTGTTTGGCAGTATTAGTGTGTTTTTGCTACATGCAGTAAATAATGGTTAAGATACCTTCTTCTATCAACATCTTTGCTGGCTGTATTTGTGACAACTGCTGACAGTTAATAATAAGAATTCTTGTTACAGATTCTCAAACTCAGCAACTTTAAAGAATGTGCATTCTAAGACAAAAGTTCAAAACTTAACATAGTGTGAAATGTGTTTAATTGTCTTTGAAAACCGAAGGAAAACCTAAACCTTCATTAAATCTTTAAGGAGGCTCTTCTTGTGACAGCAGCGTTAGGTGTCATGTGTCCCAATGAGTGAGAGTGCATCAAACTGTTTAAATGGATGTGTCGCATTGTCCCGCAGGTCATCCAGAATACTTTTTGATTGTTCCTTTGACCATTGATGGAATTTAAATGCTTCTGAGATGCTACATTTGTTTTACTTCATGTAAGTTCTCAGATCATTTCTATATTGAGCTGTGTTTGTCCTTTGCATTAATTCCTTTGTCTTAAATATATTTTCTCTCTCTAAAAGATTTCATTTGAACTCAAATCGACCAAAAAACTGTTCCAGCTCATTCAAAATACTATTATCAATCGCACAGGTGAAGTCACTTGCCGTTGCTATGGCAATAGGGAGTCAGTTACTCGAGAGCAGCTGCACACCTGTGCAGTAATTTGTTAGACCACAGATGCAAGGGAATAATTCAGAGACTAATAGAGATTAGAAGGGCAGTAAAATGCCAAAGAAAAGTGATACAACAAGAAAATTGGAAGATGGTGAGTTGTACTTTTTATTTCCAATGTATAATTATTTAAGAGTTATAATAAACCCTAATGACCATTATTTTAGTAATAAGTTTTTATTATTATTCACATCCTGTCATCTGTTGACATTCGGCACTTAGGGAGCTACTCATAATATTCATACATTTTTTGGTAGTGGGAATAGATATTGATGGAGACGTGGAGAGTGCTGAAGGTAAGAAAAAATATTACACTGAATTGTTTTTCCTTATTTTCTCCTTTCTTTTTTTGAGTGTTGGTGTATAAGGCTATAATCAATATTTCTGATGCTTATAACCTAGAAAACACTCAGCAACTAGAAATGTATAGTGACAAGTGACTATAGTGACAGCAATTTTCTCACTATTTTTCTTTCAGAATTTGTAACAATCTGTGTTTATCTTTTGTTACTCGGCAATAATGTATTGTTTGTATGCATTTTCATGACAATGCATTTGTGTTCTCTTTTTCTCAGAGGACAAAAAAGCAAAAGGCAAAGGTGCTAAAAAAACCGCAGCCGGTAAACGGGGCAAAGCAGTCACCAGTGAGGATGGTGAGGATGAAGATGCGGATGATGACCCCCCCAAAGGTCGTCGAGCAGCCAAGAAAAAGAAAGCTGCACAGGTAGAGGAAGACAGCGATGATGATATTCCACAGAGACGATGTGCTGGCAATAGGAGAAGAGGAAAAGTGCGAGAAAGTGGGGGAGATGGGGAAAAGTCTGGTAGAAAAAGCAAGAGAGGTGGAAACAAAAAACAGAAAGATGCTAAGGGGAAAGGAAAAGACAAGGACAATGACAGCGACAAAGATGAAAAGAAGAAAAAGAACAGTAGGTATGCTGACACAAGTGGTAACGTGATAGAACTGGATAATTAAATGATAATTAATTGAATTAACTGCTCACCTACACTAAAAGATCACTGAATATAAGATAAAACTCTTAAATTGCAGTAATAGGAAAATCGTCAAAATCAATTAAATAAATAAATAAATAAACTTTTTTTCTAATTTATTTAATTATGTTGCTATTTTTAAGGTGTAATTTACATGCCATATGTCCGTATTATTTATAAAAGTGGTTAGTGTTGTTTGAAAACATATGGTCAACTATCCGAGCCTATCCCTATAACCGCGACAGTATCGTTTTAACTATTTAAAGCCATTGCATTTTTAATACTATGTCTCCCCATACACTCTAGACACACACTTGTACTAGTTAGCTCATCCCATTAATCTCCATTAGCGACTTCTAACCATATACACCTGATATTACGATTAGTCTTATTGGTGTAGGAACAATTACAAAGTGTGGGTGATAGGGGGGTTGGCACACAATAAGACATAACACTGCAAACAAAACAATTCTAATTTTTTGTCTTGTTTTTTTCTAATTAAGTTTTTTTAATAAATAATAAGTATATATATATATATATATATATATATATATATATATATATATATATTGCATCTTTTGTCCTTGTTACAGAGTAATTACACAAATAAGTACTAAAATATTTCACTGGTTACACTTTATTTGAAGGTGTCATTGTTACAGTCTAATTATACATTTAAATATGCAGTAATATTAATTAAAAACATATAATTAGGGTAAGGATTTTGTTTATTGTTAGATGTGTGTATGCATAATTTACTGTTATTACTGTATTAATTACATGTGCAATGTGTAACAAGGACACTGTAAATTAAAGTGTTACCATTATTATATACGCTTATGGGTTATGGTTTGGTTTAAGTGCTTGTAAGTTTGCATAATTTAATGATACATTTAACAACTTAAATTTAATGGTTACCAATCTATACAGTCTTTATAATTCTTATAATCTTTGCATCATACATTTGCTGACTTTGTAATAGTTCCACACTAAACAACTGAGGCATCACACACTACCAGACTTTCAGAACAACAAACAACTGTTGAATCATCCAGACGGACAAATGTGGCCAAAAATTCATGTTGTGTATTCCAGCCTTAAACGACACAAAAAAAAGTTTATGCAAGACAAAACAAGTCATTTTTTATGAATGAAGCACTCAGTCACACCATGTTCTATGTCTTAGTGGTGATGATTCCAAATCAGATGAAGAGGAGGATTCCATGTCTGAAGGAGAAATGGCCAAACTGATGGAGGAGGTGGAGGAGAAGAAGAAACTGATAGCAAACATCAGGAACAAGCCCTGGCGAATGAAAAGACGACTTAAAGTCCTCAAGTACTGAGAAATCTTAAATGTAATGCAAAAAAAAATGTTATAATGAATCAATAAGCTTCAAGACACCCCATTAAGATGTGACTAAATTCACGATACAGCAAGGCCTTATTTACGAAAAAAAAAAAAAAATATATATATATATATATATATATATATATATATTTTTTTTTTAAGGGATTTTATGGTACTACGTTTAGCTATGATCCATTTATCACATGTTAACCATGTTTTGAGCACGGACCTGAAAAACATATTTTCCATGTTTTATTCTAAAACTATGAGAAAATCAAAGCCATAAATCTAAACAAGTTGTGCTCCAAGAAATGAGCATTCAGTAAGATTAGTTTGGGTGCAGTACCAAATGTATTCGTTTGTCTTCCATTCATTTCCAATGCGGTCATTCTTGACCCCGAGGAGTAGGCTACATGTTTAACTATTTATTTTCAGGACCTTTTGAATAATTTTTTAACCTGTTTGAATAATGGCCATGATTTTAGTGTGGGTCTGTGTGTTCACATAGCTAGAGCCAAAACCTTTACCAAGTTTCGTACCATTACGATGAAGTAAAAAATAAAATAAAAAATAAAATAAAAATAAAATAAAAAAACTCTCAAATTCCAAAGAAAAACATAAAATTCTCAAAATATATATTATTTTATGTTCCCCAGAAGAAAGAAAGTCACACATTTTGAAAATAATATGATGGTAAATGATAGTGAAATTTTCCATTTGGGGTGGAGTATCCCTTTAAGTTTAGTAGTTTAAGTGGGTTTAATACTTTATTAGGCCTTGACATCCACATCATCTCTGTCTCTTTTGTGTATTTTAGCTTAAATGTAGCTTTAAAAATAGACAGTTCTAGTCCTTGAAGCTGATTGATTAATATAGTGATCCAGTTAAGTGTCAAAGTTATGTTATGTTTCATGATATTTTTGTTAATGTTCATTTGTCTCCTGTGCAGTATTAGTTTCTATAGTTACTAACTTATCCTTGTTTGTCGCCTTCGCTCATTTCCGTCATTTTGTTCACATGTGTTCCCTTGTTAATCTTCTGTATACGTACTCCGTTTTGTTCATTCTTTTGTCAGTTCTCGTTTCAGTTTATGTACTTTGCATTTTCTCCTACAAATTCTGTGATTCCTTCATTGTGCGATTTCTGTGAGCCACCATTCCGTTTCAGTGAAGTAAATCTCCTCCTTTTAACAATCCATGTTCTCCTTGTGTCTGTAGGGAGGCTCAGCAGTTTGTGGATAAATTTGAAGGTGCCTTAGGCAAAGGAAAAGGCAGGAAGCTGTATGCCTACAAAGTAATGATGATGAAGGTAGGAATATGAAAATATTCGCTTTATCCATCACTATGACTGTTACTGATAATAAAACATTCCTATTTTAAGAGAGATCAGATCAGAATGTCAGATTTTGGAGTGGACTTTTTACACTAGAGCCAGTACAAAAACACATAGCAATGCCCTAGTAATCACCCAGAACTCCCTAGCAACAACATAGCAATGGGTTAAAACACAACGTGAATACCTTAGAATTAGCAATGAGTATACTGTCGGCAAACGCCAATAACATTTTCTTGAAAAACATAAAAGTTACCTGCAGCCTCCTAACATTCCCTGTTTGCTTTGTGCCTCGATCATCATGCAGAAATGGATAAAGTTTCAAAGAGATTTTGAAAATTTTAGGACATCGTGCATCCCATGGGAGCGGAAAATAAAGGAAGTTGAGAGTAAGTACTACTTAATTCTTTGACCAGTATATAAATTAGTTTTTCAGTATTATTCATTTATTTTCATTTTTCTTGCAAGTAAAAAGAGGAGAAAAAATGAGGTACTCAACTAATCGTTCTTTATTCTGTCCCATGGCGATGTTTCATCCATTTGCAGGTCACTTTGGCTCCTCTGTTGCTTCATACTTTATTTTCCTCCGTTGGATGTACGGTATGAACTTAGTCCTCTTTGGCTTGACTTTTGGCCTGGTTGTGATACCAGAGGTCAGTGTTTTATCAATTATGTTGTGTTTTACCTATGTAAAATGATGCTCTTCTGCTTTAAATTTGGCTTACCAGAGATAAAGTATCTTTCTAATGCAATCTACAAAAAATGACTGCTGCCCTTCACAAATGATTTAAACATATGAAACTATCCGCAAGGTTCTAATGGGACTTCCATATGGGTCCATTCCTCGGAAAACTGTGCCGAGATCGGAGCAAGCCACTGCAATGGACTATGCTGTTCTCACAGACTTCAATGTAAGACCATGAAACTTGTATTTTATACATTGGGGTCCGACAGTTTGAGACCACTAGTGAAAATGCCTCTTTTGCATTTTAAAATACAATTTTCAGAAAACATTTTAAGTGAAAGTCAAAAGTAAACATGAATTTCAGAACAGCTTGGTATATTAGTCGCCCTTTGGATAGCAGCAACTCCAAGTCATGTAAAACCAAATGATCATGTTTTTAATAATTAATATCTTGTGCTATCTATAACCGAATCTAAAAAAGTTTAATTAATTTTGCATCATTTTAATTTTTCTGTTTACTTACAGGTTTAATTTTCTTTTAAGATTGTGTCATCAAATTAAAGAGTTACGCAGTGTTTTTCACATTTCTTGTTACCATAATATAAATGTATGGTTATCAATAACACTTTTTGATGCCTTCTCTTTGACAGGGTTACTGCAAGTACTCAGTACTTTTCTATGGCTACTATAATAACCAGAGAACCATTGGCTTCCTGAAGTTTCGTCTCCCTCTGTCCTACCTCTTGGTGGGCATTGGGTCCTTTGGGTATAGTCTCATGGTTGTGATCCGAACGTGAGTCCCTCTTTCATGCATTGCTAGATGTTGTGGCAATGACATGAAATGTTCTTGAGAAGTACATATGGCTGTGAATGTGTATGCCTATATTTTTAAAGTAATCTTGTTCTTTAGATGGTGAAAGGTTGTACAGAATCTTTAATTACAGTCTTTAAGGGGGGGGGGGGGGGGGGTTGACTGCCTTTTTTCTTTGCATGATTGTATTTATGGGGTGCAATATAACATGTATTCATGGTTTTTCTTTTTTAAAAAGTCTTATTTTTCATAAACTTCACCTTTATTGTCAGCCGCGCTCTCCTCTGTCCCCTGAACGAGCGGTTCACTTCCTGATTACATGAAAACACTCCCTCAGAAACAGTGGGCTCAGATTGGTTAATTTTGCCCGGTGTGTTGTGATTGGCTAAACTGTCGCTCACCTTGTCCGGAAGGTTAACGCCCATTACCTTTACGGGCGGAACATGTATGTTCCGCCCGTAAAGAGCTCCGGTCCAGATGTAAATATGTGTCGAACTGCAGTATCAGTCTGAGGCAGAATCAGACCGAGAAACCCGCGATGAAGAGATAATTTGCTACATTTTTTAACTTTATTCAAGTTTGTTTTCCACAATAGCATCTGACTGGCAAGCAACGATAGCAACTGACTGGCTACTAATGTCATACTCAAACAGCGTTGGCATGTTTACGTTCTTGATCAAATCGAAAATAACGTCATGAAGCATATATACATGAAAAATATGTTTAAAACATTAGTACTTATAGAAAATTCAGGTCCATAATGTTTGTATGTGTTTGTCGTAGACACAAAATAGCATAGGCTAACTAGTAGTGGCTATAAAGCCAGCGCTGGCATTTGAAAAAAAAAATAAAACACAAGGCTACGTCTGGAATTATACATGCAAATACATTTAAAATGATGAAGTCTTAGCCTACTTACAGATTGTGGCCCAACACTGCTGCCTCTTGTTTTAAAGTCGGAACTGCTTCATGTTTTAGTTGCTAACAGTTTCTTGTTGAATCCGGCATTGAACTCGTGGAGATTCTGGAAGCTGTCTTCTGTAAAATGCGCAGCACAGAGAGCTAGATTACGATCGTCATTTTCAGGAACATAATCAAACATAAATTATATCCATTGTTGAGGAAGTATAGCGTCCATGGGAAGCCCGAAACACAGAAGACCTGAAAGCTGCGTGAACAACACACTCGACGAGTTGACGTGTCTCAGAAATATGCGCATGCTATTTTCTGCATATTCTGAGGGAGGGGTTGATGCAAATGTTAGGTTAGTGACATACCATAACCTAGCTGTAGTCCCAATCGAGTCGTTTTTGTAGGCAATATACTTCCTGATTTTTAAAATACGATATCTCTGCTTACACTGAACTTTCAGTGCTGCAACTTTGCAGATACTGTTCATGCACCAACAGCAACATTGCACACTTTTTAAAATGAAAAAAGTGAAATCGCAGTCAACCCCTCCTTTAATTGTACTATACATCTACAAGTACATCTACAATGGCTAAAAAGATTGTGGTGTCAGATTAGACAGCTAATTAAAAAAAAAATACCCCTCCAATTTAAAGGTTATTTTTTGTTGTACAAAAACAGTCTGTATGCTGTCTATGCTGCTTGATACTGCAAACTGGTGTTTGTTATCATATTTATTATGGTAATCATAATCGCGCTGTTTTGTAGCACAGATAGTAGCACATTTCCTGCAATTTGTCATTCTTCTAGTAAATTACCTTTGACAGTTAATGAATCGTCAAAAGTCACAGAAAATGGCTGATAAACATTTAAATTTTGATTGAATGATTGTAGTTTCAGAATTTTCAGAATGTTTACTATATAGCTACAATCTCCTTTACATGTGCATTTTACTCATGTGCATTTTACACATGCATTCGAAACAAAATTTATGGAGATGCAAAGATCGACAGCATTTAGCATTACTATAACAAGTAGAAGCTTGAGTCTTGTCAAAGAAATATGCAATGTTTCCATGTCAGAAACAATGGGAAATAAAATAGATGCAATTATCAATAGTAGAAATTTTGAGATTTTGCAATTACTATAAATAGTCACAATTACGAGAAATTGTCAAAATTGTGTGATATAAACGTTTGAACTACAGTCAGTATTGTTAGCAGTAAAGTCACAATCATGACATTTGCTTTGTAAGATATAAAATAAATAAAGATGTCATTGTGAGATGTAAAGTCATCTGCACAATGTAATGGTGCAAAAGAAAAATGTTATGACAAAAAGTCACAATTGAGAAACTACCTTTTTTTTACATTTCCTTAACTTCATGTCATGTCATGGTTGCTTTCTATGAACCTTCTGAAACTAATGATAATCTTCCCTTCCACCCATTCAAAATAAGAAACGGTGAACATGGGCAGTCAACCCTCTGTGGAATGGAAGATATTTTTAACATAAAAAAACACTTCACCTTTAAATAGGAAAAATTTTCTCCAGATAGCCTATCAAAAAGTTCAACCACACTACACAGCATCATTGTATGAGTATTACCAACATGATTGTTGTTTTGACTGCAATTGGAAATTGCGCTTCTGTTATCCTGCCGGCGAGATTGGATTCTTCACAAGTGTTGAATAAAGTCCACTCTCGCTGTTAGGATGGCTAAAAACGCAGATGTGGGGGGAGGGGATGGAGAAGACAGTGAGTTCACCTTTGCCTGGAAGATGTTCACCAGCTGGGATTATCTTATTGGGAATGCGGAGACAGCCGACAATAAATTCGCCTCCATCACCACCAGCTTCAAAGTATGTGCATTTGTGTATATGTGGAAGTTCTTGGGTAGGTGTAGATGTGTGTGTGTGCTGACCACTGCATTTTTTTTTGTTTCATAGTCTGGTTGTCCTTTCAGAGATCTAAGGTGGTCAACTCTCTGTAAAACCAAATAATTTGGCCAGATCAAGTGATATGGTTTAAATAAATGTTCATACGTGCTCTGTAGCTCCAAAATGGTCTCGCATGAGATTTTCTCAGTTTGGAACCTTTAATGTGTTCTTCAGGAGTCCATTGTGGATGAGCAGGAGAACCAAAAGGATGAGAACATTCATCTGAGGAGATTTTTACGTGTCCTCGCCAACTTTCTCATCACCTGTACACTTGGTGGAAGTGGCTATCTCATCTACTTTGTGGTCAAACGATCCCAAGAGTTTGCAAACATGGACAACCTCTCATGGTACGAGAAGAATGAGGTAAATATAAGCACAGAATCACATTCAATATCTTGTCTTAAGTACGCTAACAAGACACAGGGGTTGGTCAATGTAACTGAAACACTGACCAATGTTTCACGCCTATTAATGTAAGACTTGGTGGCCAATCTTTATTGATATTACATTCTATCAGTAAGAGCACAATGTGAAGCTTAAAGGGATAGTTCACCCAAAAATGAAAATTAAGTAATTACTCACCCCCATGCTGTACCAACCCCGTAAGACCTTTGTTCATCTTAGGAACACAAATGAAGATATTTTTTGTTCAAATTTGAGAGCTGGATCACTGCTACAGTGCATAGGCTGCGCAAGGGATCGAAACTTCACGGCCCAGGAAGTCATTGAAGAAAATGTTTAAATATTCTATGTGACTACAGTGGCTCAACAATAAGTTTATAAAGCAACGAGAATACTTTTTGTGCGAAAAAACAAACAAAAATAACAACTTTATTCGACTATTACTTTTCTTCCATTTAGGCCTGAGACGAGAGTTCAAGAGATTTCCACGACGCATGCGCGAGAACGGAAGAAGAAGTAGTAGAAGAAAATCGCAGTTCAAGCGCATGTGTCGTGGAAATCTCTTGAACTCTCGTCCCAGGATTTAGCAGAGTAATAGCACATCTGTACATAAAAATGTCAATCCACAACATAATGGGAGACATATCATTGTTCAAAAGAGGACAAATTGTTGGTGTGTGTCTTACTGGCTCATCTGTGACCAGGACAGTCTTTGTGGTGTATGGAGAGCTATAGTATCCAGGGTAATGGTGGCATACCAACACGTAGGACAAATCACATCCAACAGGAGTAACTGTTGAAGCTAGAGGAAGCTGTCTGAAAAGGATGTCCAGATACTAACACTGACTGTATCAAAAAAAACCCATAAAACCACAGCTGCCCAGCTGCGAAATTAAATGTGCTCCTCTACTCTCCAGTTTCCACCAAAACTGTTTTGACAGGTGCTCCACAGAGTCAATATTAGTGGTCAGGCTTCTATAGCCAAACCTTTGGTCACCCGTCATGCCAATTCCAAATGTCAGTTTCAAAGGCGCCAACAGTGCAAAAAAAAAAAATGTGACAATGTGAAACATGTATTGGTCTCTGATCTGTGAGTTACAGTGTAGAGAAGCCCCAAAGAGGCTTAGCACCTGGACTGTTACTGTAGAGCAGAAAAAGCAAGAATTCCTGTTGGTTTGCAGCCACATTATTTTATTATGTGCACTTTCATCTTCATGAACAGGCAGCTCGACATTATCCAGCCTTGTTTGATTAAAACTATAAACAATTATACAGCGTTTTACGTTGGAATAAGCCTCGCCTTTTCACGCAGGGCAACTTCACTGTTTTTGACTTGATTTGCACAGTATATTTTCAGTTGTATGGGCTGAACCGAAATTATCATAAATAACGATGGGCTCCGCGTTATTTCAGCACTGTGGACAGCCTGGCAAACACAAAAACTACTGATACTTCAGAGATCGCTTAAGGCGTTCGCGGGGGCCATAGTATCCGCAAGTTCGACCATTCAGAGACATCAGTGTTTTGCTTTGGATTGTGGTTAGTGTAGTATTTCTCGAGAAGGTCGCGAATACCAAAGTTAATTTCACACCATCTCTGGCTTTTATAGGAGCAGAAACTTTCATTTCACAACCTCGTAGCTCGTGGTCAATCTACCCTGAATGGTTTAGACATTATGGCTGAAAATCAATCTCCTACTGAGAAAATGAATGGGATTTTGCTAGTCTGTTGGGGCCCCCCTTGGAGGGCAGGGCCTGTTTCAATTGAAACAGGTGAAACATAGGTAAGGCTGCGTCTGAGGACTTGCATCTGTCATGCCAAAGACGAACTAATGCTGTACTGGCGACAAAAGGAGGCCCTACACATGATACCAATAAATTATTAAAACCAAGTGTTTAAGTTTCATTGTCTAATCCCTGTAGATTATGAAACAACAATAAAATTTGTATCTCAGATGGAAATCATCATGTCTCTGCTGGGGCTGGTGGGTCCGATGCTCTTTGAGACTATCGCCGAGCTGGAAGAATACCATCCACGTATCGCTCTCAAGTGGCAGCTGGGGCGTATATTTGCGCTCTTCCTTGGCAACCTCTACACATTTTTGCTTGCTCTGTTCGATGAGGTCAATACGAAAGTAAGTTTTTTGATTTTAATTTCCTGTTCCTACCAATTTTTCAAATCAGTGATTTTTAAGTGAACAAATCCCTTCTTTCTTTAAGCTTGAAGAAGAGGATTCTATAAAAAATGCCAGCATTTGGTTCGTTAAGGAGTATTATGCCAACTTCTCGGCCAACAACCCAAATTACACAGGCACCCCACCTCCTCTTGATCCCTCTGATGGCATTAGAGGCCCATGCTGGGAAACTGCAGTGGGATTAGTAAAGTGTCCATCTAATTCCTCCAGCAAAAATCATAAATAATTTACTGTATATTGTGATTAATTGATGATTGATGAGATATTGTGATCTAAACGTTTGTTTGCACCATTTCTTTTTGCTTTACATTTGTACTTCAAACCATTCCCACCCCACCATTAGGAGTTTGTGAAGCTGACCATATCAGATATACAGGTGACTTATCTGACCATCCTCATTGGTGACTTCCTGAGAGCGCTGATTGTACGTTTCCTGAACTACTGTTGGTGCTGGGATCTGGAGGCTGGCTGGGTGAGTCCAATATATAGATTCAACACCAGTAACCTAAACTGCCATTTTTGTTTTTGATAACTAACAACCTTTTTCATTTTCAGCCTTCCTATGGTGAATTTGATATAAGTGGCAATGTTCTGGGATTGGTATTTAACCAAGGAATGATCTGGTAGGACCAAATGCACAAAAATATAACCAATGCCCTACCATTCTTGAGGCTGACTTATATTACAATGCCTAAAAAGTTGGCTACACTTTATGGTGCCCTTGTTACAGTTTACAGTAACTATACATTCAAGTACAGAGTAATATTAATTAACAACAATTAATAATCATTTATTTAATTAGGGTTAGTGTTTGGTTTAGTTGCATCATGTAATTATGCATAATTAGCTGCATATAATTTACAATATTACTACAGTTAGTACTTGTAACATTTTAAACAAGGACACTGTCAAATAAAGTGTTACCAAAAAGTTTTCCTGATGATTTTTGAGATCTAGTTCCTGTAAACAGCTACCTTAATGTGGCTCACACTTTAAAAAAAAAAAATAATTAAAAAGATTTTCTTTCTTTGAAGGGCGTGGTTCCGTTATGGAAATGCATTATTCATAAATGCAATTTTTACAATAATGTGAATGCTTTCTGAGTAGGTTTTAGCATGTTTTGGTTGTGCTCTGTGTGACTGTGCAGATGAATATGATCATACAAGCAGACTCTCTGTCTCCTCTGACTGTTCTCCTCTGTTTTGTTTTGTTTTTAATTTGTGATTCCCAGGCTTTCAAAATTTAGCATGCCTTTATGTTGAAATGTATGTCAATCTTTCTCACTCATTGTGACAACTAACCTATGCCACTCCCACACCAAACACATCATCGGTAGCCCAAGCTATTTATGGATATGATGAGATGATCATGAGACGCACACGGCTGTGAAAACCTTCCCAACAGGTCTAAAATACAAAACACTGATAATAGGGTTGTTGTGGATCAGGGTAAGACAAAAATATCCCCATTCGCAGTTCCTGCATCAACCCTGGCTCAGAACTATCCTCGTGCATTATGAGTCCTTTGGCCTCATAGACTTGCGGGGTGGCCATTGCATTTAGGGCAAAGGCAGACTTTCTAAGTAGTGAGTGAGGAAAGACATTTGAAGCAGAATTCTGTCACTAATGCTTCCATACTGCCAAAGTTCTTTATGCATCTCATACACCTTTTCCACCAAGGCAGAGCTGGTGCTGGTTTGGAGCCAGAGCCTAGTTTCAAATCAGTTCCTTTGTTTTTCGACCACCAAAGCACCAGCTCCGAACCAGTAAAAGTGGTTCTTAAGTAGCACCAAATCATTGCTGGTCTAGAAGTAAGAACCGCTTACATAAGCGGCTGGGGGCGGGGTTACCACCCTGCTAAAATAGCAGCTAATCATGCTAATAGCAGCTCGATTGTAATCTCTGTTAATGCAAGTTACGGCGAGCTGCACAAACGTGCTGAATTCGCCGTGTTTGCATATCGATGTTGGTTAGCAAAGCCATGAGCATATATAGTAACGGAACAATCGCCATTGTTGATGGAAGGCTTGTCCGAGATGCATCGGAGCGGCGTGGACTGATCGAAGCTGCGGGAGTATTTGGAGAGCATACGACTCCTTCTGCTTTTGAATCGCTCTCGCAGTTCGAGATTCGCTGTGCCGAACCATCTCAAACAAGCCTGGTGTGTTTGTGTGTTGCTGGGCCACATGAGATGTAAACAGGGACGTAAGATCTGGCTCTGTGATGGCTCTCTAGCCTGTGGAAAGGCAAACCGGTTCTTTTAAATCCATCAGTCGAACCAACTCCAAACCGGCACTAGCTCTAGCTCTGAACCAGCACCTGGTTCTTGTTAGTGGAAAAGGGGTATCAGAGAAAGTCACAGGGGTGGGGCAAGGCAATTTCCATGTTGTGCTCCTCTCCCAGAAACCAAGCGTCATCTTCCTTTCTAGAGGATTATGGCCTTCCCTATCGACATCATGATCTGATCCCTCATCCAGAGCTGAGAATGATGCACTGGGTTGCCGTGATGACCTTCGCTGGCAGCTCGATGGCTCACAACACGTGTTGTTTTCTTGTACAAAACAAATGATGACTGTAGAGTAGAATCTGTTTAGAAATGCTCGGGTCCTAAGCAAAAGCTTGAATGAGTGCTGCATGCTTCCTACCCATGGCACAGGAGTGGTTTGCGATGCAAGTGAGGTGTCTGGCGAATGAGATTTACATATATTAAATAAAGGCATAATATTAAAGGTGATTGGACTCTCAAGTGAGGCCCTAATTCGTCAGTCACTGACGTAACTTTGAACGTGACTGACTGATAGGGAAGCTGACAAGGGAGCTAAGTTGAACTGCATTAGACTGCCCCCATTAGACTGTCATAAATATTCACAAACAACTTTTTAATCTCACTCTTCAACAGTATGTCTTGATTATGGTTAAATTATCACAGACATTTTAATCAAATACAAATTTTAAACTGTATTATTGTTTCAGTTATAACAGTTATAACATGCTGCATTATCATTTTACAAAGTAATTAAGTAATTTAATAAATTAAGTAATTCGTAAATCATTAAAGTGAACTTAATTGGTCCAAGGTCACACTCCTAATTTTGACCAGATGATCACTGGATTGATCTGGGCCACACTTCTCCCACCAACAATTGGCCCTCATGTTGTTTACTGGGATCCATGCTGTGCCATCTTTGCCACACATGCCTAGTTCTGGCTGAAAGGATACATACCTTTGCCGACAGGAAGCCAGCAGTGACAGCTTGAGGCCGCATTCGGGGCAAGAAATTTTGCTATCTTGAGGCCGCATTCGGGGCAAGAAATTTTGCTATCTGTGACACTGTTTGTGAGGAAAATTTGAGTATTAAATTAAGACATAAAAATGAAGAGAGTTGCTGTAAGAGAGGACATTTTCAGTTCCGGTATTTACAAGGTTCCCTGTAAACCAGGGGTGTCCATTCCTGCTCCTGGAGAGCCTTTGTCCTGCAGAGTTCAGCTTCTGCTCCAATGAAACACCTGAACAAGCTAATCAATGTCTTACTAGGCTTGCTGAATTTGCAGGCAGGTATGTTGAGGAAAGATAATCTCTGCAGGACAGTGGCCCTCCAGGAGCAGGATTGAACACCCCTGATGTAGACTGTTGGCTGCACACTGGGTTCTAAAATGCTTTGAAGATTTTCATCTTTTTGAGACAATTTAGACATTTCAATTACTATCAACTTTACATTGGAGATTTTACAAAACAATATTTAGCCACATACTCTTTTGTACCTGTAGATACTGTATCAATTTGTTTGTTTGTTGTTTGTCAGGATGGGGGCATTCTATGCTCCTGGTCTGGTGGGCATCAATGTTCTGCGGCTCCTGAGCTCCATGTACTACCAGTGCTGGGCTGTAATGGCCTGTAACGTCCCACATGAGAGGGTCTTTAAAGCTTCAAAATCCAATAACTTCTACATGGGCTTGTTACTGCTCATTCTCTTTCTAAGTCTCCTGCCTGTGGTTTACACCATCATGACTTTGCCTCCCTCCTTTGACTGTGGACCCTTCAGGTATGCACACACGCACACACACACAAACATTTGGTTTCCATGTTTTATTGGGAAATTCCATAAGACAATGATTTTCGTACTGTAAAAAACATATGTTATCCCCTAATCCTAAACCTACCCATCTCAAAAAACATTTGATTTTTACCAGGACACCCACCACACACAAACATAATCTCATATGCACACAAACACATACATGCTTAATACCCCAAATTCATTTTTATAATCAAATTTTCGCATGCTCATTGTTTCATTTCCTTTTACCACAGTGGGAAGGCAAAAATGATTGACATCGTTATGGAGACAATTGATTTGGATCTACCTGCGTTTATGGGGACAGTCTTAGGCTACCTAGCAAACCCTGGACTCATTATAGCAGCAATACTGCTCATGGTGTAAGGAAATTATAATAATGATAAAAAAAACATGTTCACATAAAACAATAAAAAAATCCTTATATTTGTATTTTTGATTTCTTGCAGTCTGGCCATTTACTATCTGAATTCAGTGTCACAGGCCTACCAGAATGCCAACATGGAGCTTAAAAAGAAAATGCAGATGGTTAGTAGTTTGTAAAAAAAAAAAATGGTAAATGTTCTTTAAAACTTAGCCAAAGTGCATTTCTAACATTCATTTTTAGGCAAGAGATGAGGATAAGAACAGACGGAACAACAAAGACAGCACTAACCAGGTGATGAAGGACCTGGAGGATCTACTTCCCAAAAAATCTCAGATGTCCCATTCTAATCCAGAGAAAAATGCAGGTGTGCATTGCATAGAATGTTATGTTACTGACAATCATACATTAGCAATTGGTGCTCTTTTAAAAAAAATGTAATAATAAATAATGTAAATAATAAATCATCTCTATAGCAGATTGGGTGGTCATGGGCTTAGGGTATTCAATTTAAACATTTCAAGGGTTCCACCAGTAGTGGGGACTTGTGCAGTTTAAGCATAGGCGTACATTCAAGTAAATGAGACAGAGGGTATTTAGACAAAAATTGGACTTTAAATGCAGCCAAGGAACAGGTAAATGAGGACTAGACATAATCTAAACAAGTGGTGGGGTAACAGGAAACAAAAGGGCAGGACCAGGGGAGAACATGGGCAACATAAACAAAGTCACAGCCATGTGTTCAAGCATCAGATTAAGCAACCCGATCTCACGAGAATTCGTACGAATTTTACGAGGTAGCTAATTCGTAACAATTCGTACGACCTCACTCGTACAAATTAGTATGTTTTTGCTAAATCATACATTTTTTACGGATTGGCCAATTTGTATGAATTCTAACGAATGACCTACCCCTGACCCCGCCCCTAAACCTACCCATCACGTGGGTTTGGACAAATCGTACGAATTCGTACGAGTAAGGTCGTATAAATTAGTACGAATTAGCCACTTTTTAATCACTTGTACGAATTCGTACGAATTGGTCGTGAGATAGCGTAGGATTAACATAGAGACATTGAACAAATACAATACAGACAGAATTTACAGGGCAGAAACGTAACATTGTTTTCTACTGTAATGTAATGTTTTGTTCAGTTGAAAGGTTCTATGAATGTTAAAGGTTCTTCGGGGAAACATCCATGCCAATAACCTTTTTTTTAAAAAGTGTACCATATTATCACATAACATTTGCTGTTTCTCAAAATTTTTGAGAAATTGTTTGTTTTAATACTTTGTATTCTTCAAAGAATGTTTTCAATATTGGCATTAATAGAAATGTTACTTGAGCACCAAATCAACATATTAGAATCATGTGAAACTGAAGACTGTAGTAATGGCTTTGGAATACACTTTGGTTGGCATAAAATACTTCTTTTTAAACATTAAAAAATCTTACTGACACCAAACTTTTTAGTGGTTGCGTAATTGTATGTAAGTCATGTATTTGAAAAGTTTTAAACAGAATTACAGACTTTATACAAAAATAACGTAAAGTCTTTCAGTGAAACAGTGTCACCCTTTATTTAATTTGTTTGTTTTTTTTCTGTCGTAGAAAAAAGGCAGGACCAGGGTGGAAAATCTCCAAAAGTGAAACCAGGCTCAGCTGGAAATGACGTGCGTCTGCAGAAAGACGTGTCACTCGCATCAGCCAATCCTAATAACCGGGGTCCTGTGACTCGAGCACCAGGCCCCAGGGGACCTGGACCTCTACCTGGCCAACCAGGGGCAGGCAGGGGTCAAGGGCCACCTCCTAGACGCTAATGTGTGATCTATTCATTATTGTGTGCCTTCCCTGTCTACAGACTCTAAAATGTATGTAAGCATTGGTTGCTTTCTCCAGAGAAAGAATATTTTAAAATTATTACAATATTTGGACACGTCTGCAGAAAGTTTTAAATTTTTAATATCTTTGTAAATTGCACGTATCATTTACATACAGTGGCCCCAAAAGGAATTTGGGCACTTAGTCACATCTAAAAATGATATAATGCAATTAGCATCTTCAAACTGATGCCAGAACCTTCTTAAAACTAACTTCTCTACATTTACTGAACGTTTTTTTGCATGTGAATATTAAACAACTTGGTGATTTTAAAGATAAAGTCAGTTTATCGGGTTTCGTTCATCATATTATTCGAATACTATAAGAATATTCCACATCCAAAAGTGTCTTAATACTTTTTGTCTTCATTTTGAACAGTATATCATTTGTTTTATCATCAAAAAAGAATTGTGAAAGGTTTTGCTTGTAAACTGTGTAAAGGTTTTCTTTTCAAATATAGCTTGCTTTGATGTTTTGTTGTTTAATGCTTTGCATACATGCATTTTTAAGTGTTTTAAGTGTGTAAATACTCTTTGGAGCTGCTGTATGTGAGATGTTATAGATCATACCACCGGTTGAAAAACTGATCTACAGTTACAATGCATTTGATATCTATTCTATTTTGTGTTTTATAATAACTCCATCTGAGATCTGTGAAAATTTCAGTCATTTCTTTACTTTAGTGATATTATTTGAACTTCGTGAAGATTGGGTCACTAAGATAAATAAATGACTAATGAATTAAAGTGCTTAAACTGGTTCTGAACGTTTTTGCATTTGTGGGTTTGTGTGTGTGTTTGTGTGAAAGATGCAAACCCAGACACCAGTTATACAACTTCTCGTTTCTCTGTAGTCTGACATATCTCAGGTCAGGAGTTGTAGCTTGATCTTAAAGAGATCACCCAAAAATTAAACTTCTGTCATAATTTACTCAAAATAAATTCTCGTTTACAGTCCTGTTCTCCATGTACCAGTACGTTCTAATTAGTAATTGCAATAACTGGATAATAACTAGGTACTAACCCTGAACCTATCCCCAAACCTAACTTTAACCCATGCTAGTAATTTTTTAAAGGCCATATGGTCATAATGATTTCAGAAGAGTCCAGACTAAATCAAATATTTTAAAAAAAATTGTCTGTTAAAAATGTATGTCATTTACACAAATAAACAATTAGAAGCCAAATCACAGTTTACATAACTAGCTAACAACATGGACTTTGATAATCGGAATAATTTTCGTCCTATCTCTTATCTTCCATTCCTCGCCAAAATTTTTGAACAAACAGTGGCTTCTCAACTACTTTCCCATCTTTCCTCTAATGATCTTTTTGAGCCATTTCAGTCTAGATTTCGTAAATTCCACAGCACCGAAACAGCGCTAGTCACTAATGATTTGCTAATAGCTTCTGATTCTGTCCGTTTAGCTATACTGATTCTTCTTGATCTTAGTGCCGCCTTTGACACTATAAATCACTCTATTTTATTCACCCAAGAGACTGTCTTTGGAGTTTAGGATTCTGCATTAAAGTGGTTTAAGACCTACTTCTATGGTCGGAAGCAGTTTGTGGTGATTTCAAGTCTGAGGTTGGTACAATCTGTGTTCCCCAGGGATCAGTTTTGGGCCCTCTACTTTTTAGTATTTACATTTTTCCATTTGCCCAACTTTTAAGAATCCTTGGTCTTAACTTTCACTTTTATGCAGATGACACTCAGATCTATATACATTCAAAACCTGATGTCAATATGCCTGTGTCTTATCTTTTCAGGGTTTTACTGAGATTAAGAAATAGTTGTCTGAAAATTTTCTCTATATAAACAGTGGCAAGAATGAAGTGATGCTTGTTGGTTCACCTCATCAGTTTCTTAAAGCAGAATCCATAACCAAAGGTGTGGGTGGCTCTGATTTGCAATTCCAAACTAAACAAAAAAATATGGAGGTAATCTGACGCCAATTTAAACTTTGACCACCGTAACACAGTCAAAGCATCATTTTTTCATCCAAAGATTGGCTAATTGCGTTCTATGTTGACTTTCTCTGTGGCTGAAAAGTTCATCAATACTTTAGTTTTTTCATGTGTTGATTATTGTAATGCTTTGCTGGCTGGAGTTCCTAAAGCTATCCTGAGTAAATTACAGTTGGTACAAAATTCAGCTGCTAGAATTCTGACTAGGACCAGTGCAAGGGAGCACATCACACCTATCCTGGAAAGATTGCACTGGCTTCCTGTTAGTTTCAGTATTGAATTGTCATGCTCACTTATAAGGCCTTGCATAATTTGACTCCTCAATATTTGTGAGAACTTTTAATCCCATACATCCCTACACATGCTCAATGCTCTTCTGAAGCTGGTCTTTAAACTGTCCAAACAACACGCAAAACTATGGGTGGTCGGGCTTTTTCTTCTTTGGCTCCTAAATTGTGGAATTCCCTGCCCTCTGAATTCTCATTAATGCATTTATCTAATCAACCAATAACATGGCAGTTGCTTCAATGCATTTAGGGGTGTGGTCCTGGTCAAGACAATCTCCTGAACCCATGATGTCAGAATGTGAAAGAAAGGGGATTAAGCGCATTTGAGCGTGACATGGTTGTTGGTGCCAGATGGGTCGGTCTGAGTATTTCACAATCTGCTCAGTTACTGGGATTTTCACGCACAACCATTTCTAGGGTTTACAAAGAATGGTGTGAAAAGGAAAAAACATCCAGTATGCGGCAGTCCTGTGGGCGAAAATGCCTTGTTGATGCTAGAGGTCAGAGGAGAATGGGCCGACTGATTCAAGATGATAGAAAAGCAACTTTGACTGAAATAACCACTCGTTACAACCGAGGTATGCAGCAAAGCATTTGTGAAGCCACAACATGCACAACCTTGAGGCGAATGGGCCACAACAGCAGAAGACCCCACTGGTTACCACTCATCTCCACTACAAATAGGAAAAATAAGCTTAATAAGAGCTCATCAAAATTGGACAGTTGCTTGAAAAATGTTGTCTGGACTGATGAGTGTCGATTTATGTTGAGACATTCAGATGGTAGAGTCAGAATTTGGCATAAACAGAGTGAGAACATGGATCCATGGTACCCTAAAACGGCAGATGTTGACGTATGGTCAAAAGACGTCCCAAGAAGTCAGTTATATGACGTTTTGGGATGAGACTGTGTTAACTATGCAGCTGGTGTTTGTGGTGTAATTGTGTGGGGGATGTTTTCTTGGCACACTTTAAGCCTCTTAGTGCCAATTGAGCATTGTTTAAATGCCACAACCTACCTGAGCATTGTTATGACCATGTCCAATCCCTTTATGGCCACCATGTACCCATCCTCTGATGGCTACTTCCAGCAGGATAATGCACCATGTTGCAAAACTCAGATCATTTGAAATTGGTTTCTTATACATGACAATGAGTTCACTGTACTAAAATGGCCCCCACACTCACCAGATCTCAACCCAATGGGCTCTATGCACAACTGCACTACTTCCTGAACTTCAGCCAGCTCCTTGTTTCCTGTCTGCCATTATTGGGCAATTTGATTAATTCAGGTTGACCTCAGTGGTCACGGCAACAATAATCAGACACACCTGAATTAATCAATGTGTCCAATAATGCCAGACAGGAAACAAGAAGCTGGCTGAAGTTCAGGAAGTAAAGCTGTGCATAGAGCCTTATCTTACACTGTAAGTACATACAAGTGATTGTACTGTAAAATTTACCCTCTATGGCATGGTGTTGGCCTCAGGCTTTTTGGACCTCACCCCCCCCCCCTTTAATTCTTTTATAATTTTTGTTAAATATATAATATCATCTGACATGTTCAATGAAATGGGGGGTGAAGTAGGTGTGACCTTATGTTTGGGGGTGGAGCAGTCTTCTAATAAAGCAAAGTCACATGGCACACGGTGCCACCGATTAGCATGATAAATAAAACTTTTTGAAATGTTTAAGTTGAAATAACTTTATATAAAAATTATATATCCATGTGCATCAGTATGTAAGTAGCCTACAAACACTGTGCAGTTAGAGCGCTTTTGTTCAGGCAATATCATAGGATTAGGACCATATGGTGCATTCAAGTTTGCCTTAACAAAGTTATTTTATGATGGAAATATTACCAGGGATCCCCAAGCTCCCAAAAAAATGGTTGAAAGATTCTTTCCCCATATAATTTAAAATTCATGCCATAGAGGTGATGTAGTCATCGTCTGCACATTCTGTCTTCATCTACACACTTCCCAGAATCATTCTTGTCTCCACACCTACACACTCCCTTATTTCCCCACACCTTTTCATTGTTATCATCATTGTGCGTTCATACGCGTGTCATCCCTGTGTCATCCATATGTTTGAAATATATTAGTAAATGTTTGAATCAGAGCCTTTTGACCCTGCCTCTTCTTCAGCCTGCACCACACCTGTGACAGAGGGTTTGTGCAAGCAACATTTTGAAAAATATTCACCATGCTCTTTCCCATTTGCCTTACACATAAGTTATGTGGGTTTTGAACTTTAGAATGAGTAAATGCTGACCGAATTTTCATTTTTGGATGAAATATCACTTATACTCCTATAAATGTTCACAAATAATATGATTAAAATATAAGAAAATGAACACTATTAGAAGTGTGTGCAAAATCTAGTGAACAATGTTTCATGGATATGTTTTATGTTTAGGCTTTGTATTACATGTCAGTTAATCTTTCACAATCCACAATCCTACAGTTTGAGGTGAGTGCAGCAAATATAGTAAAACACTACAGACAGGTACAACCAGAACAACCTGGTCTTCCTCCACGCAGCCAAAAGAAGAAAATAACCTATTTCAGTCCAGCTGTCTCTTCACAGGGCAACAGGTGAGATTTCATTGTAAATATATTTTACTGTCCTCTTGAATAACTTATAACAAAGTTATTTAAAGACATTTGAGATTGAATCAAAAACATCATAACTGTTCATAAGTGCAACCTTGTATTTTTTTTAGCTTGTTATATGTAGGCTACAGAGGTTTTAAAGGATGGCATTCTTTAAAAAATTTCTCCAGAAAATTAGTGATGATGACAGTAGCAAAGTAAGTTCAGAATATAAACACAATCAATGTTTTGTATGCCAAGACACGTTTAAATACATCTTAACTTCATTACTTATATTAATAATTTGTCCATGATCTGATATTTTAATACTTGCTAAATGTTTTATCACAGGGTTCTAAAGGAGCTCCTTCGGAGACAGCATACTTTGGAACAGTCAAGGCTGATCCAAACTTTAATGCCGAAAATGATGCTGCAAAATTGAAGAAAGCCATTGAGACCAAAGGTAAATACACTCAATTACGTACAATACAATTTCGGGGGAAAAAATTCCCCAATGAACTATGGTAATATGAAGTCATTTTCTGAAGGAAGTTTACTGATTTTTCACAGATGTTTTATGAATCTTAAATTACGCATTGCATTGTGTTTTAGGGATAAATGTCCTTAAACTTAATGGATAATGTTCTGGCATAAAATTACATGTCTTTTCTGTTTTGCTATATGTATTTATTTTTTACAGTGTATATCAATGCAACGTTAAACATGTCCCTGATACCAGCTAGGAATGAGTGTTTTGACAAAGGATTAAAAATCATTGTTCATTTTCAGCTAGATATATGTTATGTGTGTGTATTCAAGTTTTATATAGTTTATTTTAGAAAAGGTGTGGAGGACACACCCACCCCTGCAATACCTGAAAATCTTTCTTAGAATGTATTCATAGAAAGAAATAGTTGAAAAGCAAAGAGTCTACATGACACTAATTAATGTGCAGGACAAAACAGGCTGCATGACAAACATAAATGTTTATGCAACAAGGAATTATTTTGTATTAATCTATAATTATTCAGTATGTCTTTTGGTGTTTCCCCCGCTTTCATTTTCACAAAATATGTTTTTCTATATTTTTTTTTCTTCATGTGAAATGTGAAAAATTTCACATTTTACATAGTGTACTTTTTTACATCACTTATACTATAAGTGATTTTACATCACTTATATTATAAGAACATTTTTTTTTGCATTCAAATCAAAATAAAATAAAATTACACATTTGTATTTGTTATAAGAACATTTAGTGACAATGTCGTATTTATATATATATATATATATATATATATATATATACAGTATATAGCCTATAAGCAGCAAATAATCCAAACGAAATATTCATTCATGACACACTCCACCTGTATAGATCTGCTAAAGGCATACATAAATCCTGTAGCACTCCTACAGGATTTATGTATGCCTATAGAGTGGTGCAGGGAAGAACAGAATAAGCTTTGGAGCACTTCGACTAAGGAGTGATGATAAGTGCTAACAAAGATTCGCTACAAGACAGAGAGAGGTTAACTTGTCTTTGTTAAGGGAATAACATAGTTTAATATGAAAAAAAAAACAAAAAAAACGTTGGAGTATTCCTTATTTGGTCTTTGTGGAATATCTGCTACGCTGCTGAATTGCCGATGCTGCTGATTATTGCTGTTGTTTCTGCAGAGCAAGGAACTTACAGGAACTTGCTACTGCCAGTATGGCTACATGCACCGAAACGCTGCTGTGAATATGTAAGACATATGCTGCTGCTCAAATAGCATATATCTATTACCTAGCAGATTTATACAGGTGGAGCTGGGGGAGGTGGAGGCTTTTAGATAAACTCAAGTAAAAGCAAATATCATCAGCTTGTGTCAGTGACCCATCAGCCTGCACCATCTGTTTCATGGCAGAAAAGGCATTCAGGTGAAACTCCAAAAATTTGATTATCGTGCAAAAGTTAATTTATTTCAGTAGTTCAACTTAAAAGGTGAAACTAATAGTCAGTATTATAGACTCATTACATGCAAAGTGAGATATTTCAAGCCTTTATTTGTTATAATTGTCATGATTATGGCTTACAGGTTCAAGTGGTGAATTTGTTAGGTTTTGATGCCATCCATGCATGTCTTTATTCGTGCAGCAACAGCAGCAGCAATAATCAACACCCCGACAGTGTGCATAGCAGATCTAGTCCAGCAAAATCAAATGCAATGACAAAGCTGCTCATTTTTTATTTTTGGTTTGTCCTCTCATGAAGGTGTGGATGAAGCCACCATTGTGGAGGTTCTAGCAAAGAGATCCAATGCACAAAGACAACAGATCAAAGCAGCTTATCAGCAGAGCACAGGAAAAGTAAGCATATTCACATCTTCCAACAACATGTCTTTGGCCTATTATATAGTGTAAATGTGAGATTGCAGTAATAGATTGAGGAAAATGTAACGTTCTGAGGTTGTCCTTTCATAGATCTCAGTTATTTTTAATTGAAATATGAACTTTGATTCAGATCACCAAGTATTTCTTAAGATGAATAGAAATATACACAAAACACAGCAAGAGACAAACACCTCAGCAATGTCATGTTAACTATATTAAACATGATTCATGTTTTGTGCCAGTTTTTTTTATGATATATGATTGTACCAGACCAGTTGTTTAACAGGTTGTGGGCCAATTTAGACTAAATTGACAACATTTTACCAGCAGGTGGCACTTTCACCAAACTTTCATGGAACTCTTAGGTCTTTTTTTCAGTGCATTAAAAATTTTGTAAAATACAGCATTTTAGGCCTACAAATACATTAAAAAAAAAAAAGAAAATAGGCTGGCAGACAGTATGTCTGACTTTGGAACACTGAGTGATATTGTATTCTGTATGACCCAAGGAATCTACAGAGACCAGACTCAAATTACCAGACAAATGATTAAAAGAAAGTTGCCAGACGAATTACCAGACAAATTATTAAAATAAAGTTTTCAGGAAACTGTACACTTTATGTTAATGCTTAGCCAGGCATTTTCTATTGAATTTAAAACGTTTACAGCTTAACAAATATATTTTTTTAAAAAATTGTATGTAGAATGTACATAAAAACACTTATTGGAATGTGGAAACGTCTATGGATACAGTTTAACATTTAAAATATATTTTGAATGCTTTGGTCTGAGGATCTTTTTGAATTAACCTTGGTCTAGGCTGTAAGAAGAAAATTGTATTGTATTATGTAAATAACTTTTCTATTTATTTTTTTCTATGCTTCAGCCTCTGGTAGATGCACTGAAAACAGCTCTGAAGTCAGATTTTGAAGAGGTGGTCCTTGCCTTGCTGATGACACCGCCTGAGTATGATGCTTTTGAAATGAAAAGAGCCACGAAGGTACAATCTTTTTTTTCTTTTTCTTTCTCTTTTTCAATAATCCTGTAATTAATTAGCCCCCCCCCCCCAAAAAAAAACAAAAAAAAACAAAACAAAAACAACAACAACCCCCACCCCCAATATAAATAAAATAAATATTTGTCTCATAATATTTCAGTATTTTTAAAAAGGCATTTTAGTATTTTAATATTAAAGTTTAACTGATAATCAGGGTCTTGGGACAAATGAGGCTGTCTTAAGTGAAATTCTAGGGACCAGATCAAACAAGGAGATTACAGCATTGAAAAATACTTTCAAAGAAGGTAACGACCCATCCAAATACATGCAAGTAGTTCATAAATGCAGATGTGTATGTAGCTGTTAACCCCTTTCTGTTGTACAGTCTACGGAGAGATGCTGGAGGAAGTTGTTAAAAGGGAAGTTAGTGGACATCTCGAGGCTACCCTGCTTGCTCTTTGCAAGGTACAAAAATAACAAATAACATATATATATATATATATATATATATATATATATATATATATATATATATATAGTGTACATTACACAATAAGAAAACTAAATCTCTTATGTTTGCAAAATGAATATCTCATGACTTCAGGCTACCAGGAGTGAAGACTATAAAATTGATGATGGACTTGCAAAGAGTGATGCAAAGGTAATGTGTCTGATTCCACTGCAACATTGTAATAACTCTGACCACAATAATTGATTTATTCATATGAGCTGATTTTTCTGGGTATAAATAATTTCCATTTAACCTGTTCTGAATTCGAATTGGTTGGTAGGCATCTGTAAGTATCCCATCCATTGTTTCCATACACCAGTAAGGTGTATTCTTCTGTTGGAGTTACAAGTCAGTGTCATTTGAATTAGGCACCATCAAACAACACAAAACAGTTATGAGTGATATTACTTTAGTACAAGAAGTTAATATTGAAACTTAGATTTCAAAAAGTGCACTACAGAACATCCTGATATGGACGTAGTCAATGTTGACTGAATGGGATAACGGCAGGGAGCCAGTCATCTTCGAGTACAATTGAACGAGCCAATGGAATTTGGTGTACGTGACTTGCATCACACACTCCGCCCCCGCGGGGCGGGTATAAATGTGGTAGTGGATGCACACACTAGTTGTTTTTTTGCTGAGGAGCCGAGCGTAACTCAGAGTCAGTGGTGGTCCAGAAGTAGTGGCAAGGGGACTACGTCCCCGTTCTCTCCTTCAGGGATCGGTGGATTGCATACGCAACCAGGACATTCCCTTTCAGTAGTCAATGTAGTCGACTGAATGAGGCCGAGATGGAAGGGCTTAGACCAGGGAAGTCACTGCTGTCAAGTACAAACAGAAAGCAAGTAGCCTATACAGAGACATTTTACGTCTGAGTGAGATCTAAGCGGGATTTGTTTTACCGGTGAGCGTGAGCGATTCATCAGTGGAGCATTCGCTTGGGACGCGAGTGACTGAGTGGAATGCACTCGCATAGAGAAGAATATTGAGCTGAGTGTCACACTGCTCCGTTTCCCTCACATTCTCTGATTGTGACCCATCTCACTAGGGTACAATGAATTACGGGGAGTAAGGTGTACACATGCTTCATACACCGGTCAACTCCATGACGCGGCATTTTTTTACTTCGAAAGGGAACTTCCATTTAAGCACTAGCTACCCTTTCTACTCTCTAACCAGCTGTCAACAAAGGCTGGGAGAGTCTTCCAGAAGAACACTGACACACTCACTCGTTTTAAACAACAGCACTCTTCAGAGACATCAAATGATCGTCTCTGAAGTGAAAGGCAACTAGTGCGTGCATCCACTTCCATACTTTGAACCTTGAACCTTAGCTGTCATTACCATTGTTGAACCCTACTGTATAGCTCAACTGATCAAATGATAGATTACAGTTTTGAGAGTTGTCTTTGCGGGGTTAACCCAGTTCACAGTTCGAGTGGGAGAAGTTAGACAGCAAGCAGTGGAAGGGTTGAAGAGCAAAAACAGCTGGTGCTTTCAGTTTGGTCTGCTGCCGAGGTTGCTGTGGCCACTGACTGTGTACGAGGTTTCTTTGACAACAGTGGATAAGCTGGAAGCGTTAATAAGTTCATACATCAGGAAATGGTTGGGAGTTCCATGCTGCTTCAGCAGAGTGGGACTTTTTAGTAAAGGAATATTGCATCTGCCAGTCTCTGCTTTAACCGAGGAGTTTAAGTGTGCCAAGCTGCAATGACCTTAGTAGAGTCACATGACAAATGTGTAAGGGAGGCAGCCCCTATGTTAAAAACTGGTAGGAAGTGATCAGCAGAGAAATCTGTAGAAGAGGCAAAGGCTGCCCTTTAAATTGGGGAAATTGTGGGACAGGTACAGCATGGAAGATGGGGTTTTGGGCTTAGTGTAGCGCCTCCTAAATGGCACAAGGCAGGTCCAGCTCAAAGGAGGAAGCTGGTAGTCAACGACGTGCGAAAGCAGGAGGAGATGATGAGGTGTATAAAGGCCATTTCCCAGGCCAAGCAGGGAGATTGGATGAGATGAGAGAGTGTGGAACAACGCAAGTTGGGCTGGCAAGACCTTTGGTCAATGGAAGACAGTAGGGTCAGTTTCTTTATTAGGTCTACATATGATGTCCTCCCATCACCGCAGAACCTAAACCTCTGGGTAGGAGAGGATCCCTCTTGTCCTTTGTGTTCATCACCTGCCACATTAAGGCACATTCTGACAGGATGTAAGGTGGCTCTTAGCCAAGGTCGGTTTACTTGGCGCCATGACCAAGTACTGCGATGTTTGGCTTTAGCATTAGAGGGCAAGCGTAGTATGACCAATAAGTTGCCACCTGCAAAACATTACACGCAGAAGACAACATTCCTCCGCCCAGGCGAGCAACCACCAAGAAAAGGTGTTAACACCAATTCTCACCAGGACAACTGGAGACTGCTAGGGACTGGAAGATGCTGGCTGATCTTGATCAACGGCTTATTTTTCCACCTGAGATTGCTACCACTAACTTATGACCAGATATTGTTTTGTGGTCTGGATCAGCACGCATTGTTCAGCTGATAGAGCTAACAGTGCCATGGGAGGTTGCGGTAGATGAAACATATGAGAGGAAGAAATTGCGGTATGCTCATCTGGCCACTGATGCAGAGCAGCGAGGATGGAGAGTTCAAGTTTTCCAGTGGATGTGGGTTGTCGAGAGTACACTCTACAACCCGGTTCCTCAGAGACGTCGGATTCAGTGGCCAAGAGTTGCGTCGCACAGTAAAGAACTTATCTGAAGCAGCAGAAAGGAGCAGCAACTGGCTGTGGTTGAGACGGAAAGATTCTAGCTGGCTATCTACAGGCCGCCACGCTACGGTTTCGTAGAATTCTTGAAGAGTCTGTTTGTATAGGTTGCACTGAAATTACAGTCATTACGTTCCTGTGTATATTGTTTGAATGACGGTGGTTGGCCAGATATTGTGGTTTGCGGTAGGTGGTATGCCATGTGGAACCGTTTGCAACTGAAACTGCTTTATAACGCACCAGTGGGGCTCGACAGCCATTATCAAACGGGTTGGGGCGTATGGTTGGGTTGCGCGTGATTGTGATTAGGTTTCTGTAGGGGTCAGTAAGCTGGGCTGAGTTGAGTGGGGGACGGAGGGGGGTGACTCTGGGACGCCAGGGTCACTGTCGAGCCCTCTTGAGGTGTCGTGGGCTAGTCGACGAAACACTGAGGACGGAAGGTGCCCACTTGAAGACCCTAGAGATGTCCCCTACTCAGATCAATCCAGACGGTTTTCATGGTGGTCCACCAGGGAGACCACACTGTAGTTGCAGCCGTTGTGTGCACACACTGCAAACATTAACGTCGGACAGAAGGGGAGTCACACCACCATATGTAAAGAAGCGTAAATGGATGAAGAAGCATAGTTTACTGTACTGTAAACACACCCCCTGTCTCTGACTTCATTGTTTTCTCAGGCTCTGTTTGATGCAGGAGAGAATAGGGTTGGTACTGTTTGCTCTGTCCTGATTGATGTCCTTACATCTAGGAGTGAATCTCAGCTGTGCAAAAGTAAGTTGAAGACCACTTATGGGAGAATATAGATGTTGCATATATGATAGTTGAATTTTGAGGCACTATTAGTGTTGTTATTATAGGGCCCGAGCCCTAACAGTGCGAGGACCCTATTGAAACTGTTAGGATTATTTAAAATGTTCTTGCAGTTTTCCAGTATTATGGCCAATACAGCAAGAAGGGTTTAGCCAAAGTTCTGGAGAGTGAGCTGCATGGAAATCTTGAAGAATGTCTGATGACACTGGGTAAGGAAACAAGTGCTCATTTAAGGTGTGTATTTATATGGGTGTGTGCAAGAGATTCTAGACATGTTAAATGCTTCATTGGTCAAAAGACTATTCAAAGCACAGCAACTTTTTGGGAAGCTTGTTTTTCCAGCTCTGAGAGGGTGGATACAGACAAAAAAGATACCACACAAAACTTTATCACACAAAGATAGGTACAACGATACGATAGAAACTAAATCAAGCAGTACAAAGTCACATCTTCAGTTTGTGCACATAACAACCTCACAATGTTCTTGTTTTTCATGTTTAGTGAAGGCTGCTTGGAACAAACCTGCCTTGTTTGCAGAAAAGCTCCAACTGGCTATGAAGGTAAAGTTGCAAAGGAATGTATGGAACGTATTCCAGCATGTCCATGTAGTTACTAGTAAATCATGGTAGTGCTGCACGTTTTTGATATACTCAACCAATTATTTATTTAGGTATTTTCACAAGAATTTAAAGGGGGCATAAGATGCATTTCAAATCTTAATATTATGCTGAGATGTAAAGTCCAGGGGTCAGAAAGTAAAAGTCCTGCCATATGTTTATTCCACCCATGAACTCAGCCAGCTGATTTCACTAATTAGTTCTATCACCTGGCTGACAATCTATTAGAAAATCCAGGAGATTGGAACAAAATAATGAGGACTTTTGTTGTCTGAACCTGGACTTTAGACCCCTGATATTATGTTTCTGGAGGTTAGCTTGGCGTTGCATCTCCCAGAAACACAAATAAATGCCCATTGCCTTAACTTTTATATGCTCTGCTTGTGGCGCTATGGTGTGTTTGTCACACATAGGCCTACACCAGTCAACTCCATGACGCATCATTTTTTATTTCGAAAGGGGATTTTGTTGTTTAATCATTTGGGCACTTTGTTAAAAATGAACTTCATCCATGTATTCATTACACTTTTGGAAGAGTATGCCCCGTTTTCGGAAGTAGCCTACAATTTGTCCACAACTAGGGACAGAACAACTTTCTTGAGATTTCACAGCTATTTCGCTATTTTAATTGATGGAGAGACATGATCACAACTCCTTGATTTACAGATGCATGTTAATGGGCATAGAAGAAAATATGATTTTTTCGAAAAACAAACAAAAATATATTTTTTAAACACCGGAGTTAGCTTTGAAAGTATTTATTGAAGAGTTACACTTTATGTGTAAATATTAAGGACATTTTGATTTTCTATTTTATAACCCTTTAACTAATTTTGGACTTCTAGGGTTTAGGAACCAACACTGACACACTGACTAGAATCATTGTGAGCCGTTCAGAAATTGACCTACTAAAAATCATTCAAGAATACAAGAGGATGTATGGCAGAACCCTTCAGGAGGACATTCTGGTAAGTCTTCATAATTTTAAAAAGCTCTAACCAACTAGCTTAAAGTCAACATGAAATAAATAAGCACAGCATTTTTTTTGAAACACATCTGGAATGTCACTTTTCACTATCTAACAAATTATTCCAATCAACCTTTCTACATTTATTTTTTTATTGTGTATTTCTGCCTGTTAAATCATGCTGTCCTATAAATACAATAGCTGTCCAATTGAAATATTTCTGGTTTTACAGAAGGAAACAAGAGGAGATTATGAGAAGATTCTGCTGACTCTCTGTGGAACTCAGTAATTATCTCACTCATGTCTGGATTATGTGATCATTCATTACATGGTCCATGTCAGCACCAGTTAATCTCCCAATAGTTGGCTCATGAAAAGTGTTTTAAATTTAAATAAATGTCAATTGTGAACACTCTAAATGCTTGTGTAAATCTAGAATATAATATTCCTAGATACAATTTGGCATATTTTCTCAGTAGTAATCCAACAGTTTATCACAATTAAATGGCAACTACTATTTCATTCTAGTAAATCACTTTGTAAATCCCTGCAATATTTTACACTGGGATGAACATATTGGTTTCTTTACCATTGGAGCACTTGCTTGACCTGATCGGTGTGTCTATTGTCTTAGAGACAGATTTCCATAAATTGTTACAATAAACTAGCAACATCTAGTAAACAATATAATTTCCTGTGTGTTTTAGATTAGGTTTGGGGATGGGAAAACTCTGTCCTGGAGGGCCAGTGTCCTGCAGAGTATAGCTTCAACCCTAATCAAACACACACCTGAATCAGTGTCTTCAAGATTACAGGCAGGTGGGTTTTATCAGGGGTTGGAGACAAACTCTGCAGGACAGTGGATCCAGGACCGAGTTTGCCCATCCCTAGCTTCGACAACTGGGGCCTGTACCATGATTAGTAGTGGTAGATGGTAGATACTGATCATCAACTTTCTCTGTCAACTCTGGCTTTGATCCTGAGTTTAGGAGTTTAGGCGTGACATCAGTAGTGAACAGCCAATCACATGCTGAGAAAGAGTGAAACTCATTCAAAACTCATTGAAATTTATTTATCGTGAGTGAAGCAGCGCAATTCACTTAAAAGTATTAAAATACAAAGAATTTAAACAAGCGAACTTCTGAACTCTATGAACGGAGTTCGTGGTTCGACTTATCTGTATGCACGAAGTGGACTGTCTTTATAAAATATCTTCTTATTGAACTGTTTGTACACTTACAAAGTTCTCAATGCTTCGTTTTGCATGTATGGACCCTCATTATGTTACTGTGTTAGTGTGGGGCTATTTTGAGCCTTGTTAGTGGTATTACTATTAACTGATTTCTTTTTACTTATTACATGCCCCCACATTCTAGTGTTATACTAAACGCTAAACAGTTTTTAGAGATAAAAAAAACTCTTTACATTCGATTATCATGAAAACAAATCGCATGAGAACGGATGACTAGGTACCAATGTGTTATTAGCCTTTTTATTATATATTACCTGTATATACTTATTCATTACCTATACTTGATAAACAGTTTATTAAACAATTAATAAACAGATTATTAAACAATCTCACATGTAAAATTTCAGTTAAACTGAAATTTTACATGTGAGATTGTTTAATAATTACATAATCTCTAAATCATACAAATTTAATATTCTAAATAAGCATTACTAAAAGCCAGATGATTTTGTCTTTAAATATAATTTGCTATGTTAATAATTTAATTTGGAGTAGAAACAGGTGGAGTGACTTTATCGCGTCAGACATGTGTCACTTTGCTCACAGCTGATTGGTCCAAGTTCATTTTGCAACCTCTTACCTGGACCAGGTTAGCTGTGGAGCGTATAAGTTACTGTGGCGATGAACAAGCCAAACCACTTTCATGGTGCCTAAAACCCAGGGTTTGCGCAAACTAATTTGAAACATACCTGGCTAGACCACCTAAACAGGCTTCATGGGAGGCCCCTGGTAAAGTAGGCTACAGTAAACACATTAAATGATAGATTATCACAAGTCTTACAGACAGGTACAACCAGAACAACCTGGTCTAACACCACCTCTACCCAGCCCAAAGCTTTCCGGTGGGTGTGTACAAGGAATAAAAAGACAAGTTCTGTTCCCTAAATTACCCACTTCAGATCAGCTCTCACAGACTTCACAGAGCAACAAGTGAGTTGTCTTTGTAAATTAATTTAACTGCATGTCCTCTTCTAGATTGTCATTATTAATCTGCAACATGCAATTGATGACTGATGTAATTGATATGAGAATCTAGATTTACATATCTGGGGAATGTTTGCAATGTCTGGTCATAAGCTCACCCTTTTCCATTTGCTTAGTTCTTTATAGCTTCTTCAAAGCTCTCAGGATGGCCTTTTTCCAGAAATTATCCCAACAAGTTAATGATGACAAGGTAAGTAAAAGCATTTCCTTCATTATGGTCAGTCAAAAGGATAAATGTTTAGATTGGTCTGCTTTAGGTGATGATGACTAACTTAGATCTGCCTCAAAATCAACCTATCATAATTTGTACTTGCATGTTGCTACATGTTTTATCTTAGGGCTTTAAAGCTGCACCTGCTGTTGAGACAGGATACTTTGGAACAATCCGGGCTGATCCAAACTTCAATGCCCAGAATGATGCTGCAAAATTAAAGAAAGCTATTGAGACCAAAGGTAAAATAGAGATATCCTGCTAAATACATGCAAAATGCAAATTTAACATACTCTCATGTTCCAGGTACAGGTATTGAGAAAAATCAAGTAAAAAATTTAAATGAATGCGACTCTACATATGTTTTGCTTTGTTGCATGAATGGAGGACACACCCCACCAATTATGTCATACCAGGAAGAATGCTAAAATACTTTTACCCAATACACAGCTCTCTTGGTCACCCTACACTCTAAAAATGGGTTGTTTTAACCCAACTTTGGGTCAAATATGGACAAGCCCAGCCATTGGGTTACATTTTTTAATTACATTTTTAACCCAATATTTAGGTTTGTCCGTATTTGACCCAAAGTTGGGTTGAAACAACCCAGCAATTTTTAGAGTGTATGTAATCTGTGATTTATACACCTTATATCAAGTTATATTATACCATTATAACAAGATCCACCAGTACTTTGGAGTATGACCAGTACTCTGCTTTTAATGTGATAAACTGATATGATTTTGGCCTTTTTTTCCTCTCATGAAGGTGTGGATGAAGCCACCATTGTGGAGGTTCTAGCAAAGAGGAACAATGCACAAAGACAACAAATCAAAGAAGCTTATCAGCAAAGCACAGGAAAAGTAAGCATATTCACATCCTTCAACATCTTTTAGAAATACAATTAAACTAAATCAGACTAAATTAAATTAATTCAATATTCAGCATCCGTTTGAATCCAGTTACTTATTTATGTTTTCCATTTGTTTTGTATTTTATTTCTATTTTTTTTTACTGTACAAATCTTTTTCGTCAACCCTTGAACTTGACATGAAACAATCCAGATGAACGAGCCAAGTAATTTATCTATATGTCCCAGTCAAATCCATGCTAGAGGAACAAGGATCATTTGTTGTTTGCTTATCCACTTGTTTTGTGCTTATAGCTTTTGTTTTATCATAAATCCTCAGCCTCTGGTAGATGCACTGAAAAAAGCTCTGAAGTCAGATTTTGAAGAGGTGGTCCTTGCTTTGCTGATGACACCGCCTGAGTATGATGCTTTTGAAATGAAAAGAGCCATGAAGGTACAACTTACTAGTCTTATGTAGATTTTATTCAAAGCCGTAATGTACTATATATTAATAGTTACATCTAAATACTCAAATTGTATTGATAATCAGGGTCTTGGGACAAATGAGGCTGTCTTGAATGAAATTATGGGGACCAGATCAAATAAGGAGATCACAGCATTGAAGAATGCATTCAAAGAAGGTAAAAAGAAAGATAAAAATATATTTTTCCTCAAGCAGAATTTATGCTGCTAACCTCTTTCTGTTCTACAGTATATGGAGAGATGCTGGAGGAAAATATTAAATGTGAAGTTAAAGGCCATCTTGAGACTGCCCTAGTTGCCCTTTGCAAGGTACAAAACAAACATAGTTCAGTGTAATTGTTTTAACGGCATGAGAAATGTAATGTGTATTAATAATGATATATTACTATATCAATATCTAATAACTTCAGGCTACCAGAAGTGAAGACCGTAACATTGATGATGGAGTGGCTAAGAGTGATGCAAAGGTAAATATTCTTTACTTATACTGTGGCCAGTGAAGTATGTAAGATATAATTAAACGTGCCAAAGATGGTCCCACTTACAGTAGCTTTTCTAAATTGTGTTGGTATGAAAAACAAGTGCAAATACAGTTATACAGTTATCCATTATACAGTTTTGAAGTCATGATAAAAACATCTGACAAATGCTAGACCAAGCAGACAGCCAAGCAATAAGTATTATACGTAGATTGAAACAGTGTAGGTACTGTCTCTGACATTGATATGTTGTTTTAGGCTCTGTTTGAGGCAGGAGAGAATAGAATTGGGACTGTTTGCTCTGTTCTGATTGACATCCTCACAAACAGGAGTGAAGCTCAGTTGTGCAAAAGTAAGCCAAGCACTCTTCTTCAAAGATAGTTGACTTTTAATATATTTCATTCTGGTGTACTCTAGCCCATGTTTTATGAGGCACTAACGGTGTTATTTAAAATTGACAGTTTTACAATATTATGGCCAGTTGAGCAAAGACGGTTTGGCCAAAGATTTGGAGGGTGAGCTGCATGGAAGCTTTGAAGACTGCCTGATGACCTTGGGTAAATCTACAGTACAAGCCATTTTAATCTGTGTATCTGTGGGTGTGTGAAAGAGTAGTTTCTCTTTCAATTGTTACATGCTTCAGTCGCCATCTGTATGAAAGCAGCACCATAAAAACCTGTTGTAAAGCAGGTTTTTTTCCAGCTTTGTGTGTTAGGGCGGTTTCATTCTCACACTCAAAAACATTGCAACCAGATTAGATACAAATATCCAAGAGTAACTAGATTGAAAAAGGTTCTTTCAAAAGCTGTTCTCACTGTCTTTTTTCATGTTATAGTGAAGTCTGCTTGGAACAAACCTGCCTACTTCGCAGAAAAGCTTCAACTCGCTATGAAGGTAAAGCTGTAAGTTTTAGCTTAAAAACTTTATCTTAAGTTTTTAAGCTAAAACTTACATTTAATTCTGTTACTTTCAGAGTCTGTTTATTATCTGGTCCAAGGACCAAAGTTACTGGAACCCTTTTGTACTGTATCTCTGGAGATTTTCAAATTAGTCTCTTTCTGGTCTGAAAGTGTGTCCATCAGGGCGTCGGACTCTTGGTGGAAAAAATGAGTTTATCCAACTCTAGTTATCACTATGATAAGCAAATTTACGCTCTCACAAATTGGTCAGAGCAAGTTTAAAATTAGAGTTTTTTTTAATTCTAAGATTATTAAAGGGTTAGTTCACCCAAAAATCAAAATGATGTCATTAATGACTCACCCTCATGTCGTTCCAAGCCCATAAGACCTCCGTTCATCTTCAGAACACAGTTCAAGATATTTTATATTTAGTCCGAGAGTTTTCTGTCCCTCCATTAAAAATGTATTAACGGTATACTGTCCTTGTCCAGAAAGGAAATGAAGACATCATCAAAGTAGTCCACGTGACACCAGTGGGTTAGTCCGAATTTTTGAAGAATCGAAAATACAGTTTGGTCCAAAAATAACAAAACATTGTATTCTCTTCCTGTTCTGTTGTAAAGCCACATTCCGGCCAACAACGACCTAATCTGTAAGAAATCAAAAGGACATAAGTACTCGTTCATTCGACTTTTGGTCTATAATCTATTTTGAACTTGCGGAATCAACAATAAAATCTACGTTGATTCAACTACAAGCAGGAGAAAGGGATACATTTAGCCGTCTAGCTCTATAGACCCCCATTCAATCTGCACTCGCCCGCGATCACCTCCAGTGGAATTCTAATGGAACTGCAACCAAGATGATATACGTACAATGGGGCTAAGAGGAAGTGCCAAGACTCTCCATAGACAGACTCTGCTAGATTTCAAACTAATTTCAAACTAAGCTAAACCCTGAATCCCATGGCTTTACTTCCTTTTTTCCAATGAATTAATAAGTAAAAAAAAATATCTGCCATTGTATTGCTACCTTATGAATATTGACAAATGTATCTCTAATATGGTCTTGCTTTATAGGGAGTGGGAACCACCACTGACACACTAACTAGAATTATTGTGAGCCGTTCAGAAGTTGACCTGCTGAAAATCCTTCAAGAATACAAGAGGATGTATGGCAAAACCCTTCAGGAGGACGTTCTGGTGAGTCTCTGCAATTCATGATTGGTGATCTGAAAAACTTCTGAATTAGATTTCACATTCTTAGATCCATCATATTTTAAACCAGCATATCTGAATGAAAAGTGGCTTCTGTGTTTGGTTTTTACAGAAGGAAACAAGTGGAGATTATGAAAAGATCCTGCTGGCGCTCTGTGGCACTCAATAAATACATCTGATAGCTCATTACATGGGTGTATTCATGACCCATGTACAGTAAACACTTCATTTCTCAGGTGTGGCTCTTCAGGTGTATTTCATTAAAACTTTTTTTGCAACTCACTGTGTCATAGATTTCTTTAACCAATACTTTAAATAGGCCTGTGGTTTAAATGTTTCAGGACACTTTAGTAACTTTCATGATTAGCTAAGAAAATGGATCTATAATGTAGGCTACCCACATAATTAAATGACTCTTAAAGAAGTTCATGTATATTCAAATATGATTTTCAATGTTTTATGACATTTAACTGTCACATTTGGTTCTGGATTTTGGTGTACCTTTGTTTCATGTCTTTCATTTTTAAAATAGCAGTCATGTTTCTTGTCATGTGACTTCCTTGCCCTCATGTGATCTTGATTTGTCCTTCTCTTGTCTTATGTGTCATGCTATGATTGGTTGATCTTCAAACCCTTAATCGCTGTTTGGGGTCATTCTGACCCCGCTGGACTTTTCCTTGAAAATTTAAAAATGTTCCCTTCATCTCAGGGACATGAAACTCTGTGACTTTTCCTACATAATCTATCTAAACATGCACAAAAAAACTGGGCTTGATTTGGTTGTTCTAAAGGTGTGTAAAAAAAAATTTACCATTTAAGCTGTTTGGGGTCAAAATGACCCCACATTGAAAATGAATGGGAAAATGAAAAAAAAATCATTTTTTCCATTTTGATTGTCAAAAAAATAAAAGTAAATCCATTATAAATCTGAAATGTTCCACATATAAACCAAGGTCTGGTCCTAGAGCACAAATAGAAAGTAGAACAAACTTTCTATCTCATACACACACACATACACACACACACAAACACACACATGCCATGACTGCAACAGAGAGCATTTTTACAGAAATTGGCAAATAAAACAAACAAAACTGGCATAAATCTAAAATATTTTTTTTTAAATTCAAGGGCTGGTCCTAGAGCATAAACACAAAGTGGAATGAGCTTTCTATCTCACACACACACACAGCCACACACACACAAACACACACATGTATGCATCCTGTTCATTACAGTTTATTAGTGCTGTTGTTTTGTATTATATTGGTTTATGTACTTGGTTTATTAAATTTATTTGTTCTAAAATGTCTTGTTATAAAAAAAAATAATAATTGTTGATAAATTATTTTCTAAAATGAAGTGTGTGTATACAGTCATGTCATAGTGCTGATTTGTAGTATTTATGCAAATGTATGTATAATAATTTGCATAAACAAATAATTCAAAATGTATCAGACAACAACAAACTCTAATTTTAACAAACATATTTTGTGCAATTCACAAAATATATATATATCATATATATCAAGTTGTGATGAGAATTTGAAGCATCAAGAAAAATGAAGTGAAAATGAATGAGTCTCTATAGGCCCCTATTGGAAAGATGTGGTCATTGCACTTTAATTCCTTAACTATAAGAAAAACTGTTTTTCGACTAACCACCAGATGGTAGTATTCTATCCCAAACACATAGAGCAATGTCCAAAAACTGTTTAGATTTAATTATCATCATAATTTAAGTGTTTTTTTCTTTAAAAAAACATTTTTCATGTGTCAATTTATGGCCTAGTTATGTAATTGTGCAGTAAATAGGTAGAAAACTTAAAAAATTCCAAAAAAACACAGCATAAATGATTAGTTGAGAAGTGAATTTAAAAAATGATATATAGTTTTCCATATAAAAATGTATATTTCCTTATGCAATCACTCTTTAAAAGTCTGGGGTCAAAATGACCCCAAACACCTTAAGTGTTATCCTTTTTTAACAGCGCTGTTCACCAGTGTTTTTATATAACAAGACTAAAGGCTAACAAGAAACACCTGAGATGATCAACCAATCATAAAATGACACATAAGACAAGGAGGTCACATGACAAGAAACCAGGGGCACGGTCAAGCTCAAACTGGTGTTTTACTGCAAGTTCCGGGTTGAACGTCATGAAATGGTGTGCAACAGGGTTTGAGATACATTTTCTTTTTTATGTTTTCTCTGTATGGTGAGTGTGTCAAAAATGTCAGCCCAATCAGCAGCAACATGTATATAAACCACGCGGTATTAAAGAGACCGCTCGCACAATTGTTCCAAGTTCGGTGTTGCAGTTCGTTATACACAACAATTGGTATACAACCCATAACACAGTCTCAGAGGTACAAAGTATCCTTCACGTGAAAAGTTTATCTTTTCATCCTGAAATGTGAGGCAAATGTTGGATCATAATAATTTGGAACCACACTTTCCACAAATCCCTCCACTTGATGGGGATGTTCTCTTTTATTCTGGATGACAAGGGCAGTGACTGTGACATAGAGTGTATTTTTCAGTATTAAACACGTTCAATACTGAATTCATCAGGCTCCGAAAATTCTTCAAAAAGAAACAAAGAATGGCCTTCTCAGCCACCATAGTTGCAACTCTTACGTCATCAGAACAGGGTGTTCAACAAACCACCACAGGCCAGGAAACATGATTGAGAATTTCAAAATAAAAGATATGAAACATAAACATGAATCAAAACCCAAAACCAAGCTTGACACTATTCACTGTAAACTGACCGCATTGGATTAGATCCAAATTTGAACTAAATTGAGCTGTATGGCACTATTGTCTTTTGTAGAGCTGCTTTACAGCTGAATCAGATGTTTCATAATTGGCGAACTTCACACAGTGAACTGACTTGAGCTGAATAACAAATTGTATACGTAATGCTTATTGCTGAATTTGAATTTGTCTAATTTTTGATGGTTTGCACCACTGATTCTTTTATTTTCCTGTTTATTGCTGAGAAGCTGACTTTTGATCGATCAGAGTCGATTAAATGAATGAAAAATGGACTAAAATGAATGCATGAAAAATAATGAAAAACTACAAATAAGTATGCAGCTCAATGTACAGCAATGTTTTCAGAAAGCACACTAATTATGAGCTATCCATCACAGTTTAATATAATGATACCATGAATGTAAATTAGGCCTGTAATCCAGCGTTCCCAGTGTTTTTTGTTTGCTGTAGGAGCAAACAGTGCACCTGTAGAAACTGATAGGACTGTAATTGGAGATGATGTGCCACAGGCAACAGATGCACTGGAGCCATCGCAGTGGAATAGCGCTTGCTCAGTCAAACTAGGTCCTTTAGCAACTTTTTTACAATTATTTTGACAGTCCAGTCTGTTGTAGACAAATCGCTTTTTAATGAGAACTTTTCAATGAGGAGTTTGATCAGACCAATATTTCTGCATGAAGCAGAGATCATAACCATCTGAAGATGACACCAGCAGCATTTTTTCTACATGCAATTTTTCTTGGGATTGGACTCCAATGTGTCCAGATGAGATTATACACAAACCGTTGGGCGGTTAAAATAACAGGAGGTCCTAATGCTGCTGATCTTATTGCAGACAAATACGGATTTGTGAATATGGGCCAGGTAAGTACTTAAATGTGTTGCACTTTATTTTGATGGTCCACTTAGACATTCTACTTACTATGAATAACTTTGCAACTACATGTCAACTAACTCTCATTAGATTAGACTTTAGTAAACTGTTAGGTTAGGGTTCAGGTCAGTACAATAAGTCAACATGTTGCAAATGTACTTATAGTCAGTAGAATGTATGTTGGGGAACTATCAAAATAAAGTGTTTGTAGATACTAAGCAGACAGTGTACTAATACTTACAGTTAGTAGAATATCTAAAGTGTAAAGTGTATCGTTAAATGTTTCATGTTGGATGTTATTACATTTATTATAACTTTGTATATATTCTTGTGTCCTGCTTTAAATTCTTATTATATCTCTGAATGGCCTAAAAATTTTGTGATTTATCAACCAAGACAATATACTATTATGTTCTCTGTATGATCCCAGAATTGCAACTGGCAACTTTTCATCACACAATTACTATGGTGATACTATGATACACTGATGGTCACATATGGTAATAACATGGTACTTTGTTATATATTATGGAATCTTCATGGTTTTCAAGTTAATACTTATTGTCATTTAAATTGGAAGACGTTGTTCCACCAGGTACAGTTTTTGCCAGGACAAAACTTCAAAGACAAACTAATATTTTAAACTGTAGTTCCTTGTTATTTTTTTCTTTCAAATTAGTCTTTCATTATTACCAAGCCCATATCTCTGGGTCACTGGCTCTTGTATTATAAATGTGTTTAACCATGCAAGACGAGCTCCTAACCTCGATGGCATCTTATACCCTACTTCAGTTAGTTAACCAACTGGCACACTTTCTTTGTCCCCTTACTGCACAAGTAAGTATAGCAGCAGTACATTTATGAGATAATTAAATGTGACAGGATGCACATGGAGATGTAAATATGTGTAATTTTCATTTATTTGAATATCTGAGATTTACAAAAAGTAGACAAAAAAGAAAAAGCTGTGCATAAATGCATGAAGTCTAGGGCATCTACTGTATGCTTGCCGCACAGACCATGATAAGTGTAAAACACACTATACGATTCAAAAACTGTAAAGTAAAGTAAAGTAAATTTTAATGTTACAAAACATTTATATTTCAAATAAATGCTGTTTTGAACTTTCTTTTCATCAAAGAATCTAATAACAAAAATTTATCATGGTTTACACAAAAATATTAAGCAGCACTCGGATAACAAGTAAAGTTTCTTAAGCACCAAAGCACAATATTATTTCTGAAGGATCATGTGACACTGGATTAATGGCTGCTGGACTCAGGATGGCACATAAATAAATTAGAAATCAGAAAATATATTAAAACAGAAATATTTATTTTAAATTGTAATACTATTTCTCTATATTATTGTGTTTACTGCATTTTTTATCAAATAAATGCAGCCTTGAGGAGCAAAAAAAAGACTTCTTTCAAAAACATTAAAAAAAATATTTAAAAAGATGCTGTCATTATTGGGCTAAACTTGGAATATTCCTTTAATATTACTTTTAGGTAATTTTGAATCCCAATGGTTTGTTGTGCAATGCATTGTGGGATTTATTTGGCCCACAGTCTATATTTGTTTTCGTTTTTTGCTCTGTGTGATTAGTTCACTTCGCTTTGTGTCATTGAGCACATTCAGTGTTAACAAGGAAACTGACTTCCCACACTCAGTCAATGAAATGTGTAACTGCCGTCTACTGCAGGGCTGTTTAGTTCCTGGTAAATCTGGTATGTCTTCAGCCAATATCATAATGTCAAAGCACAGGGTGTCAAAGAGATATCAGCAGCCAAAGTTTAAGCTCAGCTGAATCGTGCAGTGCAAGCTCAGGTTGCCTCTGATGGTAAGTCTATCAGCGGTGTAGAATAACCCTTTTGTTGTTTGGTAGGCATACGTCAGGGATAGATACATAATTGATATCTCTGTCAGTCACACCTGAGCAGCGGCTAACACAACCTTCTTCCTCTTGTGCCATTGCAGATAGGTGGGCTAGTGGACCATTACCAGTTCCAGCACAAAGAAACCATCAAAAGGTCCACTATTAAAAGCAGAGGGAACCACAGTCTGATCACCACGGAGACCAAGGTACAAGGATCATATACCTTCAGTCACAGAGACACCACTGAATAGTTAATAAGTTAGACTACACCAAACTAAAAACACCACACACACACTTACCAAAACAGATTAAGTCAGCAGTACGCCAAACCACACGGATGCATCCTTAAACTTGCCAAAAACTAAATGAGACGATGATAATTATTGGTAATGAATATTTCATTTAATTGACTGTGGTTTGTGAAGCATGTTATGAATGCAGTAGAACATCATAAATATGTTCTGATCCTGAAGGTGGAGTGGATCCAGCAACAGATGGTTCAGAAGAGAGTAAAAAGAACTGACACAATGGACCAAACCCAAGCCACCACCTTCAATGATGCCAAGTGGGACAGCATGTGGTATATTGTTAGTATGCAGCACATTACAATCAGCAATTTTATATTCAGATAAAACGCATTATTTAATAAACCAATTAATTTGTGAAAATATGTCCACTTCAAAGTAACTGTTTATTATATTAAATAAACATAACTATATACAAAATCACAACTAAACGTATTAAAGTTCCCCATTTGACGCAAGGCTGCTCTTCAGTTTCCGGTTGGGGAGATTTAAAGCGGAGGAAAACCGATGAAAACGGGATTATGGCAGAGTCTTCAAAATTTACTGTCCTCCCGTCTTTGAAACGAAACTGTAATACGTTAATAATTTTATATATAGTTATGTTTATTTAATATAATAAACAAAGAATCATAAACAAAACGAGGAGTGTCTGTTTTGTCTGTTTTTGTGACTAACGTTTCTTTAGTATAAGCATAGAGTATAAAAGCCAATATAAATTCTTGGTATAGCATTGGACTCTTCGATCGGCGGAAGTAATCCAGCATCCTTAGACCCTCCCCGGAAATTCCGCCGTGCATAGAGCCCATTAAATAAAAATGTTTTGACCCTATTAGACATAGGACTTAAAGGGGTCATATAATGGTACATGCACTTTTTCAAGTTGATTGCACCGAAATGTGTGGTGGCAGTGCCTGTACACAACAATCATATAATGATAAAAATCTATTCAGTGTTTTGATTTTAAACATGTTTTTCCCTGCCTCAAATTGAGCCGTTCCACCGTGTGACGTTCTTGTGTTAAGAAAGATGTCATAAAAGTGTACTCTCATTTTTATCTGCAAGGACAGTTTTTTTATATAAGTAGGCCTACACTTTTATGATTTGAAGTACAATACAAGTGCACATTCAGTACAATTAAGCACACTTCTTTTTCACATTTTAAGGGACTGTAGTGATAACCTGAGACATACTGATTCATACTAAAACGAGTTATATTTTCCTACTGTTCTATTAGCACTGTGATCACAACTGCTTGACTGACATGAACATCCAGGCCGCTTGGCGCAGGGGATACACTGGGAAAGGGGTTGTGGTCTCCATACTGGATGATGGTATAGAAAGACAGCATCCAGATCTTAAACAAAACTATGTAAGTGCTTTGACATCTTACGGGATCTGAAACAATAGAACAAACAAATTATATTAGGTTCCTTTAACTACAACGTACTTACGTATGTAAAAAGAAAGAAAGAAAAGTTATCAACAATGTACTTATTGTGTTAAATTATGAATTGCAAAACACTTTTGCTGATATTGAGGTAGGATGTGGTTAAGGTTAGAGACAGGTTTCTTGGTATGTTTAGGTTAAGGTGTAAGAAAATGATCAAAAGTGTAATCATAGAGGTGCTGATACAATTCTGATATACTGTATTATATGTTAATAATTAAAAATAAATGGAAAACAGAAAATGTACACTATCCATTGACAAACCTGGTGGTTTATTTTCTAGTAATTAGTCAAGTGGGAGTTGTTCACTGGTCAATATCAATAATCTTAAATAATGTCTGATTAATTGTCAAGACCAACAACTTTTTTGTATTTCCAATGTTTAATTTCTAAACCAAGTACCTTGGTTTTCATTTACTACTTGGTTTCTGTGATTACAGATTAAGTTCACCTGTGCCTTGTTTATTTTTTCTCTTCTTTGTCTGACCTGTCATGATGTTATTAATGTGTTATTATATATTTATAAGGATGGACGGGCCAGCTATGATGTTAACGGCAATGATCCTGATCCAACACCACGTTATGATGCCACCAATGAAAACAAGTCAGTCCATTTCCACTGTGCCCCAGTGCTGTCTCACTTCCCCCAGTCTCCATATATGCCGATTTGGAGTACATTTTAAAATACAATGCTTCATACAAATATAGGGTTTTCAATTTCTTTGTGATTTCACTACAGACATGGAACAAGATGTGCTGGTGTGGTGGCTGCCTCTGCTAACAATTCTCTCTGCATTGTCGGAGTTGCCTACAATGCAAAAATTGGTGGTGAGTTATCAGAAATCTGTTTATGTTTGTATGTATTGTACGATAATACAAATTTACAGAATGAAGTGTGGTATTCAGAACATAGCCTATGCTTGATATCTATGGAGCTGTCCAATCTCCTCCTGTAGGTGTGCGTATGTTGGATGGCGATATGACTGATATGGTGGAAGCCCAGTCACTGAGTCTGAGGCAGCAGTATATTGATATCTACAGCTCCAGCTGGGGTCCAGATGATGATGGCAGAACAGTAGATGGCCCCGGCCCTCTCGCCCGGCTCGCTCTGGAGAGTGGCATACGCAAAGTTAGTGTGTGTTTGTGTGGTTATGTCAACCCGATTTCACAGTAATTTGTACGAATTTTACAAGGTGGCTAATTCGTAACAATTCGTACGACATCACTCGTACGAATTAGTACAATTTTTGCTAAATCGTACATATTTTACGAATTGGCCAATTCGTCTGAATTCGTTCGAATGACCTACCCCTGACCCCGCCCCTAAACCTACCCATCATGTGGGTTTAGACAAATCACATGAATTCGTACGAATTGGAATTGGTTGTGAGATAGCGTTGGTTTTGTAGATTATTGGGTAGAGTTTGAGTAAAGACAATACTGACATTTTTTTATTTTGAACTAAAAACAGTCTACTTTGTTGGTTTGGTTCAAATCTTAAATTTCGATTTAATATAAGACTAACTTAAATAACTTCAATATTAATTAAACACATTTCTTTTCCCAAATAGAAAAATATTACAAGATATTATAAGATTGGCAAAATGGTTTTGATGTCATTGTATGTAATAATAATTCATTTATTTAACTTGATTTTACCATAAACAAAAGCTAAAGAAGCTATAATATGAAAGTTGTTCAATACAGAACCTAGACCCAAAGACTAATACTAGACCTTCTATGACCAGCGGTTGTTGTGAAAAGTATTTTTACTTCATTCTTGCACTTAAAGCTACACAATAAGAGTGCAGAGTGCACAACTGCCTTGAATTGTTTAGTAATCCTGAAGACCTTGTTTAGCTGGTTCATGTGTGTTTAATTAGGGTTGGAGATAACTCTGCCGGACAATGCACTTCCTTTGACACCCCTGGCTAAACCATCAAATTCATCCACTCTGCAATCCACATATACAATCCTATAAAATTGCTACAAATCACACTGTGTGACATGGATCTAAACTTGGGTACATGTATGCATACTGTAAGATGATAATCTTTGCTCTCGAGACCATGTCAATGAACCTGTCTCACTGTATGACGTAGGACCACCGTTTAGGAGCCTATACACAGAAATCACCATGATTGGTCATCTTTCATCTGGGACAGCCCAAAATTGTACGATGTGTACCAGAGATTAGTACAACATAATTACCAAAACAATGTTTGATGTTGTCATGTGTCTGTCCTGTCGTGTTAGCACATGAGTGGTGTTGTTATGTTGAGCCATGTGCTCCTGTCATTGTTTGATCCTCCCCCTCGTTACCTGATTAGTGTTTGAGTTCTCCCACCTGTTCCCTCTTGATTTGTTCCCTATTTAAGTTCCTTCATGTTACTTTATACTTCCATAGTATATTTTTTTTTCCTACTATGGAAGTCAATGAGACCAGAAACTGTCTGGTTACTGATATTCTTCAAAATATCATAAAACTGGCTGAGTGGATTCAAAAACGGTAAAACTCAACAGTTTAATTCTGGGGGAGTTATAAAATGAGCCTATTTCCAAAAAAAAGTGGAGTATCCCTTTAAGTGTATCTTTAGTTGGACCTCTGCACTATTTCTGGATAACTAAAGTGCATTAAGTACAAAATTAGTTGTTCCAATTATGCAGACTTAATGTACATTAATTCAGTATGCCGAAAGACAATTGCAGGGTATTTAAATAAAGTACATGAATATTTAAATGTATTTTTAATATGTTTAGTATAAAATAAATGTATTTCAAATACATTTTAGTACATTTATTTTTCATGATTCCCCTTTCCGTCTCAGGGCAGAAAGGGCCGTGGCTCCATTTTTGTGTGGGCATCAGGAAATGGTGGGCAGAGTCAAGACCACTGCTCATGTGACGGTTACACCAACAGCATTTACACCATCTCAGTAGGCAGCACCACTCAGAACGGACAAAAGCCGTGGTACCTGGAGGAGTGCTCCTCTACTCTGTCCACCACCTACAGCAGTGGAGACAGCCACAGCCTGGGCGTTGTGAGTCACTCAATCAGAATATTTTTGCTTTGTGGGAAATTGGTCTTTTTTCCCTCACTGGACCCATACATATGTGTGATTTCAGGTGACAACCGATCTGAGGCAGCGTTGCACTGATGAGCACTCTGGCACTTCAGCATCGGCCCCCATGGCTGCTGGAATCATCGCCCTCACGTTGGAGGCAAAGTAAGCAGTCAAGTCTAATTTATTTGTGCTCTGTCTGTTAGATGTAGTCATCTTTCGGTTAGATCTGCCAAGCACTTTGTGGTCAAATCAAGTGTAGCATTTTTAAACCTGAGGTTCTGTCAAATGGCGAGAGAGTACACTTATCTTGGATCACCTCATTTCAGACACTTTGTCTGAAATTTCAATTGGTTCAGAGTGGAATTCTGTCATTGCTGCTTATGGGCTTTGAGTTCCACTTACAGGTTTTATTGAGCCAATCATGTCTGTAGGACAAAGTATTTACTGCCATCCTTTTTAAGTATGTGATGAATAAACTAATTTCTTTGTTCTTCATCCTCAGTCCAGCTCTGACCTGGAGGGATGTTCAGCACATCATAGTGAAAACTTCACGTCGTGGTCACCTGAGCGCCTCAGACTGGCAGAGCAATGGAGCTGGATATGATGGTAGACTAATATAAGCTTGTATATTAAAAATCACTTATTATATATTATTCAACATTAATTCAATTTTGCGTGAAAAAAATTAAATACTGTACCAGCACACTTTTACTGTTAAGTGAATTTACAGAAACCTGCACATTAAAAACACAAGATATCATGCCCAAAAATAGTGATCGAACGATATAGTGTAGTTACAGCTTCTATCAGTAGAGGCTCCACAGCATATTAATGCCCACATACTTATACTAGTGAGTTGAGAAGCAGTATTAAAGGGTTAATTCAAATAAAATTACAAACCCTCATTTGTTTCAAACCCATAAGACTTTCGTTCATCTTTGAAATAAAAATAAAGGTATTTTGAAGAGCTTTCTGTCCCCCCATTGACAGTCAATGCAACTACCACTTTGTCGATGCAAAAAGTTCATTAAAAGATTGGAAACTAAACCACATGAATCGAGCGGTTTAGTCCATAATTTCTGAAGAGACAATCACTGTATATGATTTACGCTTTTATTCACATATAAACATTGATCACCAAACATAAATAAAAGTTCAACCGAACCTGCTTGTCTCACAAGAGCAAGCCTCATTGGTTCTTGCGGGCGCTCAAACGTGCTGCGTAACACAATAGAATTAACTCTAATGGTTCTCGCTTGAGCTTCTTTCTGATTCTATTTTTGTTTGAACTAACCTTTTCATAATTGCAATAGAAATGAAGTGTGCTCTCAATAGCAGTATGTAATAAACTGTATCATCATTGGCTCTTGTGCAGTTAGTCACCTTTATGGGTTTGGCTTGATGGATGCAGAAGCCATGGTGAAGGATGCGGAGACCTGGAAGCAGGTGCCCCCTCAACACATATGTGAGCAAAACATAGTCCAGAATGGAAGGTAACTGTTCGATCAAAATCCAAACTGCTGTATAGTTTTTGTATTCATACTAATGTTCTGTCTTTACAAAACTGTCTTTACTACTCCATTGTGGTGGTGCCATGCTGGTGTAACAGTGGCCAAAATTATTAGAACACGTGAGAGAACATCTGTTTGCCTTTAAAACATTCTTTAAGTTCATAATGTTCATGAAACGTGCAGATTTAGTGCAGACTATTTTGTATGTTTTGTATGTATCTCTATAGTGTCAATATATTTTCTGAGAACTTCAACACCAATGTTATCCCATGCCTTCTGCAACTAAAGCCAAAGGCTTTCCTTTAGTACAATAGATCTGTCCAGTTTATTTTCCAACTCGCCCCAAATTTACTCAATGGGGTTGAGGTCTGGACTGACAGGTCCAGACAGTCCATCATTTTCACTGTTTAGTAGATTCTTTCCGTCGCAGGTACACTCTTAGAAGAAAAGGTTCTATATAGAACCTTAAAAGGTTCTAAAGCGCTACGTATTTGGAGCCCCTAAAATTTTCTATATCAAAATTCAAGATATGGGGGTTAGAAAATGTATATATTTATATCATTTTATGTAGTTAATCAATATACCACGAAGAGTGTCATTTCAGATTTTCTCCTCCAAAAATCAGCATGATTAAAATGTGATATTAAGTTTAATAAACAATAATTTAATTACAACTACAAAATATTGGAGAATAATGTAATATAAAAATAGCCTATAAAGAACCTTCGTGCCAAACGGGTTCTTTATTGTCATTATAGAACCTTTTTTAGCATAAAATGTCATTTGGAGTTGAGTAAAGAACCCTATGCTACATATATAGAACCATTTTTTCTAAGAGTGTTAGTCCCGGCAAGATTTAGAAAAATGTTTAGGGTCATTGTCCTCTTGGAAAATAACAACTGAAACCTCTTAGATATGCCAAGTGTTCTAATAAGTTTTGCCACACTGTATATATTGTCATGGTATTAAATGATTACCTTTTACCAATGGTATTTGCATTGTACTCCTAGATACTTAAAAAAATATATCATTATTTTTGTTTGACTGAAGATTCACTCCGATTCTCTGTATTTATCTCAGGATCATAAGTCCAGAGAGGGTGTTGAGGTCAGTGTTCAAGTCCTCAGGCTGCTCTTCTCAGCGTCTGCAGCGGGTGGTCTATCTGGAGCACGTTATTGTACGTGTCACAATCACACATCCTCACCGGGGAGAACTGTCAATCACACTGACATCACCCTCTGGAACCAGATCTCAGCTTCTTTCTAACAGGTACACATTTACTAAGCCAGCTCAGATGGACTGAAATGAACATAATAACAGTATGATTTATTGAAATACACGATTAATCCTAAAACCTAATTTAATCATATTTGATGCATACATTTCTGAGGCTTCTAAATAATCACTATTATTAAAACCTATTGAACACAATCTTCTACATGGCTTCTGTTATCTTACTGATAGTTTATACTTTTTAGTTGGCTTTTTAGTGTAATTATATGCCATTATTCTATATGCTCTAAAATCATTACTGATTTTTATAATGTAAACATACAAATAAATGTTAAATTGTTAGCAATATTTGAACATGAACACTTACTGGACTAAAGCAACATAGGTTTACTCCTATGTTGCCTACTCCTAATCCTTGATTATCCCATCACTACTAGCCTGGCTAAAGTCAGACTACATCTCATTGACATTGAGATGTGTTCTGGGAACCACATGTTCATTTTCTCGTATTTGATGCATGGTTTACGAATGCCCAGAGCCATTTATTGAGTGCTACGGATGTCTATCAAATGCGCCTGTACGTAGCTCATAGCCAATCGTTTCAATTATACCAGATGACGTATGTAGAGCGAAAGAAATTATACAAGTAGACAATGGGTTAGAGATTTATTTGCGTTCTAAACTACTCAGAACAATATCTAAGGCTGTATCGAAAGGTAACTTCGCTTCTGCTGCCATGTTTGATCCATGGATATAAACAAACTGCTTCGGGGTGTGTCGCATAGACGTCCTCATCGTGTTGGTGCTCCCTCCCCATTCTGTGATTGGTCCCCTCGCTGTGGTGAAAATTTGGTCCATGGTACCCAGACTTAATAAAATCGCACTGCGCTAAGGCTATATGGGGAAACCCAGGCTATCACTATACATCTATTTTAGAAATATCATGGTATATTTGTAAGAATCCTGTGGTAGAGGCAAAGGCTGCCCTTCAAATTGGTGATATCGTGGGACAGGTACCTGTACAACATGGAAGAGAGGGTTTGGGGCTCAGTTTAGCTCCTCCTAAATGGCACAAGGCAGGCCCAGCTCAAAGGAGGAAGCTGATAGTCAATGAGGTGCGAAAGCAGGAGGAGCGGAGAGGAGTTTATAAAGGCCATTTCCCAGGCCAAGCAGGGAGAGTGGATGAGATGGGAGAGTGTGGAACAACACAAGATTGGCTGGCAAGACTTTTGGTCAATGGAAGAGAGTAGGATCAGTTTCCTTTTTAGGTCAACATGTGATGTTCTGCCATCACCACAGAACCTAAACCTCTGGGTAGGAGAGGATCCCTCTTGTCCTTTGTGTTCATCACCTGCCACATCAAGGCACATTTTGACAGGATGTAAGGTGGCTTAGCCAAGATCGGTTTATCCCCATGACCAAGTTTAGCCCCATGACCAAGTACTGCAATGTTTGGGTTTAGCATTGGAAGGCAAGCATAACATGACCAATAAGTTGCCACTTGTTCTAGGAAAACATTACACACAGAAGACAATATTCCGCCGTCCAGGCGAGCAATCACCAAAGCCACGTTTCCACCGCAGGAACAGAGTTCGGGAACTTTCGGGGTGGGACTTGTGCCCTGAACATGCTGATTGGTTCTTACCACTTGTTCTTTCTGCCCGATGGGGCGCTTTCATCCCATCCATCTCACGGTCAATATCCGCTGATAACAAACGTCTACTTTTATATCTAGCATTACGAGCTTTCTGAATACGCTTTGGGTGCTCGTCTCTTTTCTGCCATTTTGTTAATTACCTTGTTATAAACCAATCGCACACAAAAACAGCACAGCTTGAATCTCCTCAAAAAAAGTTCCTATGAAAAAAGTTCCTGGGACAAATAGTTCCTGGTAATTGTGGTGGAAACGCGGCTCAAGAAAAGGTGTTATAACCAATTCTTGGCCAGGAAAACTGGAAGCTGCTAGGGACTGGAAAATTTTGAATATTTTTCCACATGAGATTGCCACCACTAATCTACGGCCAGATATTGTTTTGTGATTGTTGAGTGATTGTTTTAATTATTCTGTGGTTATTTCCTGTAAGACCAAATGACCACTCCAGTGAGGGCTTCCATAAGTGGGAATTCATGACGACTCACTGCTGGGGCGAAAAACCAGCAGGAGACTGGATCCTGGACATCAGAGACACCCCATCTCCACGCAGAAACAGCCGACTCCAAGGTGCCTACCATCTTAATATACTTTAAACTTTACTGTGGTAAAACGAGCCCGTTCTCATCCTTTAGCGTCTCATAAAACGCTATATGACAAAACGGCGCTATCCTACGCACATGGCACCCTTTATCGTTAATATAACACGCGATCCCAAGTCGTAATAAATCCTTCAGCGTGAATATGACACGCAGACCCTACCCCACACCTAAACTTAGCCCTCACAGTGCGTGTTATATTAACGATAACGGGTGCCATGTGCGTAGTATAGCGCCGTTTTGTCACATAACGTTCTATATGACGCTAAAGGATGAGAATGCGTTGGGTAAAACCCATGGTATATATACAAAATGTAAACTACAACTATAATAGAATGTAAAATGTTTTTCCTTCTCTGTCATTTATATTAGGGAAACTGGTAGAATGGTCCCTGGTGCTTTATGGAACATCCACCCACCCATACATAAGACATGAACAGCCCCGCTCTGCCCAGCTGCCTTCTCAAGATGACACCACAGAGGAGTATAATGGTAATTTACCCAATTCTTTTAAAGCACACAGGCAAAACAACTTTATATATTATAGATAAAAACAAATAAAAATTACTTTATATGAAGTTTATTTTAAGAAAGTTCAGGATCATGTGAGGAAGGCTGTATATAGCTATCTCTCACCTTACCAGTTTTCCAGCATCCCTCGGCCACCCCAACACCTCATTCTCGTCTGGTTCCTATATCCCAACCAGGGATATATGGGGGAGTATTCCAGCTTTGTCCCAATCCTCAAACTCCCCCAGAAATTTAACAATGCATTCACATGTTCACCGTTTTCTGTGCTACTTCTACTTCTGTTTCTACAGTAGCAATATTGCTACTGTTGTGCTGAGACACCCAGACATGTTTCTGCTGATGAAAAAAAAGTTAGGCTACTTTTAAGGGTGTTCACACATGTGTTTACTTTTTACAACTTTATATGATTTATAATTATAATCTGCAAGCGTGTAAATGAACAGTCACACTTCATTTTGAAATGCAAAGCGCAACTGACTGTAGGTCTATGCTTAAATCACACCATTTATTTGAATGTTACATTCAGTTTAATTAATTATTGGCTTTTCATCATCTCACAAACTCCCATCAGTTTCTTCATTAACCCATTTAAGGGCATCTGTGAATTTTTAAGTGTGCTTCACTGCCCACTTTTGGGGCCATTGTAAATATAATTCTTTGTACTTTGCTTTATCCTTCTACTCTATATAAGGCTCTTGTGACCCCGAATGTAGTGAGGATGGCTGTGAAGGACCTGGATCCCACCAGTGTGTTTCCTGCTTGCACTTTTTCCTAAAGTTCAAAAATAACACACGGTCAGGAATTTTTACTTTTCTCTTCGGACATTTCCTTCTTTATAAAAAAGTTTACTGACACTACACTAACTCATTTTTCAGGACCTGTGTGTCTGAGTGCCCAAGCGGGTACTGGGGGGATAAGAAAAGGTGTAAGAAGTGTTACTCCTTCTGTAAGTCGTGTTTAGGCAGCCGGAGTGATCAGTGCACAGCCTGTAGGTCTGGATACTATCTGAATAAGGAAAAGAACAACTGTGTGACCAGCTGTGAGGATGGCTACTATCTTCACCACGGTAAGAGTGATGCCACCATTTCAATTAGACTGAAAAGCAAATGAGTTACTTGTTTATAAAAAGAAACCAAGTACATTACACATTACTCTTCATAATTCCTCCTGCAGTCATTTTAATTGTATACTTTAAAACTCATATGCTCATCTTTACTACAAAAAACCTCTTCTATACCAAAATTACATATTTAAACTTTTTCCCTTGAAAAAAAAAATTCTTCATCCCTTAAAGGTGCTATATGTAACTTTTCTCCTAAAATGATTCCTTTTTTATTGCATTTGTGCGAAGGGGTTGTAATCACACATTACAATGATCCACTTGTGGGGTTTTACTATTACCTCTGAAGGCCAGTATTCCGAAGTTTACATGAGTTTCCAGCATGTTGTGTGATGCTTTCTCTGATGTGTTGAAAGTCTCAGTGTGGCCGGTACCGTGAGTGCTCGCTCTTTCGTTCGAGCACGCACAAGAGCTCGAGCGCTCTCTTAAAAATTGGTTGCAATCTGAAACATCACCGATAGAGGCCGCTAAAAAATACATATAGCACCTTTAAAATAGCTTGAATGTAACTCTACACCCTTGCCTCATATACTATACATGGGTCTATAAATATGCAAATTAGCCCCTCTTCCACTCAGTCACACCAGAGATCCATGAGATTGACGATCACACGTTGACTTGTTTGGTTACAAGTTAGTTTGTGATGTCAGAAACACCAGCGATTTTAAAGAGAAAAGAGTCAGCAATGGTGTTGACTTATAAATTCGCACATGGTTTGTCTTAAACCATATTAAAAACACCACATAAATATATAAACAACATTAAAGAGTAACTACACCCTAAACCAACTTTTTTAGTTAATGATCTGTAAGAATGGATCTTTATTAATACCAGTCATTGATTCGAGCAACTTTTTTTTTACATTTGTGTATAAAGTGTTTTATTTCTACAATATATGGTGTAAAAACGTCTTAGTACTGCCCTCTTCAGGTTGAACGGTGGCTACTGCAGTTGAATTTTCCTGTTGGATGTTCCGCACTTCGTGACGTACGCAGGTTTCAGCTCACCACGCTCTTGGTACGAGCGGCAGTATAAAAACCAGCTTGTTTCGTCAAAACCACTGTAGAGAGCCAGGAGTTGGAATTGCGAGTATTGAAAACGATCAGGATAGAGTATTTTAGCATCTATTTTGTCCCCACTATCTCCGCTGGGGTCTGCCCACTTTTTCAGAATTTTTCAAACATTGCCAATGGGTGGAGTCAGGCTCAGACCAGGGGTTTAGTTAACCTTTAAAAGCTTGATTTTCACCACAGGGGGATAAAAAAATAAAGGTTCTTTCTGCTGAAAAATTCAGCATTTCTGGTCACTGTGTGTTTTTCTTGCTGGGATCAGGTTGGGATGTCCATTAAAACTTTAGAGATTCTTTAGTTTATAAAAAATTTCTTCACACACTAAGACAAAATTGATTATTTAAGAATTGCTGACTGAAATGGTTTATTTATTTATTTATTTTTTTATTTATTTTTTGTGGTACCCAAAATTGTTGTTTTATGGCAGGGATGGACAACTTTAGTTGTGGAGAGCCTCTGTCCTGTAGAGTTTAGCTCCAATCCTCATAAAAATTCACCTGCCCAAGCTTTCTAGTAATCCTGAAGACATTGATTAGCTTGTTCAGGTGTATTTGACTAGGTTTGGAGCTAAACTCTGCAGGACAGTGGCCCTCTTCAGGACCAAAGTTATCTCAGATTTTCTGTGACTTGCATGCTTAGGACACACCTTTGAATTATTCTGTGTTCATGAATGTTTTTGTTTTTTTTTTCGATGCAGAGGAAAACGTGTGTAGGAAGTGTAATATTGAGAACTGTATGAAATGCACCTCAGCCTCCATTTGCTCAGAGTGCTCTGAGGGCCAAAGGTAATATATTTTTATTAAATGTTTGAACCTACTGATATTTTATGAGGCAATGTGGCCATGTCACTTCACTCTAATGAAAGTTGACTGTTTCTCTATCCGGTCCTTTCAGTCTTGTGGGCAACAGATGCCAGAAGAGTTGCGAGGTGGGCTATTACTACAGTAAGGCGGATGACTCATGTGAGCCCTGCCACCCAGCCTGTGCTACATGCAGAGGTGGACAAAGTACACAACTTCCTTAATTATTAAGTGAAAGTACAGATAGTACTGGTCAAATATTACTCCATTACAAGTAAAAGTTGAAAAGACAGATTTTCACTTTAATAAAAGTACAGAAGTTGGCTACTTGTTTTTAAAATCAGTTGATTATCAAAATTCAAAAGTAAATGTCAATACATTGTTTTAATATTGTTGAATTGTTACAGTACTTTATGCCTCTAAAGCAACCAAAACCCACAAGTTCTATAGAATTAAACAACTGAATTGATAAAAAGACTGCCAATCATCTTATTCTTTTAATTTAACACTCCTACCACCCCCACAAAAGTAGGCCTACACATCTTACAGTATGTGTACTTTCATGCACATTTGAAACAAGTGGTCTTTAAATACTAGGGGTGTAACGGTTCCCTGTAAAAAAAAAAAAAAAAAAAAAAAACACGAACCGTACCGTTCTCCACCCTCGGTTCAGGAATGCAATTGCACCGCATTTATCTCAAAACTGATGGCACATCTATAATCTGGTTTGTTGAAAATAACAACACGTAAAACAGACAGTTCCACTGTCGTTAAATGTACTTGCTGGCTTCCCAAATAATACATTACAACAGCGATAATCAAAAAAAAAAAAAAAATGTGAACAGTTACTCTTTGTAAACTCTGTTAAATGCGAGTGCCAAATGCTCGAACATGACCAGTCATTTACGCTAGTCATCATCACCACCCGGGAGTTGGGACCTTAACTGCACACGTTACAATTGTGTTTAAACTAAACTCATTTAACCCTCAGGTGCTCTTCGTTTCAGAGTCACACTTGTTATCTTCCCGGTCAAAAGTGACCGGACACCTAAAAATTAAATTTCCTCTGTCCCAGTAAAACTAATGCAATTTATTTTGTTCTATAATATTTATTCTTTGTAATTTAGTATTTTGAGACAATTTGATTGAATTTATTAATAAATATTAATAAATGTAATATTTATTGTCTATTTTCCCATGTAAAAATATATATTATATGTATATATATATATATATTATTTTTTTCAAAATATTATTAATGCAGTATTTTAGTTTAATATAGAGTCTAGGCCTTCAAAAAAAATTTTTTTTGAAGCAAATTAGCACTATCTGGTTACAGTATAGAGAAAAAGCGTAGAATCATAGTGTAACCACTAGATGACATGTACAGCTCTCTATGGAGAAGCATATGAATTCCCCAGATGTTTATGAACACGTTTCACATTTTTTTTTTGTGGATTTGAATATATAGTTGAAACAATCTCAAAAACGATTTTTTTATTTAAAAAAATAAAAAAAAAATTAATAAAAAAAATGTGAATTTTTGTGTTTTTGTCAATTTCCCATTCATTTCCTATGGGGTCATTTTTGACCACAAGTGTGACTATTTTTTTTTAAGACCACTTAGCATGCTCAGATCATGACCTCAATTTTTTTGTGTGTTCACATACATAATGCCATAAAAGTCACCAAGTTTCGTAAAATTCAGATGAAGCTGTGATTTTTAAAAATTCAAAACATACTTTTTGTAATCAAAATGTATTGGTGTTTATGTGTATAAAAGTGTGTTTGTGTGTGTGTGGGTGGGTTTGTTTGTTTTGCACTCTAGATGTTGTAGAGTGTCACCCCTTTCCTGCTGTGTACTTTTTTTAGAATTGAGGCCAATTTGTAGATTGCACGTACAAAAATTCAGAGAATTTTTTTTTTTTTTTTTGTCAATTTCCCATTCATTTCCTATGGGTCGGTCATTTTTGACCGAAGACCACAAGTGTGACTATTTTTTTTACGACCACTTAGCATGCTCGGATCATGACCTCAATTTTTTCTTGTATTCACATACATAATGCCATAAAAGTCACCAAGTTTCATAACATTCCGATGAAGCTGTGATTTTTAGAAATTCAAAACAGAACATTTTTCGGTCAGAAATGACCAAAGAGCACCTGAGGGTTAAGCTTTGCTAATGTATTCATTGATCAACATCATTGACTTAAATGATTCTCATTTAGGATTAGTTCCAAATGATGATATACTGTAAATTATATTAGCAATCAGCATTCCTTTAGCATCTTGTAGTTATGGAACTGTAGGGCATCATAAGATTTTATGTCTTGAAACTAATTATTTTAAAGATTACACTCAAGGGTAATACTCTTAAAATCAAACAAGGGTTAAAAAAAATCTAGTGTTCATTATTTATAATATCTAAGATTGAACATCAAATTCCAACAGCAATCCGGTACAGGATCTTTTGACATGATCTTTTGTCTTTGTGCAGCTGCAGGTTTAGAGTTATGTAATCGCTGTGCTGAAGGATACCTGATGGAGAACTGGAGATGTGTGTCCTCCTGCAGTCAAGGTTTCTACGCTGTCCAATCGAACTCTGACAGCACGGACACTCAGAGCACCTGTGAGAGGTCTGTGTGCTGCAACCTCTCATCTCTTCAACTTTTACCATCTTCTCTTACCACTAGTTTGATTCTGCTTGCATATGTGCAGGTGTGATGTGAGCTGTCTGGCCTGTGTCGGGCCGGGTAAAGGAAACTGCAGTGAGTGTGTAGATGGACACACACTTCAGGGTGGCGTGTGTGTTCTCAGCCACAACTGTGTTGATGGTAAGTTCTGGTTCTTTCAACCAGAATATGCAACCTGTTAATGCAAAGTACTGTAACATTTCAGATATAATTGCAATGAATTTATTTTTGTGTTTAAAGGAGAATATCAGGACGAGAGTGGACAGTGTCAGTCATGTGATGTGTCCTGTCATAAATGTAAAGGTCCAAAGAGTGAGGACTGTCTCAGCTGCTCCAACACACAGTAAGAATAACTTTTTCAACAGTTATTTAGCTGCTGAAAAGACTCCAGTGCTGGTACCAAGCATGGGATGCTGCTGGCGAGGCTTTTAAAAATCAGCGTATCAGAATATTTTTTCAAGGATTTTGTGACTGTCAGGGTTATGTTCTTATGTTATAGTTCAGTTTCCGTGGTTTGGCTGTTTTCCTTTGTCCCAGTTTTCCCATTTGTTACATTGATTGTTAGTGGTTGTACATTATCTCCTGTTTGGTGTGTTGACAGGGCCGGATTAAGAGTTCAGAGGGCCCTGGGCACAATGTCTTGTAGGGCCCCTCTTAAGCAGGCCAAATGTATATTTTGTCCAAGGACATTTTAATATGACATTTATAGTTTAACTGACTTAACTTTGTTGAACTATGCTGGAGTAAAGTTCATAAATGGTTGTTCTTTCCTATAGGAATTTGTAAAAGTATGTTGGGTGGACCCTTAATTTAGCCTTTACAGTTTTACTGATTTACTGTTCCTAGGGGGGTTCGGGGGCATGCTCCCCCGCAAGAAATTTTTTTACATTTTAAGGTTAAATGCAACAATCTTGTGCTCTCTGAGAGATCAAAATTAAGATCTACCCATAAACTGCTCGTTGAACAAAGAAAACGCATTGATTTGTACCAGGACAATAAACAGGGCTCAAACATCTTTTTAGTTGAGTCTCAGTCTACATAACATTATCAATGGTGTTTTAGGATCCCAAACAATTATAATAATGTAATAATGATTTATATAATTATTCCAATGACGTAAAATCCATAAATCTTTTAAATGTACTATATAAATGAAAATTAATATTTCAAAAGTAGCCTATGTTTTAGTCTACATTACACTAATATAGGAAAATTAAAATAATTTTGTACTTATTTCTTCACTTGCAAGAAATAAACCCTTTAGCTTGTATAGGAGAAAACACCAGATGACCATCCTGATCGCGTGAGCAAAGTGCACGCTTTTCTTTAATTCACCCAGCACTAGGATGCCTATTCTTAAAGTCTTGTGCTGTTTTATAAAGGCAAAAATCCATATCATGGTTCGATTTTAGTTCGTTGGCAAAATATAACGCTAGAGACCTATGTTAAGTTATACATTTTACATCTCATATGTGTTGGGAAAAGGGAGAAGAGACTTCGCCAAAAGGTGGACCCGAACTCGCGTCAAACGCAACAGAATCAGATTCTCGCGCTTAGCGTGCTACGACCTACGCCACTGCTGTTGTGACGCCAAGGGCGTCTTTTTTCAGACAAGAAAGGCACTAAATGCAAACATACATTCCGTTTTATCAAACCGTTCCTCGCGCCCTCGAAACACTACCGGTCCACCTGGGAAACTCCCGACTCTCCCGATTGTCACTGGTGTCCAGGGCCCCTCAGACGTCGTGGGCCCCTGAGCAAGTGCCCAGTTGCCCTAATGGTTAATCCGGCCCTGTGTGTTGAGTGTTATATTAAAAGTCTGCTTGACTTGTGACAGTGATATTGATAACACGGTCTCATCCCAAGACGTCATATAACTTTTGACTATACGTCAACATCCGGCGTTTTAGGGTATCCTTTAACGTCAGTTACTTGACGATCCTGGGACGTCATACAACTGACGCTTTACCTTTAACGTCAGTTAGGTGACGGGGTAGGTTTAGGTCTGGGGTAGGGTTAGGATCTGATAACGTCATCTAACTGTCGTTAAAGGGTACCCTAAAACGGCGGATGTTGACATATGGTCAAAAGACGTCCCAAGACGTCAGTTATATGACGTCTTGGGATGAGACTGTGCTGAGTAGTTCACTTTAAAAAAAAAAAAAAAAAACTTTTGCTAATAATTTATTCAACCCCATATCATCCAAGTTATCCATGTCATTCTTTCTGCAGTCGAAAAGAAATTAAGGTTTTTGATGAAAACATTTCAGGATTTTTCTCCATATAATGGACTTCAATGGGAACCAAGCGGTTCAAGGTCCGAAAGACCAAAAGACCAAGCGGTTCAAGGTCCAAAGGGGCTTTAAATGATTCCAGGCGATGAATAAGGGTCTAATCAAGCGAAACGATCGCTCATTTAAAAAAAAATGATAATAACAAAGTTTAAGTTTTATAAGCTCAAATGGTCGCCTTGCTCGGAATGATGCACGTGCGTGACTCTCCTTTTTGAACTCGTTTATCAAAATGAATGAATCTTTTCCCAGGTAAACTTGTTCATTTCGTTCGTTGAATGAACCAAATGACACGAAAAAAGATTTGTTCATTTTGATAAACGAGATAAATTTGATTTGATAAATTTTTAAAAATCCTGGAATGTTTTCATCAAAAACCTTAATTTCTTTTCGACTGAAGAAAGAAATACATGGATGACAGGATGACATAGGGGTGAGTAAATTATCAGCAACATTTTTTTTTAAAGTGAAATACTCCTTTAATGGCTGCTGAAACTTTAGCTTTTTCCACCACAGGAATAAATTGCATTTTAGAATGTATTCAAATATGAAACTGTTATTTTAAATTACAACAATATTTGACAACATTTCAGTTTTTACTGCATAAGAAACTTCTTTAATTATTATTTATAATTATTACAAACATTTATTTATTTACTGGTTAAGTTTTTTAAGTCTTTTAAAAGTAAAGAAGGAATGCTGTTATTGTTACTTGTACAGGAGATATTCACAATATATAAAAGTGAATTGTGAAAAGTGATTTGCCGGGTCACTGGAGGCGAGAATAGAGAAAAACAGTTGGTCATTCAGTCAGCCAGTACAAACAAAAGTCATTTTCTAATAATGTACATTTCCTCTTTCCTGCTCTTGTAGATGGCTGGATGAGGGACGTTGTGTGGTCAGCTGCTCAAATGGGAAGTATCCGTCCAGTGGACAGTGCCACCTCTGTGACCACACCTGTGCACAGTGCCTTGATGCTGGTCCTGCTAACTGTACCAGCTGTGATACAGGTCAAGATTCATTTCTCATCTTAGTCCAAATTGCTGCTGTTCCAATTACTCAACTAAAAAATGGCCTTCATAATACACTCTGACATTTGCTGTTCAGACTTAAAGGGTACATATCATGCTTTTAAATCATTCATTTTTATTTATAAATCATACATTTGTGGTCTATATAAAGCATAACTGCAATGCTTGGGTCTGAATTCCTCATTATTATAGCTCAACAGGCCCCTTTTCTACCCCTTTTCTGATGTGCTTCTGTGAGCAACCCGTTTCGAAGCGTCCCCTTTAAATAAAAAGGAGTTGCGTCTTTCCCCGGTCACGGTCGGTTCAACTCCCCGCGTTCAGCCATTGTTGTAGTTTGATAAGAGATATACGATTACTATAGTTTCAAAGAACATTTTTATTCACACGTTAACAAAATGTCAACAAAAGACTTGTCCATCAAGCGTTACGTATTCGAGCCAGAGCGAGCGATTTGAAAAAGACGACGACAAACCTGCAGAACAACGTCTTCATATGGATGCAGTGGTATGTAAAGTTAAGTTAACTACGTTGTGTTATTAGTGAAAGTCGACTATTTCTCTTGTTAAAACAAGCACTCTGACAAGATGACTGCGGTCTGATCTTACCACTAAAAATCTGTATGATAATAATATGATAACTTGCGTTTAGAAAGCGTCAGAAAACACAGCAGCTAATGATAGAAGGAATTTACCCCTCATTCAGACGAAGTTGATCGGCAAACCCTTCTGTATACTGGCGGAGGTTGTTGGATTGGGGATCCTTGAAGTGCTTCAGGTCACTACATCCAACAACCGAACATTTTGACTAGCCCTCCCGTAACTTCTGCATCATTGAGCTTGGACTACAAAATCGGAGCGAGAAATAATAATGGCGGATTGCTCGAAGTGTTGGACCGGTAGTCGATGTCCTTATTTGTCAGTTCCGCTGCAAATACTGTGACGTAATTGTTCAAAAAACGTAATAGACAACAGGAAAATCCGAACAGGTTGAAAAATATGACCAAAACAGAATATAAAGATATAAACGAAGCACCTGAAGAGAATAATTTCATCTTTTCTGTACTTATAAACACTCCAAATATACAACAAAATGCATTTAAGGGCTAAAAAAGTGGATTTTGCATGATATGTCCCCTTTAAGCTAATTAAATCAAAGATATACAATTGGTTTAATGGTCCAGTGTGACTGTTTCAAATCTTGATAATTCAAACTGATAATTTACCTTTAGCTTGGAAGATAAAAAAAAGTCTTTCTATCACGATTGGAACTCCACAATTTAATTCATGGCTTTAAGCCACAAAAATGAAAATAGGAGAAACAACATCATGATGGCCTCACTGTTTTTTGATGGGTGGTGAGAGACTGGCTAGTTTATGATGTTTTACATGACACAATGACCTGCAGTATTTTCTGCAAATACACAAATGTGAAAATATGTATGACCAATACTTTTTTATCTGTCTCCATTTACAGTATGTGTCCCTGTGTGTATAAATTTGTGTATATGCTTGTATTACTGTGTGCTGTAGATAAGTTTGGGATGGACCGGCACCTGTATAATGGCGAGTGTGTGGATGCGTGTCCTCAGGGTCATTTCCACACAAAGTTGAAGGCATGTGAGCCATGTCCTTCTCACTGCAAACTCTGCTCCTCAGCCACACACTGCATCAGGTGTGATGACTCCTTCTACCTCAATGATGGTCTCTGTAATAAACTGGGGTGTGGTGAAGGTATGGCTTATTGTACAGTTTTGTTATAACACACATAAGATTATTACAAAGAGATATTTAGCACAATGTCCAAGCTGTTTTATATATATATATATATATATATATATATATATATATATATACATATATATATATATATATATATATATATATATATATACTGTATATATATAATGAAAATTACACTTTAATTTCGGGGTGATTCTTCGATCAATGCAGTTAAGTAGTTTGTGTACGTGTTTTAGGGGAGGTTGAAGACCCAGAATATGATGACTGCATGTCATGCGAAGAGGGATGTAATAAGTGTGTTCTCTGTAAGTTCAGATTTTTTTTTTATACTATAGCATTTATTAATCACTATAGTATTATACAATGTAAACTCTAATGCTCACAATAATTGTTTGGTTTGAGTAGAGCAAACTTAAATTAAATAAATTAGTTCAATCAAATTAACTTTTATGAGTATTTTGAATTTTCTTTAGAGTTCACCACATTGACACATTTTAAGCAAACTGAATTGTTTCTTTGTATTGAGTTTTGTGAACATTTTTCTTTTAAATTAGAAAAACTAACATTTTTAGGCTTGGATTTCTATTTTCCAGCACACAAAAAGGGGAGTAAATGCTAAAATTAAGCGTTGTATAATGTCTTTGTGCAAGATTAATGTTAGTGTTTACAGTTATGCTAACTTCTAATCCCAAGCTATGTTACCCGACAGATATCCTATATGTTAACTGTTCTTTGATTGCCATACTCGTTCAGCAATTGCTATGCCATGCTGATTCTAAGCATCGTGTTACCAATTAGCAAGGTAGCATTTACTGAATTAGCAAGTTAAAGCTAGCAAAGTTTCAACTTCTAAAAATAGATTACATGACAATTTTAAATAAAAATATACTGTATGAATTAGCTTACTCAAATATTTCTAGTTAAGAGCAATTAAAATATATGAGTACAAAACGAAAATCTGCCAGTTCTGCTCACTGAAACTTTGCATTTCTTAAAAGTTTTGTGTAACTAATAACTTTTGGGAGTTATGCCAACTTATTTGGGTTTACAGCGAAGAATTTAGTGATCAATATGATTATATTAGTATGATCATACTTGGGATTAGTTTTCTGTTGGAGCACATGGCTCATTAGTGTTTGTCTTTAGTAAAAAAAAGTTTGTTTTTTTTGTTTTTGTTTTTTTAAGAACATAATTGATGGATGCAACAAATTGTTTTGAATTCACATTCCACCGTGAACTACAATAGTGAAGTGGATCAAAAAAGTTAATCAAAGTTATCCTAAGACAAGAACGGGTGTTCAAAATTCATGCACAACTTTGCTGAAAGGTTTTGATCCACTTCAAATGTGGACTATATTCAGTTGACCAGACAGATTTTTCTGAATAATTTAAAGTTCGTTCACTTTGCAGATAATCCCAAACACTGTCTGTCCTGCATTGATGGATATTACAAGTAAGTAACTTGGTGTAACAGAACTATGTGTATGTTCTTGTGAAAGATAGAATGGAAGGTTCTTTTACAGATGTGTGCTGCTCTGATATGTGACTGAAATGCTCTGTGTGTGTTGCGCAGGTTTGAGGATGGGTGCTATAAGAGCTGTCCTGCTAAGACATACACAGTGGAGGAGACCATGAGCTGTGTGTCCTGTGAACATGACTGTGTCAGCTGTGATGAAGATGAGTGCCACTGGTGTGAAGCTGACCTCTTCCTGTCAGGTTAGACTTAAAACGATTTGCATTCATGGTATACATTTTATCAGTTCATGCATTTCCTTGGAATCAAACGTCTTCAAGATCGAATCAAAGGTTATTGACAAGTTGAATGTACCCTACAGATGGGAAGTGTGTGCAGGAATGTCCCGATGGTTTCTATGGTGATGAAGATTCTCAGGAGTGTGAGGAATGTCACTCAGACTGCAGTTCATGTAGTGGGCCGGAGGACAGTGACTGTGACAGCTGCGTTGATGGACTGACGCTTGATAATGGAGCTTGTGTGTCTGAACAGGATGTCTGCCCTCCTCAAATGTACCTCACTGGTGAGAGCAACACTCCAGAGAGGAAACATCTATTATTTCGAGACTTCTCATTCATAGCTCCAGAGACTTAACTGAATTTTAGTCTCATGCCATAGTCCAGATAATTTGGTCTTGGAAGAATTTGAGTTCCAAAAATTCCATCCATCTATCCATCCAATTACCAAACCGCTTGTCCTAGAGTTGCAGTCTGTGGCTAGCAGGAAGAGGCCGAAGGACATGAGAGAACGGTGCAAGTGTCTCACAGGTGTCATTCATTATCACTCACGCCACCGGCCTCACACCGTTATCTCTTGACCCTCGGCCCCGTCCTGCTCGCCACACAGTCATATTGGAATATTCCTTTTGAAATCCACTGTAAAAAGGAAGGCTTTGGCATATTTGAGCTCAGGCATTGAAACTTTAGAGCAGAGGTCTTGGAGACCAGTGCTGCGTTTGAAATCACTAGTCCATTCTCATTCCAAGGCGTCATATACGACGCTATTGCCAAAGCGTAGACAATCAACGCATATGTCACCCTTTAGCGTCAAATGAGATGCAGATATATATGGGGCAGAAGGCGCCTCCAAGTGGTATAACCCTAACCCTATCCCATACCTAAACCTACCATTACCGAAGCGTCTCATTTGTCGCTAAAGGGTGCCATGTGCGTTGGATGTCTACGCTTTGGCAAAAGCTTTAAATATGATGCCTGGGGGTGTGAATGGATTGAAATTACATACTGTCATGTGGATACTACATTTGGTTTAAAACATACATATATTTTCTATATAGTAGGAATATGGGTCGTATGTCTAGAAAACATGTCTAGGAAAAAAATATTTTTAATAATAATGCTATTAAATAAATATTATTTGTGACCTATACTTGATTAGAAAACAAAAGATATACTGAGACAAAGGGTACCCTGAAAGGGTATCTTTTTACCTTGTTTACTGTAAAAGAAGTGCATATTACCGCTCTAATATAATAAAATACACATTTTAAGGGTTGATAAGGTACAAAGTTTACATTTTAAGAGTACTCTAAGAGTACCCCTAAAGCTTTTGCTAAACTTTTCTGACTTTTTTAAAACCATTCTTGATTTTATATTATTGGTTCATTGGATCAGTGTAGGCTATTGGTTTGGAATTTGGTTAAGTAGGTTTAGAATTAGAGAACAAAATCTTATTTGTAAAACAACCCTTGAGAAAAAAGTACACTTTAGCATACTTTTTAGTATGTAATAATAATACATTTAAATATATATCAAATGACATTAGTTGAGCTTGAGAGTGATTTTGACCCTCTTAAAAAAAGACTTAAGCATCTTTATATGTACCGGTAATTTAATTTTAATGTAATTTGTCTTTGAAATATAGCTAAAGTGTACAGTCAAATGTACTAACAAGCATATACTTTCATGTAATTTCTAGTTAAACTTGTAAATCATTTTTTTTAAATATATTTGTAATTAGACATTTGTTATGATTATGTTGCAATTTAGTACATATTACGTTTAACTGTAAAATCAAATAACACCCTATAGTTAAAATTATAATCAAATTATATGTGCTTTAAAGAGTGTCTTTGTCCATGTCTTTAAAGAATGGCAAAAGTTTATTTAAAAAATTTTGAATGTACTTTTTGAATGTAGTAACTTTTAATTAGATGTATTTAAAAGTGTACTTATGTGTGTAAAGAAACATAAAGGTCATTAAAGTGTTCTCTCTTAAAGTACACTTACTCTTTATTCAATTCATATTTGTAGGTTAACAGTTTTTTTGTTTACTTAAAGTACACTAAACATGTACATTTAAAAAATTAAGCAAATTTCCTTTTCACAAGCGATGGTTCAGTAATACAATTTTTGCTGGTTATAACTGCTCTCGTCTTTCAGATGATGGGGAATGTGAGGCCTGTCACTCTTCCTGCGAATCCTGCTTTGGGAGAATGAAGACTCAATGCAGCACATGTGTCAAAGGTACAACATGTGTAACTAAATTAAAAATATGATGGATGTTATTCTTTGTTTGGATGCATGAAGGCTTGGATGAATGTGACAGACGCTATGTGTGTTTTAGGTCGATATCTGACTGAAGATCAGATGTGTGTGGCACGATGCCCGACGGGCAGATTTGGCAGCAAGGAAAGTGGGAACTGCGAGAATTGTCCACAAGGTTGTGCCCAGTGCCAGGACGAGCAGCTCTGCACACGCTGCCAATCAGCACGTAAAAGCCCTCTCTATTTGCAGGCTGGCCAATGTGTGCGCAAGTGCACAAGGTTAGAACCATTTACAGACACTTACAGTATGTAATGCAGAAAAGAATACCTGAAAACCATATGAGTAAAGTATACAATTATAGTACTTTGGTATTGTACTTGTACAGAATGTTGGCTCAAAGTCCTCAACAGCCAAGAGACATGCCAGTGAAAAGCAAGGGTTTAAGTTTATTTTGATGGTCCCTTTAACACATTCTGTTGACTATAAATAATTCTGCAGCTACATAAGAACACTTATTAGAGTATTAGTAGAGTATCAGTAGACTGGTAGGGTTGACAAGTAGTCGCAAAGTTACTTGTAGAATATCTGTTTGAGACCATCAAAATAAAGAGTTTGCAGATATTAAAGTCGGCATGAAATCAAATTTGACAAGTCTTATTTTTATATGTAACACTGTAGATTTTATTATAAATTATTTATCTGTGTACTTCATTATTTTTTTAAATTCATGTACCCTTATAATCTTTAATCAAAGATATTACCCTTCCCTCCCCCATCGAAACGGCCTCTCTTCTATTTCGGTCACGTGGAATGGCGAAAGGGTGCGGCCAGAGCCGATGAGGGTGCGGCTATCGGTGCACCACCTTTCAGAGAATCGCATTCAAATCTGTCGCATTTTGAATGCAACGCCCAACCTCCAACGATCCAATCAATTCCCGAAGGCCGAAATCAAGCCCTGCCCTACATTTTTTCTAATTTCAGAAGCCGTTTCACTCGTCACGACAAGGAAAAAATGACAATCTCAACTTCCGTTCGACTTTAAGCAAACAGTCTAATACTGTAATTAGTTGATATGTAGTTGTAAAGTTAATCGTAGTCGACAGAATGTTCAAAAGTGACCATCAAAATAAAGTGTTACCAAAATTCCAATAAAATGAGTAAGTGTAACACATTAGTCATATCAATTACGTTATTTATAACAATAAAACTCATCTTTGATCGCCAAAATTACATATTTTTAACATTTCCTTGACAAAAATGTCATGCCTTAAAATAGCGTGAAAGTAAATTTACACACTTGAATCATATACTGTATATTTATATTTATAGTATATTTATAGAAATAAATGAGCAAATTAGCCCCACCTCCAATCACTCACACCAGCTCAGAGATCCACTCATTGACGATCACACGTTGACATATCAGTGATTTCAAACCGCGTTTTTGATACTGTCTTTGGGTCACAGCAGTTTTAAAGAGAAAAAAACTCAGCGATGGTCTTGACTTCCACATTTGCACATGGTTTGTCTTAAACAAGGCTTGATTTTCACCACAAGGGTACTTTAAAACTTTTAAACAAATTTACTCTCATATAAGAATGTCACATATCCAATTTTTGAGTTGTTGACAGACTACTGTATATAGTAGCTGTATTGTGTATATATATATATATATATATATATATATATATATATATATATATATATATATGCATGCATGTATGTATTTTTTTATCAAATGATGTGTATGCATGTCTGTACTTGTGTATTCAGAGGCTACCCTGTGGGTCAGGTGTGTAAGAGCTGTACATCTGGTTGTACGTCCTGTGAGAAGAATGCATCACATTGTCTGAGCTGTGAAGAGACGCTGCTACTACACAAACATGAGTGTGTGGAGAGCTGTCCGTCTGGACACACAGTGAGGAACGGGGAGTGTGTGCAGTGTCCAGACAGCTGTGTTATTTGCTCTGAGGACAGCTGTACAGGTAAGACTGAAATCGTTCACAAATGTTGCATCTTTTCATGAACTAATGAGTTCATGACTAAAAATGGTTAATGAATGAGTACTGTAGCACATTTTGACCTGTGCAGCCAGATTTAAACCTGGCTATATAATGCCTTCTGCTTGTTAGCAAAGCATTATCTGAACTTCTAAATAACAGACAAAAATAATTGAAGATTTAGCGTCCTTTTGTAGTAATTGTTGTGTCCTTTTAAATAAACACTAAAAACTGAAATGAAAAATTCACTTAAGTAAGAAATTTACTTTTGATATGGTTAAAAAATGTTCAGCGATATTTCCCCCCAAAAAAAGTTTTGTCATGCTAGCATGTTTGGAAATGTTTATACCATTACAACTAGCCGTGTTCCCACCAATATCTCACTTTATCTTTCATTTTTCTGTCCTCTAACTCTAGAGTGTAAGGAAGACTTCTTCCTGCATCAGGGCCAGTGTATAGTGGCGTGTCCTGATGGATTTTTTGAGGACATGGATAAAGGCCTTTGTAAACGTTGCCACACGGATTGTTTGTTATGCGATGGACCTGAATCGACCAACTGCAATGCGTGTTTTGAACGTGACAGCACACTGCACAACGGAGCATGTCTTGCCCCCTGTCCCTCACATACTTACAGAGAAAGCAGGTCCAGAGAGTGCATGGGTGAGACTACATTACTTCCCTTACTGTTGGAACACTGTAAAAAATGAATGTAATATAAACCATAAAAGACTAAAAATCACACAGTAAAAACCTCTTAATTGTTTAACAGAATTATAAGTGCCTGTACCAAATGTGAAATAGGCCTTTTGTGTACATAGAAAAAGTATTTGATCTTTAAGTTCAGCTCATGAAAAATGGGGGAAAAAACAAAAGTGTTGCATTCAGAATTTTGTCCAGTGTATTACAGAAAATTAAAAAAATGAATAGCCCTTTCAACTAATATGTTTAAAATGATGGTAAAACTTACAATAATTTGTATTCATTTGTTGGATTCATTTGTTGACATTAGTTAAAGTATTAACTAACATTGAGCAATACATTTGTTACAGTATTTATTCTTTTTTTTTTTTTTTTTAAAAATTGTTTCTTCGAGTTAGTTCACGGTGCATTAACTAATGTTAACAAATACAACTTTTGATTTTATAAATATATTAGTAAATATTGAAATTATCATTAACTAAGATTAATAAATGCTGTAGAAGTATTGTTCTTTCTTAGTCCATGTTAACAAATCAAAACTTATTGTGAATGTGTTACCAAAATGGGAACAAACAATTCAATTGAATTAAAGTTAAATTACAATTAAGTTGATTGTTCTATAAATGATGATATTTTTAATGACCATAACTAGGTCACATGATGTTGATTAAAGGTCTTTGTCTCTATTCTGCAGCCTGTCATAGTTCCTGTCTAACCTGTTCTGGACCTCACGACACATCCTGCTCTAGCTGCTTTGAGAGCCTGACGATGGATGCCCACGGGCGCTGCGCCACACCCACCGACTGCCCCTCACACCACTACAGCAACCAGGATGGAGAATGTCACTTGTGTCACAAATATTGCCATGAGTGCACTGGCCCACATCAGGACAATTGCCTCAGCTGCAACCAGAACCACTATCTACTCAGTGAGTTCATGCAATTGAGGCATGGTATGGTACTCTCTTGATTCGCAAAGTGGAAGATGACATCAGTGCAAAGAAATCGGAGAAATGGAGAAAGTTGTACCAGAGGGGCAATGAGTAGTCCCTTATATTTTGAAATCAAATGCATTTTCTATATCTTATGGGTCAGTTTAGTGTTCTAGGTCCATTCTTGAGACAGAAATTTTTTCACCCAAAAATTTAAATTAAAATTGTCATCATTTACTCACCCTCAAGTTGTTCCAAACCTGTATGCATTTTGTTATTCTACTGAACACAAAAGAAGATATTTTGAAGAATATGGGTCACCAACCATTTGATGGACCCAATTAACTTCCATAGTATATAGAAAAAATACAATGGAAATCAATGGGGCTTACTGAATTTGATTGTTTATTTTATATTAGATAATATAAGTTACTGTTCAAAAAAAATTAATATAATACAGTTTTTAATGTCAGCAGTTGCATGACTGCGGCAGGCTGAAATCAGCAAAAGAAACTAGACGTGCTTGGCGCTGCATTGCATATGATAGGACCCTTGGAGTTTATTGACAATTTTTAATTTCACAAAGAAAACACAAATTATTGTTGACATGCTGTATTTTGATATTTATATCTGAATATATTACAGAAATCTTGTTGTCCAAATATTCAGCATCATCAAAATACAAGTGTACTAAAATATCAAATTTAGACATTTTTAACTTAGTTTTAAGCATGTTTGTTTGCATAGAATCAGCTGAATGTGTGCAATTAAAGGGATAGTTCACTTTGTTCACAAATTCATTTTTATATGTTTTAGCCTACCTCAAGGGCATCCAAGATGTACAGAAGGTGTCTTTGTTTCCACAGTATTTTCAATTTTGATATTTTTAGGTCAAACCGTTCTTTGTCTGTCAATCATATAATGCATATAAAAAATGATATAAATACTGTTCATTTTCTCACACAAATCTCTTGTTTCGTGTCTTAGGCCATCAATGTGTACTTACATTTACGAGTCATTAAATCATGTTTAATGTGGACTTCTCTGTGCATGCTCTTTGAGGAGGACCCCATAAACCTCCCCTTGTCCACCAAAGCATTTTGAGAGCCGGTTCGGAGCCGGTGCCTGCGCGCGAACCAGTTCTTTGTGTTTCGACAGCCAAAGAACCGGTTTGCGGCCGCGAGAACTGGTTCCAAAGCGGCACAAACTCTTTGCTGGACTAGAACCGTTCTTTTAGCACGTCATATTTACGGGGCGGGTTTAGATGCGTTCTTCTCGGTTCTTTTAAACATATTTTTTGACCATCGCAAAGCCAGGAGAAACTGCAGAAACACGCAAGCGTTTTATTTATTTATTTATTTATTTATTTTGAAACAAAAGAAAACAGTCACGATATAGAATAAATAAATGGAAAGAAAAAAGACACAAGACAGGGGTACATAACTTATCAGATAAGATTACATATCAAACGAAAAGATTAAAAGACTTACATATTTCAATTGTTTTTAAAGTTTTCTTGGTACACGAGTTAGAGATAATCCCAAAGCAATGTACTTGCAAGCGACGTAAACAGTGATGTAACGACGTTGTTCCCTGGGCGCTCTAGTCAGTGGAAAAGCAAACAGGTTCTGAACGGGTTCGCAAGTTGAACCAGCTCCGAACCAACTTTGAACCAGCACCAGTTCCGAACCAGTTCTTTTTTCCGTGGAAAAGGGGTAAATATGACTGACAGACAAGAACAGTTTGACCTAAAAATATCAAAATACTGTGGAAACAAATACACCTAAATCCTGGATGCCCTCGAGGTAAGCTAAAACATACCAAAAATTTATTTTAAAGTGAACTATCCCTTTAAATCCACAGGTTCAAAAAATATTTCATAAGTAGTAAACAAAGATTCCACTTCATCCACAGATGGCAGCTGTGTGAATGTGTGTCCGGATGAATTCTTCAGAGGGGAAACACAGCGATGTGAACCCTGTCATCCTAACTGCCTCGACTGCATGGGGCGGCACAGTCACGAGTGCCTGAGCTGCAGAGATCACCTTTACAGAGACGTCAAAGAATGTGTGGACACATGCCGCTCTGGGTAACTACAATACTGAATACCTATGTTGGTTTATAAACAGTGAAAAAAATTACTGATAGATTACCAGTAGTTTCTTGTTGTGTTTTATAAGCCTGGTTTCACAGACGGGGCTTAGATTAAGCCAGAATTAGGCCTTAGTTTAGAAGGACAACTAAGTTGTCTTTATAAACATGCCTTTAAAAAAAACTCACTGGTGTGCATCTTTTGATAAAACAATGGCACTGACAGTCCATTTCATTAAAATTTTCTGTGTTCTAATATTTATGACTGAATCCTTCCAGTTACTATGCCTCAGCTGGCTCTAGGACATGTGAGCGGTGTGATGAGAGCTGTGGAGAGTGTCTTCAGGCTGGAGCCGAGGGGTGTGTGAGCTGCAAAAAGGGGATGCTGTTTATCAGGAAACAGGGACGCTGTGTGTACTCCTGTCCCGATGAATACTACCATGACACTCACCACAAAACATGCGAGGCATGCCACCCCACCTGCAGAACATGCACAGGTATGGAACAGCTTACAGATGTGACAAACTAGTCAATTCCACAGGCCCTTCGAAAAATAAATGCACTTAATTGTACTGAAAGTATAGATCTACCTTTGTGCAGTATTTTTTTTTTCTTTTTTTACTAATCAAATAAATACTTAAGTGAGTACACTTTCATGACCTTCTTAACAGGTCTTATTAAATAATGTATATTAGATAATATTAGATATATTAGATAATGTCTTATTAAAAGTTTTCGCTCAAAAGTAATTTTTAAATCATAGTTTAAACTGCAGTCTGGCATTTTCCCTCTTTGTCGCCATCTCTGTTTGAAATCTGCAATTGCAGTCATTCGCGGAATTATCAACTTTACGCAAGTTGTACTTCAACACCCTCGACATGGCACAGCGTGGATGAACACAATATTTAAGGAGATTGTGAGGCTGTCAGTCACCGCGCACCGATGTGGATATGCATTCCGATTCACAGATTATTCTTTTTGGAAGTATGACCTACTAACAATTTTCACCGGAAAATGTAATCTGAACTAGTAAGAAACATCCACTTTTGTTCTGGTTCTGAAATTGCAGTAAATCACACTGATTAATTCTATCAATCGCTTATAAGTTATATCACGCAAAACCTTGCAAATTATACTTTGTTCTCAAATTGTTAATGTTAACAACGTTAGGATTGCGTAACTACATGTAATGTCCTTCCGATATGTATCCTTGTTTTCGCATGGGTGCTGTTGCAGTCTCTTTTTTTCTGTAGCCACTCCAAAGTCCGAACGAAGTCTTATGCATTTTACAGCGGGTGAATCTGTTGTCACTGGTTATTGTAGTTTGAACCTTTCTGGATCCGCCATCAAACTGATAAATTTAATTAAATCAAGTACTGTGAGAAAAGGCCATAATCTCCACTTCCAACATCCTCACATGAAATATAGATACTATAGAGACTCCTCCTTTATGTGTAGAGAATGTAACGTAATGACGCAATAACATGCTCGAATCTCCCGCGGAAATCCACCAGTACCACTGGAATTAAAAACATTATGACAAGCTTACCACTTTGAATTGAGCTAAGGCAAGCAGATTGTATTGTATTACCTTAAATATGTATTTTGGATCATTTCAACTTAAAAAAAGCTACAGACTGCATCTTTAAAGAAGTACACATATTTTGGTGTGCTGGCTAAAATACTCCGGCATTTTTAATTTTAACTGTAGTGTGTTATTCAACATTACATATCTTAAATGTATCATAAATATATCCTAAATTTCAACTTCGTTATTACAAAATTTTCAAATATATTATAATGCATGACATACAATATTAAAAACAACATAAACTTTTAGTTTAGCATGAATGCTTGTCAGCTACACTTTAGCCAAATTAAATTGACATAATTATGTAATTGCATTTATACAGTATATGTTCTTAAGTCCTACTTATGTCGAAAATCACTCTTAACTCTTAAATTTCAACTTATTGCCTTTAATATAAAACAGTTTCATTTAATTGCGATTATCATGCCTCCTGTATTACGCCAGTTTGTGAGCACAGCACCAAATGCTCTCAGATCTACAAAGGACTGCAGCAACAGGTGACTGCATTGTCCCGTTGAGGAAGAGTGCACTTGGTCAAACAGCTTTTTCAGTAAGGGCTGCTCATGAATGGAACCTCATTCCAACTCACATTAGGAATTTTAAAACATGTTTCTTTTAAACATAACTTAAAAAATGGTTAATATAGTCAGGACTGTTTACATTACACTTGACATTAAATCTTGCTGCTGCCCTGCCTTTTTGTTTGTTTGTTTGCTTGTTTGTGCCTCTTGTGCTATGCCAATACGGTTGGCTGGATTATTGTGTTCTCTTGTGTTTAGACAGGTGAAACCTCTGTTGTTGGCTATTGTCCCAGCAACATATATATATATATATATATATATATATATATATATATATATATATTTTTTTTTTTTTTTTTTTTTAAGGTGTGAAATATCAAGATCTATCAGATGTAAAATAGCCTGTTGGCTAAATCTGGCACACTGTACATTTAATTATGTATCATTAGTGTGCATTGTCCCTGTTAAATAAACCTGAAATAAAAATAAATAAATGTGTTTTTATCAGTAATAGACTTAATGCAAACTGAATATTATTTTCATAATAAAACTATGCCTCACACCAAACTCACAGACTGAACGCAAAAAGAACAATGTTTTGTAATCAACACAGATCCACAACGTTTCTTTCTTCAACTTGTGAGTGGCATATGCGCATGGATATGAGAAAGTTTTAACAAAACAAAACAAAAAATACTTTTCACATAAAATTCTATATGTAACCGTGAATAATTCCATAATTTGAACCTAAAATGCTGGGATGTCCTTTCGATTGACAGGCAAAAGTGTTGAGGATTGTGAGTCATGTCACCCGGGTTATACACTCACACAGGGTGCTTGCGAGTCGCCCTGCATCACAGGACAATACGCTAAGTCTGAGGTAAACTTCTGTTCCAGTGCAGTCTGACACACATTCTACTTTATTGCTGTATGTTTATGAATATGTTCACCTGACTTGTGATCTCTCTGAAGGAGCAGGGCTATAACTGTGAATCATGTGATGAATCCTGTTTGGAATGTAAAGGTCCTGGGCCTTATAACTGCACCATCTGTCCGGCACAGTTGATCCTGACAGCAGGGGGGCGCTGTCTGCCCTGCTGCACCAACACAGAACAGGATGACACAGCCCCAGTTGAGCAAGAGTGCTGTAACTGTACTGAAACTAGAGGTAGCCTATTTGGACTTGTATCCATTTCACAAGTGGCATTTCAAAATATTACCTGTACTAAGAGGTTGATCAATGACAAAAAAAAAAAACCAACAACAAAGGCTTATAGGATATATGTGCCTAAACCTAATTTTCGCAAAACTCCAAAACCTTACTTATTCATATCACTGCAGTTTTCAGCTAAAATGAACACTAGTGGCGGTAAAAGACCAACAACTTTTATTCCTTTTCATACAAATTATGATTACAGGGGCATATTATTGACTAATAAAGACTTCTTTTCATTTTTACCATAGTGCATCATTTGTAATACATTTTGATATTTGCATAACTTGATCAGCTCCATATGCATGGCTTTTCTGAAATAGTAAACTAGCTCACCTGGCATACCGCTATACTGTACATAAATATGAGTTCTGTGAAATACGATAAATGACCTAAATAAAAAGAACAGCCTCAATAAAAGAAATCAATGTCTTGTTGAAGCAAGCTAAAATGGTATAGTTGCTTTTGTTAAAATGATCGGTTAGGTTAAGGGTAGGGTTTACTGTAGGTGATACATTATTTTTAAATGTGATATAGAGCATTAACTCTTTAACGCCATTCACTGGACATTGCATTTCCACTACCACGGCACGATACGTTACAACTACCACGGCACGATACGTTAATCAGTGTAATAAAACCCTGCCAGATTCATATTGATCACTTTGAAAGTGCCGCAAAACATGCAAGAAGTATCATGGTGTCTTGCAGAAATGTCATTAGTTATGTTTTTCCAATGAACCTGGGATGGAATTTTGGAGTTTCTTTAATACTAAAATAGTAACTTAAAAATAGTTATCATCTCTTGGTTTATTTGTTGTGTCAGACGTTAAAACCAATCTTTTATCTCTGTTTAAGGTGAGTGTGTCCTTAGCACGGCCTTTCGGAAACATGAGGAAGAAGAGTACACAGGAAACCTGCCACTCTTTATCACCACCTCTATTCTGCTTGTCTTCGCCTCAATCTCCGTAATCATCCTCATTAAGCGTTCTCTTTCCAAACGACCCATGCCAAAGACCCCTATCCCACGTGGGTACGAAAAACTGGGCCATGGTGGCGGCAAAGACGGCTTCTACACATCATCAACCTCTGCCTACGGTGGTCAAGCAAGCTCTAGTTCTGGACTTTTCCGTGAGTCACAGCTAGTGGATCTTGGAGATCAGAAGGGGACTCGGGATGATGACGATGAAGATGATGAAGATGAAGATATTGTGTACATGGGGCAGGACGGCACTGTTTATCGCAAATTCAGATACGGGCAACTCGGAGACGAGCAGGAAGATGAGTTAGAATATGACGATGAGAGCTACAACTACCGATAACACCTTCATCTGTTTGAACAAAACTGAAAATTTACTGAAAATTGTCACTTAGCATGCAAAAGCAACGTTGTGTTTGAAAATTATATTTAAAAAGTTCTGAAGAGTTCTGCAAAGTTCAGAACTCATATGTGAATAGTAATATTGCTTAGGATGATATAATGGGAATCACAAATTGTAGTTTAAAGCCCCCCTTTAGTCAATACTTTTATCCCTTAAAACTCATATTTGATAGCCTGACTTCGTCATACTCACATTCTAATGAGACTTTGAGTCTGAGACCCCTCCGTTAGGGTTTGATTATGAGGCGTGTCTTAACCAAACCAGGAAAAAAAAACCTTGCACTCAATTGGATAAACGGTAGACCTACAATCAATCAGAGCAACGCAGTAAGTCAACTCCTTTGCATAGCGCAGTTTTCAACTACAGAACTTACTTATTTTAGAAGTTAAATAACGAGTGTTGCTTCTTTTACGTACTCCTCCATAGTGTGTGACCAAAGGAGAAACCACAACGACCACAGGCTTTTCATTACGTCCCATCTTCTTAGCGACCGTCAGAGCCAGCTGATAAGTTACACTTTTCCCAAATCATGTTGGAAGGATGCCAAAAATATCTTTCTGATCGACAAATGCCTTGATTGCTGTTCTCTGTTTGTCTATAAAAAATTAATACGCTGTCGATTTATTTTACAACAGACGCAACAGCGGAATCTATACATCTCAATTGTCCAGCTGCAGTCAACTCTGAGGGAAACCAGTTAGCGCTCTTTGATAACGTGATGATTGCGTCCTTGCAGATCACCTGTCCATCATCGTATAAAGCCCGCCCTGGCAATTTGATTGGCCCGTTCATTTCTTGCTTGATCATAATTACTCCTCAATTGATCGAGTCCAGACCGAACATCCCCATAGTCATATACACTAGACCTCACCTTGGCTATGGCAGTTCATTGGAACGAATGCGTCAATAGAGCCGCCATCTTGAAACAGGGGAGCCCCTCCACTTTAATGCATCAGTGTCAATGTAGTAGACACAGGTCTAACAGAAATAAAATCACCATAAATCATCATGAATGCGATTTTTCTTGGTTTTTTGGTTTGTTCCAATGGTTAGACATGTATTTATCATTGATTCCAAAAAGACTTTTTTAAACATTCTTCCTAGTTCAGAATTCATCCGTGAACATCATACTCTGCACAAAAGTCCGCCACCATCAATGAATTCGAAGTAAAGGCAGAGATAGCAGCGTTACCTTGCTGCTTCCTATGACAAGACCCCTGTTCCAAGATGGCGGCGGTTTAGAATCCCAAGATGAGGTCTAGTGTATATGTCTATGGAACTTCCCGACCAAAAAATGTTGTGGGTGGAGTTTGGGCTGGCATCCAGGCTACATATTTGATTATTTGATCACCAAAATTACATATTTAAAAGATTTTTTTTCTTTAAAGAATGGCTGATGCCATAAAATAGCTTGAATGTAACTTTACACCCTTGCCTCATTAAATATATGCGGTTCTATGAATATGCAAATTAGACCCACCCCCACTCACTCGCACCAGCTCAGAGATCCACTTGTTGACGATCACATGTGATTGGTAACAAGGCAGTTTGTGACATTAGAAACACTTTGGCTTTGCAGCGACTTATGAATTTGTCCATGGTTTGTCTTAGCCACATCAAAAACACGACATAGACATAAGCAACATTAAATACTTGGTTTTCACCACAGTTAAGGTTTAATGCTGTAGTTGGTCCTTTCAGCTCCTTGTCTTTTTTGACCTTCATTTTTCATCTTATTTGAAGACAGCTGAATGTTGTTCTTTTTTCTAGTACTTTTGCTAGTAGCAGAAGTACAAATTAGCTGTTTTTTTGTTTGTTTGTTTGTTTTTTCCATTGATTACTTTCTCTTTTGGTCATTTTTTGTAGTGGAAGTGTGTCAACTGTACATTTTAATAAAAGTATAACAATGTTATGTGTTAATTTCCTATATAAGTACAGCCAATCAATTTTGGCTTACTGCCTTTCAATTATCCAAATTAGATTCTTCTACCTCTGTCACAAGATGTTTGATTGTCTCTCCGGTTACATTTGGGCCTTCATCAAAATAATGATCTTACTGAATCTTAATGAATTACTCAAAAAGTATTGAACCAAATTTTATTATGCTTTGGATGAATTATTAATCAAGTAATATCAGAGGAAATATTTATGTTTGTATGTAATTGACAAATTGCACCATGAGAAAAGATAGAAAAACAACAACAACAAAAAAGCTTTGGTAATTTTCTGCCAGGACATTCATTCCAGGATGAGAAAGAAAACAATAAGCAACAAGCCACAAACAGAATAATGGCAACATAAATGTACAAAGTCAACATCAGACAAAGAACATCTAACACACAGACTAAATATACTGAGAAAACGAATGATCTGATAACAGGTGTGTGAAATCAATGAAAAAATAAATAACCACGACAACCAATGAAAAATTACTTAACTAGGAAATTCAGGAAATATTGAGAAACATCATAAAAGTCAACGAAAACGATTTTTAACACACTGTCTTCATCGTAGTTTACCAGATGGACCAAATCTAAAAATTAAATAAAAACAACCTCTAGTGTGCTTCTTGAGAAAGTGATCCCAATAATCCCAGAGATTGAGGATCCAATCGATAATGTGGAATTCATACCATAGACATCATATATGGCGCTTTTCCACTACACAGAACCAGCTCGCCTCGGCTCGGCTCGACTCGACTCGCCTTTGTTTGGTTTTCCACTGTGTAAAAGTTGTAGCTACCTGTACCTGCTTTCGGGTACTTTTTTTCGTACCACCTCCGGCGAGGTTCTAAGCGAGCTGAGGCGATACTAAAATGTGACATAAAACAATGTCGACTGCCGATTGGTCAGAGAGAATCGTCACTATTCACTGCGTCATCATTGCACGCGCCAACCGGATTCGTCTCGTAGACTGAACTCTGTAGTAATTCCCAAACTCTCCTGCTTTTTTCAGCAGTGTTTCGTTTTGCTGCCCTCAGCCTCTCATTAAACAACGTTTGTCTTCTTGCTGTGAGAAACAGCCACATCCAGAGGATCAAAAACAGCATACACTCGATTTCCTCCATTGTCCTGTGTGTGTGGGTAGCGGATAGTCGCGTATTAGATTACGTCACGGCAGTTTACTGCGGCGTCGCTATGACGACCGGGTACTATTTGTGGCGGTACTATCTGCAATGGAAAACGGAGCCAAAAGCGAGCCGAGGCGAGCTGTGGCGAGGCGAGCCGAGTCGAGCTGGTACTGTGTAATGGAAAAGTGCCAATAGATAGACGCCAGTGATGCGCGGGTCAATGTATAAACAACCCGCAACCGACCGACGTTTTCAACTACCCGCCCGCAACTCGGACCGCAAAAAAAAGTAAAAAAAAATATTGTACCCGACCCGCTTCCTGACCGCATTTTTTTAAAAGTAGTAAATGCTCATCGGAGTGTTATTGGGCCATAGACGTGTAACAACACAGCATCGCAAGAAGATGTAATCCTACACATAATTGGCAAAGCCAGCACTTTGGTCATCATCTTTCATCCCCCCCCCTCCCCCCCGGTATACGTCTGTGGGATGGAGACGGAGACAAATATCACAACCTGATATGTGCGTCTGAGCCACGAGCGTTCTATCGACTCGTTAGTCATTACCTAGCAGCGAATGCAAACAAAATGAAAGTAGAAAGAAAATACGCTACTCTGATTAGGACCGTGGAGCAGCAGTAGCGACCTGAACCACGGACAGTAAAATAAAGCCCCGAACTTGCCAGTCGCGGCGGGCCGATCTCGCTCACGCGACACTGTTACTAGCAGATCCAGTGAAGAAATCCATTGAATTCGCCTCATAATTTTAACATCATCACTACGAGATCCAGCGAGAAACATTCCGATTCTGTGCAGAGTTCTGTTTAACCATAGATATCATCAAACAGCGCTGATGTGGAAACCAGTAGAAACACTTATAGAAGGCTTTCAGTCCACAAATCAACAACATTCACCATAGATTTAGGCTAATGTAGTAAATTAAATGAAGTTTTATGTAAACAAAGTTCGGGGGGAGCATGTTCAGGTAATCAACCAATCAACTCAAAGGAAGCCAGTATAAATAAAGCTTTTCTCACCTCCTGTCTCACGTCAAGTCTCTCAGCATTTGACTCCGCCCTTGTGACGTCATGTCCGAGTTAGAGCCTTTCCCTTCCGATGACGAATCTCTCGTCACTGATGAGACTCCATCGCAATCCGCTGAACGGTCCATCTCCAGCCTCCTCAAACCGGGGACGCCAGCTTCCGCGATCTTATCCACGCACGCCAAGACGCCGAGGACTCCCCTCACCACCGCCGGCAAGGACCACACCATCTTCCTCCGCGTCTTCGCACTCTTTAACCAACCCAAACATACCTCCCATAGGGAAGTGGATCATTAAAGCGCGGAGTCAAGCCCTGATTAATTCAGACGTTAACTTTTCTCGCAGATCGAAAAAGTAGATTTATATAACTTACATGTGTTTTACTATCTACTCACCCTTCTGTTCCAGCCCCCTTTTCAGCGGCTCGAACGAGCAGAGCCTGCCGGACCCAGATCGCTCGCCCTCCAGCGTCTACACCTTCAGTGCCGGGCTCCGCCCACGCGCCACGTCGCCGCAGACCTTCCGCCAGCCTGGGCCGCGCCCCAGTCGCGGAAGGGTTTTCTTTTTCTTCCAGGTCAAATCTCCTCCCCAGCCCCTCCCACCGCGGCACCGTACGCTCCAGATCTCTGCAACATCAACATCACATCAGCTCCGCAAATGTTCCTCTCCCTCCCCATGTCGGAATCCAATCACCAGGTGGATTGCGGCGATATATCCGTCACCTTAAAAAACAACACGCAGGTTTCATCTCGCTCACTGTCGTTAGGCGAAGTTTGTATTTCCTTTAACCATTATACCGAAGTCACATGCTCTGTCTTTCCCCATACTAGACGGTGCGAGCTCAACGATTACCTTCTATCATAACGGAGCTCGCACTGTCATTTGTGGGTAGTCATTTTTTCACTTATCACAAATTATTTTCTGCTAAAAGCGCCGTCCGTATTTCTCAATGGAATCAGTGTCCTTACCGGGGAGCGTTGGACTCTGATCTCCTTAATCGCCCTCGCGTCATCAGTTCACGCGTTGGAAGACCTCGATATCAAACTGTTCATAGATGCAGCTCCCTCAGTCGGTTTCGGAGGTTATTCCCAAGGTCGCTGGTTCGCATCTCCCTGCCCCCTCACCATCTTTAGATGATTGGTCATCTAAAAGCTTTCAAATTCATTGCGACAATGAAGCAACCGTACAATTCATCAATAAAGGTCGTTCTCGCTCACCTGTAATGATGCCACTCCTCAGACGCCTCATCTGGATCTCCGCCTGTGATCAGTTCATTATTAATGGGAAACACGTCACAGGTGTTCTCAACCAAATCGCTGACTCTCTCTCCCGTTTCTATTTTCAGAGATTCAGGATGCTGGCACCAGAAGCGGACCCCGTTCCAACCCCAGTACCTCCTTATTTTTATTTTCCCATAAACCATTCGTTAAAATCCCTTCTGGACACGTCCATTGATTCTATCCTGCAAGCAGTTTTCTCCCAGAACTCTCCAATCATAATACACCACGTGGAAATATTTCAAATTATTTCACCTCTCGCATAAACTGCCGTTTCCCGATTTTTCTCTTCTAACCGTTACTTCTTTCATATCTCACCTCAATCAAGTTAAAGGTCTCCTAGCCAGATCCATATAAAAGCTATTTAAGCGGCATTCAATTCTTACACAAATTAATTTATGGTAAGCCCGCCCCCTCTATTAATAACTGCCAAACTTCCCTTCTCATTAAAGGAAAACAAAGAACTCATCCCATTCGCCCGGATACCAGACAACCATTTCAATTGACATACTCGCCAAATGTATGTCATCACTCCGTCTAGGATACCACTCCACCAACACAGTAGAAGCTATGGTTATTAGCTTTCTGCGGCTTCTCCGTTGCTCTGAATTGACCATCACAACTAATTTCAATTCAAATATTCACCCTATAATTTCAGTTTTACAGATCTTGGATACTCCCATTCAACCGTTCCATTCCCTGCTAAATTACCTTCAATATAAACGTTCTACGCGCAAATCCCCTCTCGATCCACTCTTCACAGACGACTCCGATCATCCAGCCACGAGATTATGGTTCCAAAAACATCTTTAAGCAGTCTTCATCAAATCCGGCATCTCAGCAAACAAATTTTCAAGTCATTCTTTCGCATCGGCGCAGCAACCACAGCCGCACAAAAAGGTGGTCATCTGCTGCTGGTCATCTGAAGCTTTCAAAACTCAAATCAGATCCAGCGTTTCCACATCCGAAACGCTAACCAAGTCCTGACTAATTAATTGGTTAATTTCCATCACCTGTTGCGCTTCGTTCATCGACACCATCCCCGTATTCCGCGACCGCTTCGTAAGCATATCCAAAATACAGTGTAATATTTTACAATTGCAGGCTCCACCGTTCGTACATAGTGAAGGCTCCCCGTTCGTGGGCCGGGCTCGTCCCCCTTCCGAACCGCTGGTCGAGCCCTCCTGTCCGAATCGCAATGAGAGCCTGCCTATTTATAATCATCGTCGGACGGCCGCGCTCGTGTCGCCGCAAGGGCTCCCCGTTCGTTGGGCCGTGAGGGGTCCTTTCCCGTGCAACAGCACCCTTTGAAGCGCCGGTCGAGCCCTCCCGACCGAGTACAGCGGGCGCCCCCGTCCAACTGGCAAGGCTTACCCATCTGACGCTGTGAGCACCCAAGTTCCTGTCGGATGCCGCGAGAGCCCTTCCGGTTGAACGGCTTAACTCGTTCCAAAATCACGCTCGCATAAATCTGGCATCATCGAGCTGTCAGTTCAACTGCTGGCGGGGCTTATCCGTCCGATGCCGTGAGCATCCAAAGTTCCCGTCGGACGTCGCGAGAGCCCTCACGGTCGAGCGGTCAAGCTCGTTCTTTAGTAATTACCTTCTCATGCCCTTCACTTTTTTGGGGGAATTATTCTTTACACTCGCTGTCCCATACCTTACTTTTTGGGGAGTACTCTGGGTTCGGGCAAAATTCCGAGCTCGGAGCCCTCCCCCGGACAGCAAGCCAAATACGCATTAAAATTATATTTGATTTCATGTACGTGTGAACTCGTGAACTCTATGATAATGTGGAAGAAATAGTCAAATTATGCTTACTAGTAGCCTACACATCTTTTCCCAGTACTTCAAAACTATTATATCATAATAATATAAATAATGCTAGTTAACATTACTTCTGCTCCTCCCGCCGGTGACGTGACTTTCTGAATAAAAAAGCTTTCGATTGCAGGTACATTTTGAATCGTGGCAATGTGCCGTGATTGTTTTTCTTTTTTTTGTGTGTTTTTTGCTTAACACAACCGCTTAACTGATGCCTGTCCATTTTGAATGGGCGGCAGTGTATCACTGTGGAATGGACCAAGATCGGGGGAGGGGTAGGGGGCACTTACCAAATCGCAATTATATTTCTTTATTTTTTAAATGCATAAATAAATATGTATTGAATATATTAACTACATAGACCTAACTATATAGTTAATACATATACATTTATAAAATATGTCAAATATTTTAAAAGTCTAGTCATTGTTTTAATGATTTGGTGCCCCCCATTGGCTGGTGCCCCTGGGCACTCGCCCAGTGTCACCTATGGATAATCCGGCCCTGGCTCCAGTGTAACGTTAACTTAAAGGTGTGGTTGATTGCTTTTTTTCTTTGCATGATTGTGTTTATGGGGTGCAATATAACATGTATTTGTGGTTTTTCTTTTTTAAAAAGTCTTATTTTTCATAAACTTCACCTTTATCGTCAGCCGCACTCTCCTCTGTCCCCTGAACGAGCAGTTTACTTCCTGATTCTATGAAAACACTCCCTCAGAAACACGTCGTGGGCTCAGATTGGTTCGTTTGGGCGGGTGTGTTGTGATTGGCTAAACTGTCGCTCACGTTGTCCGGAAAGTTAACGCCTATTACCTTAACGGGGAAACGCCAGCTCCGGTCCAGATGTAAATAATGGAAATAATGGTGTCGAACTGCAGTATCAGTTTGAGGCAGAATCAGACCGAGAAAGCCGCGATGAAGCGAGTCAAACAGAACCACACCACAAACGGCTCTTACTAAACGTTTCTGAATGATAATTTGCCATATTTTTTAACCATATACATAGGACACTGTCACGTAAACCTGTTACGATCTGTGATTGGGCATACGTATCTACGTATACGTACGCACTGAAAGTAAACAACGTAGATCACGTGTGTTAAGTGACGACATGTTGGAATAAAGTCAAGCTAAATACAATCTTCCGTCTCCTCATATATTATATGAAGATAGTAATACTTATATAATATCACACGGATTGCATATTTCCATTTACGCAATATTAACCGTCTCCGTCCCTTTCTCTCAAATCATAATATTGCAGTCCTTATCCACGCACTAGTCACTTCACGTATAGACTACTGCAATGCTCTTCTCACAGGTATTCCTTCTGAATTGCTGCATAAGCTTCAGTTGGTCCAGAACTCTGCAGCTCGTGTTCTATCTAAAACACCCTACACTGAACACATTTCTCCAGTTCTTCAGCAGCTGCACTGGCTACCAGTAAAATATAGAGTTGAATTTAAAATATTGCTACTGACTTATAAGGCACTTCATAATCTTGCACCACAATACCTTACTCAACTTCTCCATGTTTACACCCCTTCACGTGCACTCAGATCTTCTTCTTCAATTTCTCTTTTGGCAACTCGGATTCGACTTACCACCATGGCGGGTGCCAGATCTTTTAGTTATGCTGCCCCCTGCCTATGGAACTCTCTTCCTCTTGATATTCGCAATAGTGAGTGTCTGCTGACTTTTAAAAAGCGCCTTAAGACATATCTTTTTATACAGGCTTTTTTATAACATGTTTTAGAGTGATTTAATTGTACTTTATATGTATGCTGTTTGATTATTGTGTGTTTTGATTTGTGTAGTGACCTGTATATTTCTTGTGAGGTGACCTTGGGTGTTTTGAAAGGCGCCATGAAATAAAATGCATTATTATTATTATTATTACTTCACACGGTGTCAGAAGTTAACTGAACGCTGACTCGGAGATTAGTTTTCATTGAAGGAAACCGCCCAGAATTTTATTTTTTTATTTTATTTTTATTTTATTTTTAACACAGTAATATGTGATTAATACAAAAACTGTTTAATAAAAAAAAATATATTTCTCATTGTCTTAACGTCATTATATTCTCGTGGCAAAACGTTCAGTTCACTTCCGATTCACTCACTTGCTGCGATGTGCCTGAGGCGAAGTCGGTGCTGACATAAATTTAATTGAAATGCCAGGAAAGTGTACAGGGGTTCGACAATGAAACTGAAACACCTGGTCTTATAACACAATCATTTATTAGGATGGTGAGGGCCTCATTTTGCATCCAAATAAAGCACCAATTCATCTTGGGAATGACAGATCGAAGTCCTTCACAGTGACCAGAGGGATTATGAGACGTTCCTCTTCCAGAACAGTGTCCAGGTCACTATATGATGCTGGTGGAGAAAAACGTTTTCTGACACCTCAATAATATTCAGATCTGGTGACTGTGCAGACCATGGGAGATGTTCAACGTCACTTTCATCTTCATCAAACCCTTCTGTCACAAGTCTTGTGTGTGTTGGCGCATGATCATGCAGATACGCGGTTTGAGCATCAGGTGCTCATGATCCTCTAGCTCATGATTTTTGACTCGTGTCCATCAAACACAGTCAGGATTGTCATGATATTGCAGCGCAAAACATCACTGATCCACCCGTGCTTCACTCTGAAGATTGGCCACCAGGCATATAGATGTGAAACCTCCAACATTGGCCAGTGTTTCAGTTTCATTGTCCAACCCCTGTAGATTTAACAATGCTTGGCTTCACCTGGAAAAATACAAGACGTGGATTGAGAAGGTACAGGACCCGAGGAAGGCGAGATGTGGACTATGTTCTAAGATATTTGACATCTCTAACATGGGAGAATCAGCGCTAGCTAGCCAGCCATGCTAAAGGCACCAAGCACCACAAGCAGTTAAGGCTGCGCGTGAAGGCTCGAGCATGACGACTATCACTAGCGTCTTTTCTCCTCCGTTGACATCGATCAATGTTAGGCCGATTGCAGGTTCTTCCATTTTGAGTCAGACTGAAGGCACACGACAAGGGACTATCTCAAATGTTGCCAGACAAGACGAACTAAGGGCCAAGGTATTGTGGGCATTAAAAGTCGCAAACTCCCACTATTCTTTTAAATCATGCGAGGATGTCAGCACACTTTTCAGAGCCATGTTTCCCGACAGTCAGTTGGCAGCCAAATTTGCGTGTGGTGAACGTAAGTGTGCTTACTTGAGTAATTTTGGATTGGCTTCTTATTTTAAACAGCTCACTTTGAAGACAGTCACTACACAGAAGTCTTATGCACTTTTATTTGACGAGAGCCTGAATAATTACCTACTGACGAAACAGTTAAACATCCATGTCAGGCTATGGGACGGGCCCGAGGTGAAGACCAAATACATCGGTTCAGAGTTCCTGGGACATTCAACCGCCAAAGATGTTGTTGAGAAACTCAACAATTTGCTTTCACAGCTCGGAATGACCAACCTCATCCAAGTATCGATGGATGGCTCAAACGTGAACTGGAAAGTGTTTGAAATCCTTCAAAAGCAGCTGCAGATTGATGTGGGAAAATCACTTATCAACATCAGGTTGTGCGGTTTGCATATACTGCACAATGCATTTAGATGCGAATGTAAAGCGATTGGGTGTGACATAGAACATGGACTTTCTTGTCTCTACTGGCTGTTTCACTACTCCCCAGCCCGGCACGAGGACTTTGTGACAGCGATGGGATGCAGCACGAGCATGCTTAAATTTTACAAGCACCGGTGGGTTGAGAATGTTAACGTAGCGGAAAGAGAATTGCAACCTTGGCCGCATGTGAAACGATACGTGGAGATGGTAGGGAGAGGCGAACTCCCCAATCCAAAGGTGAAATCATTTGAGAAGGTGAAGAACCGGTGTGCTGACCCTCTCTTCACTGTAAAAGTTGCTACATTCATCAGCATTGCATAAGAAATTGAGCCCTTTCTTGCCATGTATCATATGGATCAACCAATGCTGCCATTCCTTGCTGAGAACATGACTAGATTGATCAAAGGTAAGCTTAAACATTAAATCCAATTGACATATGTTATTTGTTTTCTAAGTTGCATTTATTGGCAGTAGCTTTGTTTAAATGGACCCTTATAATCGGATTGACGGCTCAATTGGACTAAAAAACCTTCATGTAAACACCTAAATCGATCCAATTGAGCTTGATCCGACTGGAATTTCGATCGAATTGAAAGGGGTGGTTTAATCCTTTTGTAATCCGATCGAGAGAACATAAACTCACGGATTGAAAACTGAAACTAAAAGCACTGTGTATGTGCAATGACGTTGCAATAGCGTAATGACGTATGACGCATGGAACAAGCTGTTTTTCCTGTTGAAATAAAGTGTCATATAAATGAGTGTTTTGTATATAAATAGTATACAATATACTGCCCTACAAAGGCAAAGCGCAGTAACTACACATTTGGTCAAAAATGAGTTAAGACTTGTAATGGGCTTTATGACATGTATTCTGTCTTGTGAAAAAATATCTGGGTTAAATTATGTCCCGTTTCGGAGATGCATTACCACATAATCTACCCATAAAATGTTTGACTGGCTGGTATAAAAAACTGTATACCAGGGGCGCCGCCCCTGCCGGCATGTAAAGTTATCTGCTACTGTAGCGGAGCTGATAGTTTAACTAAAAAAAAAAACCTAGCCAGTGATGAAATGTTTTGTGTTGACACGAATCTTGGAGGTCCATGTCCTAACTGCTGGGAGTCTCACACAACGCACAGGACACGTCCAATTCGCAAACTAATGACTCCTTATCGGTAACACTTTACAATAAGGTTTTATTTATTACATAAATTACAGTTTGCTTACTCAAGCTTTACAATAAATAAAAAAAATACTTTTTTTGAGTATATGACTAAATTTTTCCACACAGTAATTAAGAATCGATTAGAGAATCTTTAAAGAATCGGATCGATAATCAGAAATGTCAGTAGCATTATTATTGATAAAATCTTATCAATTCCCATCCTTATGTGAAGACCTGTAGTAAAATTATAATCATACATGTTTTTTTGATAGTTAAAAGATTAAAACATTTTGTTGAGTAATGACACTGAAGTGGCTTACATACCTTATTGTTTGCAGCCAGGACTAATGGGCCGATTTGTTGTGGACACGCACCTGAAGGAATCATCCACACTTAAGAACCTGAATGTGCCTTACCAGGACCATAACCTGCACAAAGATGCTTCTCAAATTGACCTTGGGTTTGCTGCAGACTTTACACTAAAGCAACTTAGGTTCACTAAAAATGTTTCAGACAAGCAGTCCCTAGAAATAAGATTGGACTGTAAGAAACTTCTGATGACTCTTCTTGACAAGCTGCTGGCAAAGGCTCCTGTGAAACACACCATAGTAAGACGCCTATAAAGCTTAGACCCAAGACACATGGCTAAAGCCCTATTCGCACGGGATTAGTATTACCTGGGGACCTCGTGTGAATTTGAAATTACCCACCCACATCTGAACTTCGTGTGGCGCATTCGCACGGGATAAGCGAAGCCTGTGATTTTACTTGAATTTACTGACTTATCTCCCGGATATGATCATTGGGCTATAGATTTGAAATGTCTTGTTGTTATTATGTCTAGCTGAATATAATAAACAGAAGAATTGTCCTTACCGTGCTGCAACATGTCATTCATCTCCATCTAATCGTTCTTTTTGTTTTTTTTGCTTCTGATGGTTTTTAGCGTTCTCTTCTAAAAAAAATGTATAGTTGTACTAGCGAAATGACCCCGGACCCAATATACTATCAAAACACTCCAACTCAGCGTCTATTCTCCGCGAAAGATGGAAAACAAGGCACAGATGAAACCTTGAAAAAAATGATAAACGATCCTGTCACAAAGGACGACTTTTGAGACCGTCCTAAGTCAGGTGCTGTATTCCGAGGGTTAGGGAGGAGTTAGGAAGGTACGGCATGACAAGATGAGGGACGGTGCAAAAATAGATCATTTATTGATAATCCAAAACAATCCGTGCAAAGTACAAAATAAGAAAAACAAACAAACAAAAAAAAAAACCTCAATGAATGCTAATGAAGCAGCACTAAAGCCTATGCCTGTTAAACACAAAGGCAAATTGCTGATACAGCTCTCTATCATCAATAGAACTCACATACTGTTGTACTCTGGTACAGTGCATACCACCAACCCTCCTGAATATCAGGAACACTCTGATTAAATACACAAACTTCCCGCCACACGAAATTAGGAAGTACCATTGTACAGGGTAGCTTTTGGCTTGATGATGTCATGATAACAATGACATGAAAACCAACACATGTTTTACAAAGATCAAAAAAAAGATCATCAATATTATTAGAGCAGCTTAAACAAAGTAATGTTACCATCAGAAACATACCTTAAGCAAAATAAACATCCCTCCACACCTATACTGCCTCCCCCTGTTGTGGGAAATGGTATGACCCGTGCTATAATAAGCGCGTTCCGGTTACGCGGGCTCCCGGAAGCAGCAGAGCAGCACTCAAGGGGGTAATCCATCAGCCGGAAGCTGAAGCTCCCTCTGGGGGCTGTCATTGTAGCCCACTATCACCTGCTGTTAGCATCCCATTGATTCCCATTCATTTTGGCGTCACTTTGACAGCGAATAACTTTACATCTGAGGCGTCCAAAGACTCCATGTATCCATTATTTATTTCTAAAGAAACACGACAATGTTTAAAAGGCTCCATTACTTTGTATGTTACGTTATGGCCACGTAGAAGCCGTTCTTGTAAAAATAGGCTAAAAATTGCGTCATAACCCATCGACTGTCTGTCGCACAGTAAAAAATTACCGTATAGACAGGAAGAGAAGCTCGCACAGCCTCGCAGGCAATCTTTTACTGTCTAAAAGACAGCCCATGGCATAAATAGAAGCAAAATGACAAAATAACTAATCAGAATACTTACCAAAAGTTACTCCAGGTCGCGATTCGCCGTCTCTGTGCACGATTAAAATTTCTCTTGGCACGGCTACTATAAGTCGGTCAGTTTGCTTACGTTACAACTACGCCGTCAAGCTCAGTTTGAGCCTGCGCAGAACGCCCTGCTATCAGGAAGTGAGTGCCCATGTTGAGCTTCAGCTCTCTCCGTTGAAATCAACGGGGTCGCTGTGTCCATTTCTTTTACTGTCTATGGCAGCACTCAAGGGTAAGCAAACAATACCACAGACATGTATCATATAAAATTACTAATAAACAGTCTGTAAAAAAACATAGGGCCCTATTTTAACGATCTGAAACGCAAGTGTCAAAGCGCATGGCGCAAGTAACTTTGTGGGCGGGTCCCGGCGCTGTTGCTATTTTCCCGGCGGAATAAATGCCTCTTGCGCCTGGCGCAAATCTAAAAGAGGTTGGTCTGAAGTAGCTTCATTATTCATAGGTGTGGTTTGGGCGTAACGTGAAATAAACCAATCCGAGCGCCATCCAACATACCCTTTAAGAACAGGTGCGCATGTTGCATGACGGATTGTTATTATAACGGCGGGTTTACCAGGCGCGCGCCAGGAGCGTTCACAGCCGATGAGACCGACGTTCTTGTCAGGACAGTGAAAGACAGAAGTGACGTTGCATAGGGATGGGAGAAACTCTTGCACATCAGCGTCGGTTAAACATTATAGCCTATACGTATGTTTCTTGCCACTATTGGGCAAACAGGTCTGATCCTTAGTACTACAATAGCCTTAAGAAATGGGTATTTCAGTTTTTTCATCTTCATGTAAACCAAAATGATTTCCCTCATGTGTTAATATTTTTCCTTGTTATAATGTATGATTTGCAAAAATAAAAACTACTGCATCTATGTTGATGAGAGAATCAGTATATGCGCGTTGTGTAGGCCTACCCGCTATATTATGGCCAAGCATGCGCGCTTAAAATAGCATTATGAACAACGCGCAAAGCGCCACTGACTTTAGACCAGGTTTTTTATGGTCAGTGGCGCAATTGTGTTCTGGAAGTGTAAAATAGCACCAGGGAATGTTTGCGCCTAAACACGCCTCCTTTTTGCGCCAATCCGCCCAGGGAGCGCAAGTTCATTTCCTAGTTTACCGACGTGCGTCTGTGGAGGGGAAAATCCCGCTTTGCGCGCGTGCAAAATAGGAATGAGACATGCGTTTGTGTATAAAGTCATTTGCGCCGGGTGCAAGATAGGGCCCATAGACTTCTTGTGATTTCTTATACTTCAGCAAGTATTAACAGTAATCAAAGACTTTGGACTTGGATGCTGTTACTGAATGTAAAAATTGAGGGGTTGCAAATGGCCATAGCTAATTGTACACGGGACGCAGAAATGAAACGTAAATAAAGCGCTTACACAGTGTACTTGACAAACTAAATATAGAAACATTTAACACACACAAGACATTCTGAAATGGTGGTGACGTCACCACAAAGGTTCGTCATCACAGATCCGGCCAAATCACAGAGATGTCGATTCGCACGGGACTAATATTATCATAGGACTTCGGTGTTCGGCGAAATATAGTAGGTAATTTGCGGGGGAATTTTTACTTTACAAATTACAGACATGGCCGATTCGCACGGGATTAAGATCACAGACAAACTCCGCAATTATTACAAATTACTATAGGTCACGAGATAATACTAATCCCGCGCGAATAGGGCTTAAATCTAAGGAACAGTGTGTTAGGCAAATGATAGTACTACGCAGTATTGTTGAGGCTAAACATGTAAACAGCACTGTATGTGATGATGTGATGAGAGAGTTCCGGGAGTTTTGCGATTTGGCTAACTTGCAGACTAAATTCAGTGATTTTGACCCCAAAGCAGAGCGTGTAGACACACTGCTGTATGAGACTATGGGGACCAACCCCTCTTTTTCCAGACTGTGGGATGTAGTGAAGGTTGTACTTGTGCTGTCTCATGGACAAGCATGTGTAGAGAGAGGATTCTCCATAAATAAAGAGCTAATTGTGTAAAATCAGAAGGAATTGTCTTTGATAGCTCACAGGCTCATTGTAGACCATGTCAGGTCTGTTGGAGTGCCATCACAAAAGAGCTGCTTCTGTCAGCAGGAGGAGCCAGGCAAAGATATCATGGCTACTTTGATGAACAAAAAAGAGTGTCAAAACAGGACGCTGTAGACTTAAAGCGGAAGAAGCTTAGTGACGAACTCCAAGGTCTGAAAAAGAAGAGGGCCACCATTGAGACAGATGTGTTTGCCCTCGAAAAATCTGCTGATGAATTGTCAGAGAAAACAGAAAAGACAAGTTGTCTAACGTTCATTTTTAAATCAAACGGTTTCCGTCGGACAGCAAAGGAAAAAAGAGCTGATCTGTTAAACATTGACAAGCAAATTGATGAAAAGCTTTGCAGAAATGAAAAAGTGAAGTGTGTTTGTGTTTAAAAAAGGAAGGTTATGTCCTCTATATGCGTTGTAAACTTAAGTGGGGTTAAAAAAAGATTAAACTCTTAGTTGTGCATTCACTGTTCAATTCTCCACTACTGCCCAATTAGTTGTTAATTTGCAGTCACTGTGTTTTATCAGGACACTGTTATGTACATGTATTTTATACTGTGTCCTTCAGAGATCTTGCACTTTTGTGTGCATTTAAATGTCTTAAACCAGACAAATACATTTTTAATTGTTGTAAATTTTAGTCTTGAACCAGACAAATAAATAAATTTTATATTGAACCACATCTATTTTGTCATCATTTTTTTTTTGTTAAACCTCCTATGGTAAACTTAAAATGTCGACTTGACCATGTGGCGCGCACGGTTCAAATGAGTTTCGTTCCGCTTTTGGTGCATAAACATTATCGAACATTTATCGACCTCTTGATATCGTTTTATCGAGAAAAATTATATCACGATAATTATCGTTATCGTTTTATCGCCCAGCCCTACTGTCAAGGCACTCGGAGTCAAAAGTGGATGACACAAAACTGAGCAAGGACGTCCAGGCATACGTGGACGCCATCGAAGAGCTGGAAAGGCCTAAAACAGTGCTGGAGCGCATGAAGGCAGAGACAGAGAATGATGAAACCCTGCAGAAGGTCAGACTATACAAGTCTGGCTGGCCGCGATATAAAAGGGACGTCGTCACACCAGATTTAGACTATTTTATAAAGAGAGAAGTAGTCTTAGTGAGCATAATGGACTGGTAAAGAGGGGAAACCAAATTGTGATCCCACAAACTATGAGAACTGAGATGCTGGAGAGGATCCACCATGGGCATCAAGGCTTAAACAAATCCAGGGAGAGATACAAAGATGCCATCTGGTGGTATAAGTAAGCGAATTGGGACGCAGGGTCTGAGTCAAGCTAAAGACAATTTTCTTCTTTTGTTTTTTGGCGCGTTGCAGCTAAAGACAATCTTCCGTCTCCTCACATATTATCCACCTGTTTCTGCTCTAAAAAATGGGCGCCGCCATGACGACGATGCCGGTAGTCAACTTCCGGTTCCAGTCTGGTCTATGCATTTTTGCCATGTGTTTTAGATTGTGTCATCCCTACATCGCTAAACTAAATCGAAAAAAACATTCATCAAATGTGATCTGATCATGTTATTTTTTTATTAAATCACAGATTAAAACAAAATGAACGTTTTTCTTTGCTATACCTTCCAAAGGATAACTGATGCATAACTGCACGATCTCCCTAATCCAGCAAATCCAGCATCCGACAGTTTCTATCACCCCGACTGCTGCATAACAGTACTATAAGTTTAGGCTGGTTAGCCCTTTTACTCCTGTCTACATATGCTTTCAAAGATGCATAGTCTATATATTTCTCAGGACTGTGAGGTTAGGCATAACGTTACGCTGAGTTTCATTTATGAGACCAAAGTCCAATTTGCGCTCTGTCGCCTCCGTCATGATCATCTATTGTTTACTATATACTTCTTATTTATTATATTACCTATCGCCTGGTTTTAATAAATAAGAAGTATAGTAAACAATAGATGATCCTGAGATCGTGCAGTTATGCATCAGCTATCCTTTGGAAGGTATTAAGCCAAGAAAAAACGTTCATTTTGTTTTAATCTGTGATTTAATAAAAAATAACATGATCAGATCACATTTGATGAATGTTTTTTTCGATTTAGTTAAGCGATGTAGGGATGACACATTCTAAAACACATGGCAAAAATGCATAGACCAGACTGGAACCGGAAGTTGACTACCGGCATCGTCGTCATGGCGGCGCCCATTGTTTAGAGCAGAAACAGGTGGATACGAAGATAGTAATACTTCACAGACACCATCCCTCCTGCAGATAAAGGTATGTCCGATTTTAACTTAAAACCGAATGATTTACGTGATGCAGAGGGAATCCCAGGATCCAGTCATGAAAATGGAATTATTCACATCACGCAGATGTAAAACACGCAAAATAATGAATAGATCTGTGCAATAAATCCAATCGCAACATGGTCTATGAATATTTAAGCACAAAAAGTCAAAAACACTGTAAATATATAACTCTATTTGTTCTGCTGAGCTGCGCGATGGCTGCGCGTCTAAGTTACAAGTTACAAGGAGTAGCCTACACACGTGACGTTCATGTTGTCAGCGTCTCACAAACAATTTGAGGATTATGAATACATACATGAACATTTCCAGAGCTGCTCTGAGAGAACGCCTAATGAGCATTTTCATCATTTTATTTGAGAAAAAACGTTCTCACTTTGAAACTTTTTTTTTTTTTTTTTTTTTACACTTTTGGTCTTTACTACAGCCCGTCAAAATAAAAGTTCGGTTTCACAAGGAGAAATTATGACAGTAATATATTACTATTGTAAGCATACAATATAACGTAGCCTAATTCTCAAAATAATAACAACAAATATGTTTTATTTAAACATTATTTAAAGGAATATATATTTTTCTCCATGGACCATGGTTTAATTTAGTAAATTTGTTGCAGCGCTTTCCCAAAAAATAAAAGGACACAAGTTTAAATTTACGTTTGATTACCACATTTTTTGATAATATATTTGGATTCAATTATAAAAAGAAACATTAATTTTCTGAATAAAATACATAGGATTTACAAAACAAAACAAAGATAAACAAAACAAACAAAATGGTTTCAAGTTTGTTATAGACCATTTCACAAGATGTAAACAACACTGGCCCAGAAGCACTTCCTTTTTCAGTTTTTTAACACTACATAAAAGCTGGGATAAAATACAACCAACAGAACATTTAAAACTGAATCAAAGAGTTAAACAAACATCTTTAAGATGTTTTCTTCACATGTGAAATCAACCAACCCCCCCTCCCCCCCCCCCTGTTTTCAGTAATTAAACTGTCATTTTGACTGATGATAATGTCATTTTGACTGATAATAATAATAATAATAACAACCATAATTTAATAAAACAGTTTATTTATTTAGTAATTGATTAATACTGTAAACCGTGATATTTTCTGAGACGTTATCATACTGTGAAAATCTCATACTGTTAAAAGTTAAAAACCTACATGGGAGATTCCCCAGTAACTCAGTAACTTTTACTCTGGTAAAATTTCAAATGAGCTACTTTTTACTTGTACTTGAGTAGATTTTTAGACCAGTAATTGTACTTGTACTGAAGTAAAATTTCACTGAAGTAGTACTTTTACTTGAGTAGAATATTTTATTACTCTGCACCTCTGTTTGTTGCTAAACTGTACATATTTTACGAGTTACCCAATTCATATGAATTCTTATGAATGACCTATCCCTGACCCCACCCCTAAACCTACCCATCATGGGGTTTAGAAAAATCGTACAAATTCATACGAAGTAGCCAGCTTGGACTCACTCGTACGAATTGGTCGTGAGATAGCATTGAAGGATCTGTACTGCAAATCAACTCAATGTGACAATTATACATTTAAGCATGTTTCCTTTAGCCCTAAAAAAACAAAACAATGCAATGCACAGTGTTGCCAGATTAGAAATGTTAAAGTATCGTACCAAAACCTCAAAATTATCGTTTTTTGAGAAAAATTATCGTACACAAACCAAACGCATAAAATGTAGCTATTTCCAACAATTTTATTTTCCACATCATTTTACAGCCAATTTAAACAAGCTGTGTAATACGCTCACACTATAATTGGAGGAAATCTGGCAACTTAACTTTTTTTTTTTGCCAAAGTGCAAAAGATATGCCGACAGTCCACATTTTGAACTAGACCATAATTTAACTATGATACAGAGAGAAAAAAAAGTGCACAATCGACACTAGAAACATTAAAATTCTATCTCTAAGTCGCTGTCATCATCGGATGCCACATCCACTTGTGCTGTGTTGGCAGATGTTGTTGGTTGGGGAATCCTTTCACGGTACAGATTGGATGACGTCATTGAGCGCAGCATAGTGTTCGTCGGTCTGAAGGCATGACACCCACCAGCATTCTTCACACACTCCGATGTGTGCAGGAGTCCATTCAGAGTGTCTGTAATGAGTCGGTTTCGTGGTTTTGTTTTGATTAGATTTACTTTTGAAAACACTCGTTCACATGACGCATTTGAGTGGGGAAACACAAGCACATCCAGAGCAAACTTTCCCAGTTCGCTGAACACAGCTTTCCCCTGGAAATCTTCCAACGTAGAAATATGATGCCAAAATTCATCGACATCCATTTCTTTCGTGTCTTCACTCAAGGCCATGACAGGCAATCGCCTCCACTGGTCATCAATGACTTGGAGACTGTCTGTGTCTGACATGTCAATCAGCCGTGGCACTTGTTCCATGAGGGGCAGCAGAGACGGATGTTCAACTCGAGCGTTTGCATCTGTTGCAGTGGCAGGAGAAAGGCAAACAAGGCGGGTCAAGAGAGCATCATCAAAATCAAAACGTTTTTTGATTTCCCCGCAGGCAACCTGTAGAAAGTTCTGACAGCGCACATAAAAATCTGTCAGGTTTGCTGGCAAAATTTTTGCCTGCTGCACATGCTGCATCACCTTTATGCCCAAGTACATTGAGCTCAGTGTGACCTTTGGACCATTATTGATGTCAATGTCTTTCAGTGGAGTGCGCAGGACATGGTCCCTATCCATGAACGTCAGAAGCAGATCTGTGTAAGTCTCGCAGACTTTGCTTCTCAATGAAGTGATCACTACCTTTTCACTCTGAAAATACTGATTAAGATCTGTGAACTTCGGTAGGACCCATTCAAGGAAATAATAGAAGAGGCGTAGTGACTGGTCATTGAGTGAATGAAAAATGGTCTCCGCAGCAGTAAGTCTGGCCTCAAGCCACTGATCTGTGAAAAAAAGACGGAGAGCATCCCATTGTGCAGACACACGTTTTACAACGTCGTTCAGTGACAGCCATCTAGTCTGTGACGGCTTGAGCATTTTGTGGGGCTCAACATGGCAAAAATCTTGAAATTCGCGGAGTTGTGCGATACGTTTTGCGCTGTTTTTGAAGTACCCATAAATGTCTCTGGCTAAATCCTCACACCTGCGAGGGAGTTGTTTGCATGCCTCGCTTGCGCAAAGGTGCAGTGAATGGCACACGCAGCGCTGCACTGCGATGCCTGGAAGATCAATCCTGAGGCGGCTGGAGACAGAGTTGTGTTTTCCCATCATTGTGTTGCAGCCATCTGACCCGAAGCCCACAATATTTTCGAGTGGTACACCTGCATCAGTGAATGACTTCATCATCTCGGCGTAAAGTCGTTCCGCAGTGGCTCCCTCTTTAGCACGTCTGTGGTCGTCTGTGTTCGAGAAGATTTGTACCAGTTTCCAAAATTTGGTCTGAATCTTCCTTGGTCCCTCATCAAAAAAACGAACAACTACACACAGCGTTTTTACATTGCCTATGTCAGTTGATTCGTCAATCAGAACACTGAATTTCTTTCTTTTAAGGATTTCTGTTAGACTTTCAGAATAACAATCCCCAATAACATGCTTGGTTATAGCAGTCGTCTTTGTGCGCCCAAGGGTCATATTTTGGGCTATTTGTGAATCGTGGAAAATATCTTTTAACACCAAGACCAAATGGTCTGAGATTCTCAGAGGTACGTTGTGCTCTGCCATGAACCCTGTTAATTTGATTTCAGCATTCTTCACAGATTCATCCAACTTTTGTTTTTCAGGCGGTTTCTGTAAGCATTGTGCTATGGACCTTTGTGATGGGCCAAGATTTTTCTTTTTTTCTGTATGTTTCTTGGACTTTTCGTGGTTTTTTAAAACCGTGATCTCTGCCACCATTTGGATGTTGCAACAACGACAGACTGCTTTTGCATCGTTCCCTGGGACTGGTTTTAGCCATCCTGCAAAAGTTGGGTCTTTTTCCCACTCTGTCCTATATGTTTGTGGCCTATGCTTACTTTTCCGGTGCTCTTCAGACTCTGCCTTTCTCTTCGCTCCTCCACTGTCCTCACCTTTCCTTTCCGAGCTCATTTTTTATCACTTCACTGCTTCGTTTTGTTTTGACTGATTTAACTGAACTGTCTTCTTCAGCAAAACTGTAGTGTAGAGTTGGTGCGGGCGACACCTTGTGGTGTGTGTGTGTGTGTGTGTGTGTGTGTGTGTGTGTTTGTATTACGTGCTTGCGTGCTGGCAGGGGAGCCTGCAAAATGATTCGGGGTCAGAGAGAGAAGCGGTAGGATGTGTGTTTGGACGAACGACTGAAAACTCTGAAATTATCGTACATTATGGGATTTTTTTCATTATTGATCGTACATCGTACAGAGGTCAAAATTATCGTACAAATACGATAATTATCGTACATCTGGCAACACTGGCAATGCATAATTCAAAATATGGTTAAAACATCCTATTGAAAAAAATATTTAAAAAAATTGAGGAAAGGATGGTTGCAAACATCAAATGTTCAATAAAAAAAAACGAGTGTGGCAATCATGGCTATCACAAAGTTGTTATTCATTCATACTGATGTTGTTCATACTAAATTAATCGTTGTGTGTGTGTGTATGTTGTGTGTATTATCCCTTGAACATAACAAATGTGCTTTTCAGAGAGCCAGTGTTGCAATATACACATTTTTGTCGTTTAAATTTTAGAAAGAACGGTCATTGGTATCAAAATAGTACATAAAATACTACCATACAACTGTTCAGATATTAATTAAATTTATTGATACTCTGCAATATGACATACATCTCAATCTCAAAATGCTCTGCTGGAGAAGGCCTCTGGATAAAAGTTCATATTCATATTCTTAGATAGAATTTCAGTCTAAAAGGATCAAATATCAACAATCAGGGACACATGCAGTGATACAATCACACACATAATGTCTCTCAAAATATTCACACACACACTGGCACGCTTCATGTGAATATTGTGCTTTACAGCAATCTTTTTAAGTCCCTTTATTTTAGTTTCCAAACCTGTTAGCAGGAAGAACTTGGTGCCTAACAGCATATAAACACATTCACAAACAATCACACACCAAAATACAAACCTATACACATACACTCTCACACACTGACACAAGAGGTGTTCGAAAGTAGACAGAGAAGTCACAATGAAAGTGAAAACCTCTGAAACAGCATGCTCTTAGGATTTGACAGACATTTGATTGTGGCAACTATTTTTACCTTTAAACATGGAAAACACTCAATAAGACATCAAAGTTCTGAAACATCTAGGACTGATTTTAGTGCTTTGAGCACAAGAACGACTAATGCATTAATACATAGCTTATAATTCTTAAAGGTGAAGTGTCATTACAGCGCCTCTAGTGGCACCAAACAGGGGAGCAAAAATAACTTGATTTAAAATGTTAAAGACCTTCTGTGAGTGTGTGACACCCCCCCCCCACACACACACACACACACACACACACACACATATATATATATATATATATATATATATATATATAATTTCATTAACATTGCTTTGTGAGAATGTAGTTCTCTCTCTCATTAAATCCGTAAAAGACAGTCTTTGTAAAAAAAAAAAATGTAAAAAAAAATACTTTTTTGCTTCAAATCAAAGTTTGTAATGTTATGATTCACCTCTTAGCGTATTAGTTTGGTCGTGACTATAACTTTTTAAAAATCCCTATAGGAAAAATGTTTTGGAAAAATGCTTATGGACCCAAGGCCACAGAAAAAGTGAGCACTGTTGCACTCTATAATGTTTAAATGAGCTAACACAGGGTTTCGCAAATGTTCTGAGGCCACCTCTTGTGGCAATATCCACTATTGTTCAAAGGAATTCATGTAATTGGTTGAGCCAGACATGTTTGACAGCAAAAACAATTATGAAACAATTTTGTGAAAGAGCTACAAAAGTCTTTATGCTACATTGTTCACAGAGTCAGCCTATGAAGGTCTTAAAGGGTTAGTTCACCCCCCAAAAAAATAAAAATTGATCATCATTCACTCACCCTTATGCCGTTCAAAACGCGTAAGACTTTCATTCATCTTCATATCATAAAAGAAGATATTATAAATAAAATTGAGATTTCTGTCCCTCCATTAACAGTTTAAGCAACCTTGATGCTTCAGAAAAGTTCATGAAGAGGTCTTAAAATGAATCCATATAAATTGAGTGGTTTAGTCCAAATTTTCTGAAGAAACAATCACTTATGATGCACATAAATTGTCGGCTTTTATTCCTATATAAAAATGAATCTGTGAGAAGCAAAAGGTTCGTTCCAGTGAGCCAGGCAGCAAGTTTGAGCTTCCGCAAGAACCAATGTTTTCACAATGAATGTTGAATGGTTGAGCTTCTGTTTATATGTGAATAAATGCCTAAATTCAATTTGTTCAACATAAAGTGATTGTGTCTCTTCATATGGATTAGTTTTCCAATCTATTTATGAACTTTTTGCTGCGTCAAAGTGGTAGTTAGCTGTCAATGGAGAAACAGAAAGCTCCCAGATTCCATTTAAAAAATCTTCATTTGTGTTCCGAAGATGAACAAAATTTGGAACAACATGAGGGTGAGTAATGGATGACAAGTTTTAATTGTGCGGTGAACTATCCCTTTATTGTAATAGAGAAAGCACTTTAACATAATGCACTTCACATTTAAGAACTACAAATGATTTCTCTCTGCTGATTTTGAACTGATACACAAATTGATATGAGGCTAAATTTAAATTAAAACCTGACTTGTACTGTTTCTGGCAATGGAAATAAGTAACTTTAGAGTGCTCTATTTTCTATGTCCCCAAGTCATCAATTTAGCACGAGAGGGTGGAGAGTTAGCATTAGTGCTAACAGGATGCTATGCATTGTCTTTGTGTTTAGAATAACCTTGCATGCATTATTATTGATAGACAGCAACTGAAGTGACATGATTCTTTGCTTATTTTGCCTTTCATACATGCTCCAATTAGAAAAAAAAATAGCTGACTGTGAAAATTATTAGCCTAAAGGGGAAAAGTACAACATGATATTATTGCTAAAATGCCTCTCATGCATTATTCAAGTAACAAGAAGATAAACTTTTGCTAGACGATAGGAGACAAAGAATGTTTCAAGCATTGAGCTGGTTTAAGCTACTGTTCTGTGGTGCTAATTCAAATGTGAGAAGAATTATTGTATATGAGGTGATTTGTTTTTAAGAATATGCTGTGCTGCTTTAATCATCCCAGCACTGCGAGCTAACAAAAATACCCTTTCTCTTATTATAAGTGATTATTGCATCCATATTAGCGTGCAATCATTACAATTTCAAATACTCAAAACCTTTAAAGACGTATTGTTCTTGCACCCACAGCCAACGACTCTTATGAATTGTTCACATTGGGTTGAGCTCTGTAACAGATATAAAAAAGTTATATCATTATGTATATCATTATTTAGTATTATTTAAAAAAAAATAATGTACTTTAAAGTTTACATGAAACAGCATACATATAACATTTTACTTCTGTAATGTGAGATTTCCAAGTAACAAAAAACAAAACAAAAAGCAAAAAAATTGAGATGGACGTAGGGTTATACTTCACCCAAAAAATGAAAATTCTGTCATCAATTACTCTCCCCCGTTCCAAACCCGTAAGACTTTTCTTCATCTTCAAAACAGAACTGAAGATATTTTAATGAAATCTGAGGAATTGGAATAGTGATGTCATTGACTGTCATCAGCCAATTAAATTGTCGTGTTTGCACACGTGCTTCAGAAAACGGTCATGCTGATGCATTGGCATATAGTAAATTCGTTTACGCTAACATACATAATTAGTTTACGTAAACTCATTCCCCTTTTCAAGAAACCATGGTTACAATCATAACCTGAGATGGTTTTTTAAATGTTGGTTTTTTGTTTTTTTTTTGCACAGTAGGACCAGGAACATGTAAAATGTTTGTTGCTATTTCATGTTGACTTTAAAAACAACTTAATATGCTAATGTGCTTACATAGATCCTTGTGGAATCTCACTTCCTTGGAGAAAGCTGTTGATTCTTCACAAAGAAATTAAAAAGATATGTTTCATTATATAGCTAGTGCACTGTATGACATTTTGATGAAAATAGTCAAAGACCTCTAATACTCACGTAGAGCTCTCCGATGCTTCCCGTAACTCCTCATCCAGTCTAGAGGGGCAGAAATTAAATAATTTATATTTTAGCTCAGTTATATTTTTAACATTATATGAGAAAAATAGACAATCATGTCATATTTATTACATTATTTGATTGTTAGATTATAGGGGTTTGTCAGAAAAAAAAGGTTGGTAACTCCTAAAACAGATAAATCTTATAATGTTACTCTTCACCCCAGCATTTTAAATCATCAAATCTGTTCTAAATGTCTCTTCTTTCCTGCATAGAAACGTGTCTTCACAGGTTTTAAATTATAGAATCACAACTCCTGTGCAGATTCTCATAAACACACTCAACACCTCTTCAGCAGCTACATCTGTCAGCGAATGTGTGCTGCTGATCAGTGTCGTGATAATTCCTCCCATTGTATAGTTCAGCGCCCAAAATAAATTGGCATACATGCAATGAAAGACAATTGGCTTTATGCACAGCTCCACTACTTCCTGAACTTCAGCCAGCTCCTTGTTTCCTGTTGGCCATTATTGGCCAAATTGATTAATTCAGGTGTGTCTGATTATTGTTGCCATGACTACTGAGGCCAGGCACACCTGAATTAATCAATTTGGCCAATAATTGCAGACAGGAAACAAGAACCGTTTCTCAAAACCAAGAATGCAAAGAACGGACTTGTGTGCTTGGGAAGAAAGCTCTTGCTAGTTGTTCTCGGAAGAACGAGGTGACGAGAACACAGAACGCTGCTGACAGTTTGAGACGATCTGTTCTTGCTGGTATTGCGCAATAGTAACGTTTCCCCCGCACAGACGCCGTCTGCAGTGCCCAAACACAACGAGAATTGTTATACAGACAGGCTTTATCGCCCAAGCCTAAGGGATTACTCTACATACACTACAATGTAATGTATTCACAACAATAAAGCAACACATGTCTCATTTTAATTCTGCTTCTGTTTGTGTACATCACTAGCCAACGGCGGGGAAAAACGGCGGTAATATTTGGTAATCTTCAGGTAACTTTTCACTTGCCTCTCTCTGCTTCCCGCTCCTTCCGCGAATGCCGAAATGAATTATGGGATATTTCTGCCGTCAAGTTCACACAAGTTACCAACTGATGCATCCTCGGTAAAATGGGAGTGTCAAGAACACATCCGGGATTTTTAACCGTTCTTGCCTAAATGCAAACTTGTGTTTTGGGACAGTACTTGGGCCGCGACTGATGACGTTTTACAAGTCGACAAGAGCACAAGTACAGACAAGAAGGCATATTGAGAAACGGCCAAGGAGCTGGCTGAAGTTCAGAAAGTAGTGCAGCTGGGCATAAAGCCCATTAAACATGTTGCTCATTGATACTTGCTCACCTGATGATGCACTCGGGTATGTGGACGTACTCCATTGGGATGAGCTCCTCCAGTTCAGCTAAGCTGTTCACATACTTTATTTTACTGCTGAACTTTGAGCTGGAAAACATTTACGAATCAATTTTATTTTGTTTGTTTTTGTCTCCAAAGCTACAGCTATTTTCAGACTGCAGGCAAATCAGGATTTTTTTTCTCAAATCAGATCTTCTCAGGCAGACATTCTGCACTTTTAATTGCAAGTGATCAAAGATTTTTGTGTTCAGACATAAACAATCCATCTGCATGGGTTGCTTCGGAAACAATAAGGAGTACACATGTACAGTTGTGGTCAGAAGTAATGGCACCCCTGGTAAACATGACCAAAAATTGCTGTAAAAAATAAATCTGCATAGTTTATCCTTTTGATCTTTCATTTAAAAAAATGAAGTCAAATAATTGAAAGTGCGGGGGAAATTACATTATGAAATAAATGTATTTTCTCCAAAACACGTTGGCCACAAATATTGGCATCCTTTTATTAAATACTTTTTGCAATCTCCTTTTGCCAAGATAACAGCTTTGAGTTTTCTCCTATAACGCCTGATGAGTTTGGAGAACACCTGATGAGACCAGAGACCATTTCTTTATACAGAATATCTCCAGATCTTTCAGAAGCTTCAAAAGCAAAGCTTCATTTTGTGCTCAGTGACACATTTTTGTGTTGATTTTGATGTTTGTTTTGGATCATTGTCCTGATGGAAGATCCAACCACGGCCTATTATAAGATTTCTAGCAGAGGCTGTCAGGTTTTGATTTTTTTTTTATCTGTTAGAATGTGCTAGAATCTATGATTCCATGTATATGAACAAGAAGTCCAGAAGCTCGAGCAAACAATAACAATCCAGCGGTATATATAACCGTGGGTATGGGGCACTTGTTATCTCTGTAGATGTTCCAAGTCACCATGGTGTGCCAAAAATAAAAAATAAAAAATGAAAATATTAATGGGAATATACTTCAGAAATATCTTACTCATAAAAAATTATACGAGTGCCAATAATTGTTGCCAACGTGTTTCAGAGTATTTCGTTTTACACATGGGGTTCTTTTTTATCCTTTTGAACCAAACCCATATTACGTGTTTGATGCCAGAAAGAAGCAAACACTTTTTTTTGTTTGTTTCATCTGTCCATAGAACGTTTGAAAAGTAACTGACATTACTGGAACTTTAAACGGGACGGGTTAGCATTTTATGGCAGCAAACATTTGGGTTTGGTGCACAGGGATAAAAATGTTTTTTATCCCTGTGCACCAATGTGTAAAATGAAATACTCTGCTGTATCTCTAATGCTGTGGGTCTAATTTTCTGCCAGACGTCCTGGACATCTTGATCAGATACATGGCATCATAGATTCGATCAAATACCAACAGATATAAAAAAATCAAAAACTTTAAAACATCTTTTAACGGGCCATGTTTGGATCTTCCAACAGGACAGTGATCCTAAAACAAACATCAAAACAAAAATGTGTCACTGTGCACAAAGCCAAGCATCTGCAATGGCCATCCTATAGAAAATGAGTAGGCTGAACTGAAGAGAAGCACCAACATGTTTTGTAGGAACAATATTTTGTGGAAACCATTATACATTTTTTTCCCCAGGATTCTTTGATGAATAGAAAGTACAAAAGAACGGCATTTATTTGAAATAAATATTGTAACATTGTAAATGTCTTTGCTATGATCTTTAACAATTCACTGCATCGATGCTACTAATCTGCTTTTTTTAAATCTTCAGGTAGTTTTATTTGTCTACAAAACAAATTTAAGCATAAACCTTTAGACGATAAGGTTTTTAAGATCATGAGATACGTATTCTGTCGAGTGTATCTAAACTATATTGACCAATACTAAAAAACTAAAACAAAACAAAAAATTGCCAGTCAACATACCTGATAAATGGTTTTGTGATGGCTAGAATTGTCCTAATGAACCATGATGGGTGAACAATAATGAAAGATTTTAAGTTCTTTCTAAGCCTGAAAAAGTGTAAAAAAACAAAAACAAAAAGAAGTCATCATTTTTAATATACTCTAACTGAATATTTTCCATTGCACATTTTAATATATTCAACATACTGTAAGTAAATAGACAGAATATAGATAAGTAAGGCATATAATGTATACCTCCTGTCAATCATCTGGTAACATCTCTTAAGCCAGTTGAGGCCAGGCATCCTTCGGTGTGGAGTGGCTCCATTCAGATAGATGATCATGTAGTCCTCTGCTACCATGAGCTCTAGTGTACTGATAACATACCTGAAGAGAAATTGACCTTCATTTAGTGATTTGTTCTCATAACATTTAATATTATTATATTCTAGGATTATTCTATAGAGGTTATGCACATGACGTCACAGTTGGTGGGTGGAAAAAAAGTGGCAGCATGCCGCGAAAAACAAACAAAACACTTCTAAAACAGGAAAGAGCTTTGCAGTTGGCTGTACAAATAGATTTAACAAGAAATCTCTTTGAATACTGCCGAAAGCTTTACGATGTTTCAAACACAAGATGGCACTGCTTTCACCTCACCCCTACTGGGACATGCGGAGCACCATTGGAGACTTTCGTCCCAGCTGAACTACTGTCACCACATCAGCATGTTTCTTGGTCTCCTTAGAAGGCCCCTTGTCCTGGATTTTCTTTAAACCCTTCTACTTGGCCTTTTGCTGGTCCACCTTCCCCCAGTATTCTTTAGACAAGGTCCAGTCTTTCTCCACCAGGGACCCAGCCTGAACCAACTGGTCCACGTTTGTGACAGTACCACGGAGACAGCCAGCTATTCAAGGATTGCAGTTGTTAAGGATCTTGCGCACCAACTCGGTCTCTGTTATGTCCGGCTTCCACCGCAAACAAAGAGCACGGTAATTTTAGGCAAAGTTCCCCAGACACTGATCTGGCAACTGTATCATGTCACAAGCTTTTCTTTTACCTTGATGAGATAATCAGGAGGGAGGAAGGCATCATTAAAGGCATTCTTAAACTCACACCAATTGTGCACATTGTTTTCCGCTACCATCCACCAGCTATGATGGAGTCCTGGATGTACTGGCACTTTAAGAGTGTTAGACAGGGCGCCCATCAGCTCTACATAAAACAATGACCGTACTGCAAAAAAAACAAACATTTTGAGCGATTAACAAAGTTAAGAACATCGGCCACTTCTCTGGACCCACTAAATGAGGGGAAACTCCATCTGAATAGCCTGCCTGGAATAAACCACAGGAGTTGTGATGGCTTGACTACATGAAGCACCTAAAGGTGATGAAAGGCTGGCACTTGATATAGGTGGCTGGGAAAACGCTCCAGTGAATGTTGTCTGAAACTGGGCACCTACCACATTATGAACAATGGCATGGATTGAACCCTTGAGCATTAGGATTCAAGGACTGAACAGTACTGTCAGAACTAGCCACCAGGTAAGGCGTGGTCCTGTTGTTGAGCATGGGAGGATTGATTCTACTGATAGACGGGCCCATAACCTGTACTCCCATACTCAGAGGAGCACCTGTTTGTGGGAAAGAACTGGAGGAAGCTTGAGCAGGAGTAGAGTGGCAATGAGGTGGATGATTAGTAGCTCCTATGTGTGGAAGAGGCATAGGGAGAGCAACAAGGCTGGCTCGCTTCAGCCGTCAACATGTTATGCTTTCCACTTTTCATCACGTCCCTTTAAGCACTCTACTAATTGCCCACTTCTCTGTTCAATGTACTATCAACATAATCTCTGAAGTCAGTCTCAAGTGTATTTAATCTGTCCATGACTGACCCTAAATCATTGGTAATGGTAGTGAGAGTGGGAAGGGTGAGATAAGATGTGTCTCCCTCATCTCTAATACTTTATTCAATCTCTTCTTGGTCTGATAGGAGAAGTGAACTAATCAGTGATGTTATCTCCCCCGTAGGATTTCTCCTAGTGACCTATGAATCTCCCCTTGATTCATTGTACTGTTCACTAGGCCCATGCTCTGATGTAGGTGTAGAACTCTGGTGCCATGCACATCACTATGGTAACAATAAAACAAAGTTGTACAGGCCACTATCTGTAACAATCCACCCTTTAATGCTCTTTTTTAAACAGATGTGTCACTATATACATGCACAAGGGGATCTTTGGAATAAAAGCAATAATCACGAATATCCCACACTTCAATAATGACACATTCTAAATGCTTTCTTAAACAGGTAAACATGCCCAAGAACAGGTGTATGGGAGTTAAAAAGGCACACAGCAATAAACCAATATTTTAGGAGTTACCAAGGTAGAAATTTTGGGTCTGGGCACGTCCTACTTGCCGGAGAAGTGCACGCGAGCAAACAGTCCAGGTAGTTCAATGAGTTTCTGTCCTTCTCGCTCGCATTAAAGTGTCTCTCAGTGTATCGTTTGAAAAATACTATCAAACCATAATTAACAAGCTTTAAATTTCTATAGCTGCAGCAAACAATACTGGCGCCATGAATTCAAAACCCACCTGTCTTCTTTTTGATTCTCACCACATACCTAAGTAACCTTTGGCGCACCTTGAAAGGAATGGGCAGCTCAGGCCTTAAAGAGATATCCTCCATTCTCACAAAAATATACAGTGGAAACTACAGGGGTTGGACAATGAAACTGAAACACCTGGTCTTAAAACACTATCATTTATTAGGATGGTGAGGGCCTCATTTTGCATCCAAATAAAGCACCAATTCATCTTGGGAATGACAGATCGAAGTCCTTCAAAGTGACCAGAGGGATTATGAGCCGTTTCTCTTCCAGAACAGTGTCCAGGTCACTTTATGATGCTGGTGGAGGAAAACGTTTTCTGACACCTCAATAATATTCAGATCTGGTGACTGTGCAGACCATGGGATATGTTCAACATCACTTTCATCTTCACCAAACCCTTCTGTCACAAGTCTTGTGTGTGTTGGTGCATGATCATGCAGATACGCGGTTTGAGCATCAGGTGCTCATGATCCTCTAGCTCATGATTTTTGACTCGTGTCCATCAAACACAGTCAGGATTGTCATGATATTGCAGCGCAAACCATCACTGATCTACCCGCGCTTCACTCTGAAGATTGGCCACCAGGCATATAGATGTGAAGCCTCCAACATTGGCCAGTGTTTCAGTTTCATTGTCCAACCCCTGTAAGTATATTACACAGGAATACATACTACTATCATTCATCATACATAAACATTATACATCCAATGTAATACGTTCTAAACCACCATAAGAATTACTGTTTCAAAGGAACACTTAAAATTAATGTGACGATGTCACAGAATGTCCATTCGATGTAACCTCGGTATGTAACCCCTGAAATGAGGGAACGAGACATTGCGTCATTGATGATGATATGGGAAAATCACCTCGTATTCTTTTTTGTTTGCTCAGCGCACTCTCCGAGAGAGCCATGAGCAGTCAATCGTTCAAATATTTCAGAATGTGCACCCAGCTCAGACACAGAGCTGAGAACAGCATTCAGGCACTTTTTGAATGTAACGGGGACCAATGATAGCCTGAAAGGAAGGACTGTAAACTGATAAGGACCACTGTTATTATTATTACTCTTATTATTATTATTATTATTGTAAGTTGTAAGAAACACTGTAGAGTCCAACTGCTTTTAATTTAAGATAATCAATTATTTTACTCCAGTTTTCGCAGTCTCCTCTAAAATCCATTTGTGTTGCGGGTTTTACCATAGCTGAGGGAAAGTGACGTCAGTGCATACCCTCTATTATATCATAGAATTAACAAGCCTTGTAAGATATTTTGACATTAGGGCAATTGATTGGCTTATATCAGACTGAACTCACAGAAAGAGGTTTTCCATGATCTCGTGATAGTCCTCTCTGTCACTGTCAGGGAGGAAGCATGCAGCAAACACGATGATGGCATTTGCACCATTGCTATAGTAGCCTGTGGATAAATATTAAGTATATTTTAATATTAATAGCTCAACACAATTTTAAGGCAATTTTAAGTTGACCTCAGACAACAATATACAGTAATAAAAGTTAAAAAGCCAGTTCATGACCCCTTTAAAGAAAATTAGTGCACATTAATTTGGAAAAAATATGTGCACAGATTAATCATATATAATAAATACTGCAAAATTTCATTAAAAATAAGAATTGTCTGTTGTGATTTCAGACAGAATACTCCTTTAAATTTTCCATGAAATATTCCTTCAACATACCTCCATGGGATATGACTTTTTGGTAGGGTTCAATGCTCTTCATGTTGATGCGGTGCTCTTGCTCTCCAATGATGACAGTTCTCCAGAGTTTGGAATCCTGCCGCTCTTCTTCAGCACTGTATGTGGGAATGGGTTCAGTTGTTTCTTTTACTGAATCTCTCTGGGATGTTTGAGGCTCTGAAAAAAATACCGTGTATTAGTAATCTCTTTTTAATAATAAACAATTACTTACAAGTGTTTATGTCCAACCTTCCCAGTCTATTTCATGGTCAGTATAATCTGCTTCATCAGGTGTGTCCAGATCATCAACATTGATGTCGAGGTCATCTGGTGTGTCAAACAGGTCATCCTCACTTTGATCCAATGATAGACTAATTCGAGGAGCGGACAGCTTTTTCCTCTGAGAGGCCACACCCCCTTGGCCTTGTAGGGGCAGGGAGGTGGGCGGAGCTAGTGGAAATTAACAGACAATCAATTAACATCTATAAAATGATCCGACATTACACCAGGTTCTGTCACTGTTTCAGATTTCAAGGTCATTTGATTTGTGTTCCAGGGCCTACAAGGATTCAGAACATGCCCTACTTAAAGCTGCAGTCCGTAGCTGTTTTGGGGTTAAAAATGATCCAAAATACATATTTGAGAAAATACATAACCACCAAGTGTTCAAAACTATCTGCTTGCCTTAGCTTGATTCAAATTGCTAAGCTTGTAATAATGTTAACGTCATTACGTGACATCTACACATAAAGAAAGAGTCTCGGCTAGTATACACTATATTGCATGTGTTGGAGGTGGAGATTTATAGCCTTTTCTCACAGCACTTGATATAATTTAACTGATCAATTTGATGGCGGATCCAGAAAGGTTAAAACGACAATCACCAGTGACAACTAGAGATTCACCCGCTGTAAAATGCAAAAGACTCCGTTCGGATTTCGGAGTGGCTACAGAAAAAAAGAGACTGGGAAACATAGGAAAACAAGGAAACATATTGCATGTAGTCACTCAATGCTGAGGTTGTTAACATTAACAATTTGAGAACAAGCTATAATTTGTATGGTTTTGCGTGATATGATAGCTTGTAAGCGAATGTTGGATTTAATCAGCGTGATTAAGAATGTTAGATTTAATCAGCGTGGTGGTGATGGCACAGTGGATAAGACACATGCCTTTGGAGTTTGGTGTGAGAGAACCGGGTTCGAATCCACTGTGAGACACCAATGTGTCCCTGAGCAAGACACTTAACCCTTTAAGCGCCAAAGTCGCAAAATTGCGACAAGACTTCATACTTAATTAAACAGGCTATAGATCCTAATATGGTGTAATATTTAATTTGTATTCCCTACCACTAGATGGCAGACATGTTATACTTCGATTCAAGATCAAAATGACATCATGTTCCTATAGGCTCTATGCACAGCTCCACTACTTCCTGAACTTCAGCCAGCTCCTTGTTTCCTGTCTGGCATTATTGGACACATTGATTAATTCAGGTGTGTTTGATCATTGTTGCCGTGACTACTGAGGTCAAGCACACCTGAATTAATCAAATTGTCCAATAATGGTATACAGGAAACAAGGAGCTGGCTGAAGTTCAGGAAGTAGTGCAGTTGTGCATAGAGCCTATTGAAACCTGTTGACATGTCTTGAAACATGTTCCTATATCGCCGATTCTGACTCTGAAGGGGAATATTTGGCTTTTGTAAGTGGCGATTGGCCGTTTAATGACCGCGCTTCTCCCAGTACATCTTTGCTGCGCAATGGTGCTGCCCGCGCCTCCCGGTACAACTTTTCCACGCACGCTTCTCACAGTACATCTTTGACTGTGATGCGGCACAATGGTGCCGCATGCAGTTTTCCCGGTACATCTTTGACACGCAATGGTGCTGTGCGGGCTTCTCCCGGTTCATCTCTGCCACACAATGGTGCCGCCGCACAAGGTGCTAGTGTTCACGAAGCACAAACAGATCATTTTGACCATTTACCCTACGGGGATAGGGGTGGCAGGGGTGGACGTGGTCTTAGTGTACATAGGAGAGCTGTTGCTAGAGGTAAAGGCAGCAGGGGTAAATATGGCTGGAAGTAGATAGATCTTTGGATCGGGTCAGAGCGGCTCAAAGGGGGAATGGCCGAGGTAGACATGGATAATTTGGAATGAGGATAAAAAAAGAAGAAAAAGCATGTAAATAAATGCCAACATCAATTCAATATCTTACTAATATTACTAATGAACTGATCAAAAAGTTGGTTATACTGTTCACATGTGTTTTACTACTATATAGTATAGTAATAATTTCTCCTGTTATAGTTGGTTTCCTCTTTTCTCATCATTTGGAATAAGGATAAAATAAAAAAACAAGCAAATAAGTTCAAACATCAGTTCAATATCTACTATTTCCTGAATATTATGATATTCAAGAGGGCCACCCACCGTCATAATTATTTACACCCCGCATACATTTTCAGTCATCCCCAACATTTTTCTAATTTATTGTAGATCTTTAAGCCCTTTCAAGCCACAAGCTTTTGAAATTTTGATATCAAAATCTTGCATTTTTTCAAAAAAAAAAAAAAACCTTGGTGCCTAAAGAGTTAACCCCAAATTGCTCCAGAGGCGTGCAACCTCTGATATATATAGAGAGCCTAAGTCCCTCCCCTTCCGGTCGACCACCATGGGACCTTATTTCGGAAAAATATTTAATGGTAGTCAATGGCGAGAGACAACAAATATTTTGATCTCGTTTGAATTGTGCCCTGAATTACACATATGATGTTTGTCAATTTAAAAGATACATTTTAAAGTAAAGAAAGTCGCAGTTTGATGTAAAAGCGTTGAGGTATAAGACTGTGAAAATACGTAATTACAAAGACTACAAACCCCAAAGGCGCACATTTTCTCTCAATGAAAGGAAGCTAACTTTACTGAGGCTGTCTGTCATTGTTTCTACAGTCTTACGTTATAATCGTAACGTTACGCCGTCCTACCTGAGTGTTTTGTACCACGCACACGCACTGCACGCACACGAGCAACGGATCTCGTTTCTCTTCCCGGGAGATGTAGTTCACAGAGCGATTTTCACATAAAACTAAATGTTACTCTTCTGTTGTATGACAAACTGCGACGTTTTTGACTTTCAGAATCATCTTTTAAATTGACAAACATCATATGTGTAATTGAGGGCACAGTTCAGACGGAATAAAAAGATAAGTTGTCTCTCGCCATTGACTACCATTCATATTTTTTCCGAAATAAGGTCCCATGAGCCGGAAGCGAAGGGGCGGGACTTAGGCTCTCTATAGCAATTGTAAGTCGCTTTGGATAAAAATGTCAGCTAAATGAATAAAAATGTAAATGTAAAAAGTGATTTTCTGCAATGTCAGGACCAGAACAACAGTGAATGTTTCTTACTAGGGTTAGTGTTCAGATTACATTTTCCGGGGAAAATTCTTATTTTGGTCATACTTGCAAAAAGAATAATCTGTGATTCTGAATGCCAGTATGCACATTGGCGCGGTGATTGACAGACTCACAGTCTCCTCAAACATTGTGTTCATCCTTGCTGAGTTGTGTCGAGAGTGTTGTACAACTCACGTAAAGTTGATAATTCCACGAATGACTGCAATTGCAGATTTCGAACAGAGATGGCGACAAAAGAGGAAAAACTGCAGACTGCAGGTTTAAGTAAATATTTCAGTCATGAAACTCTAAAGCGCGCATGCTGATAGGTACACACATCATTACGCATGGCACAAGCTTAGCTCAGCATTTAAAGGGGCACTAAACAACAATGCTGTCAAACAGCGACCCCTAGAGTAACTGTGGAGTACTTGTTTTTAACATTACTGTCGTATATACCACTCACGGAGGGCATGACGTGTTACATAGTATACAATAGTACATTGTGTTTAATTTGTCGTTTAACGAGATCTAATATATGTTGTTAGTGATGAGAATTTTCACCTGATTAAATACATATCCCCATGAACTTTAATGGTCCAGTGGAAGAACTTTTGCCATGTGTCACAGGTTCTGGGTTCTAATCCTTACTAATAGTATAGTTTATTTTCCTCACCAACACGGATTGTATATTAGTGGCTGTATTTCAAGCAGGTACATGTTTTTTGTGCATTGGGTTTTGTGATTTCACCGTAATGAGTCTCTCAGTCCCCGCAATGGAGCGCGCGTCCGTTTGAATATCACAACAGATTCTGTTGAACAGAATTGAATCCACTGAAACCGATCGCAGCAGCAACGAGCACTTTGGTCACTTGAATTCAAAAACAACACATTTCAGATCGCCTCTTATTTAACAAACGAAATAAATGAATCTACTAGAGTTACCTGGAGATGTTTTATTTGTTTGTATTGGTACATCCGTGCTGCGAGATGTTTCAATGGGGACATATCACACGCACATTACGGCTATGCTCGCGTCTGACTCCTCGCTCGGTCAGTCTGCTTTTTCCTCTTTCTCTGTTCCTCCGACAATGCTTTCCTAGCTTTGAATATCTTATATGCCGGCTCCGCCATGACGATAGTGTGACGAACTCCATCCTTCTCGACCTTGTTCCTGGATATGTGCTATGTTGTCGCGACTCGCAAAGGAATATGTTACATCGCGAGAGCTGATATCACGCGATACTTCCTGACACTGAGGCCGGCGAGCCACTGAGGCCTGAAACTGCAAGTGAGATTTTTCCGCTCACAGGCACCAGGGGGGGTCGAGATGCCCACCATTCAACCCGAAAGAACCATTTCAATAACTCTGAAGGTGTTAAATTAAGCTAAAACAACGGCATAGTGTCCCTTTAAATAGTCTGCTTCATTGTTTGCTGTTAGCTAGTCTTGCATCAGAATTTCTCTGAAACCCTACACCTCCCCAAGCTCCACCTGCCTATATCTGCTACGGTATTTATCTATATGTCTATTTATGCAGCAGCAGCATATCTTACATGCTCACAGCACGTCTGTGTATCTATTGGCAGTAGCATGTCCATACTTGCTCTGCAGCAGCATAGCAGATCTAGTCCACCAAGACCAAATACATTAACATTGCCAAATTCAATAAAATGCTAAAACTATTCAGAGAGTTGTTATGATTGAAATCGTATTAAACCTAACAAGATGAACAGAATAATAGAATGTTACTTTACACCTATGATTTATAACCGATGCACTGTTCTGTGAATCTGAATCAGTCTTTTTAAACGTATTCAGTCTACTTATATCTTTGGGCAGATTCTAAAAGTGTCAGTATTTAGCGGTCTTACCTGGTCTACTCTCTGCACCTTCAAAGCTCATCTTTCGTTCATGAGTTAGGTCCATCCCCACATCGCCAGAAAGGGAACTATGAGAAACACACGGATAACAATCAGAGATCATTTTCACTTATCGATGCAGGAGTCTATAATAAAAATAATAATAAATACATGAATACATAAATAGACCATTATTTAAAGTAAAATTTAAAAAAAAAAACAACAGCAACAACTCTATAATAATAATAAACTACTTAACAACAAAGACTCACAAACACAGAGAGCTGTTTCAAACAAGTCTCCAGCAAAGTAGATGGCTTAATACTGTGAATCCGGAAATGTTGTCGCTCTTCAAAATGTTGTAATATATCTTGCATTTGCTGCAGCTGCAATGCACAACAAACAAACTCACTTAAGAGAACTAGTCTCTATAAACGTATCTGCTCTAAAAATCATCCTATTACCATTCCTATTTGGAATTTAGAAGCGGTGTGAATTCATGTGTAAATGTATGCATGGACACACACAGCCACACGAGAAGAGAAGCCTATCTCGCGGGAGTGTCTACAATAAGCTGCCAGATGGTTGCCAGTTCTCAGACAGTGAATGTGTGTTGAGAGAGAAAGAGAGCGGACGAGGGTGAAAGTGGAAAGGTCTGTTGCTCTCTCCTTTCATTAAGACTTTGGCTTAATCCATCTATCTTTCCATCCTCCACAGCAGGAAACAGGAAAAGTGGGCGGGCGTTATGTCATCATCATTATCATCATCAACAACCCTTTCTACTCTGCTCTCTCTCCCCTCTTCTTTGTGAATCACTCTTCCGCATCAGTGTCCACACACATTTACATTTACAAACACGCAATCACACACACACACACACACAGGCAAATAAAAGAGCCGTATATGCAGAGCCATGAATTTGAATGATGGCAAAAGCAGGTCAAATGTGCTTATAAGCTGAAACCTCAATACAACCAAATGTGTTTGTATTAAACATAACAAACATTCATTTATGATCCATGCTCAAACAAAAGCAGCTGCCCATGTCTTGCATCATAAAGGATGCTGATGCTAAGCCTCTTCCGTTACCAAACACTGATGCATCACAAACAAATGCCCATCCCTCCCTCTTTCCCCTCCCATCCCAACACTCAAGGTTTCAAATAACAAAATGCCTGATATAATCACCGACAATGAACTCACCACCACAGCTGAGGCACAGTTTTCTCTCCTGCTCTGCGTTTCAGATCATATGTGTGCCTGTATCTCTCTCAGTCTCAGGGATGCTCTGTTCACCCACTGCTGAGAGCCTCCACCATTTTGTGGTCATGTGACCCTCTCAAGCACCAAACAAAAGCATGAATCTGTTCTCTCCGCCCTGAGCTTGAGATACAAATGAGTGAGACTCAGTACACTGCTGTGAGGTGAAATGAAGCTGATGGGCTCTGACTGTACAAGTGAATTGTGAGTGAGTCTGACTGTGCAGATGAGTAAAGAGAGGCATTATGTGAGTTTTGTGACATGGCCTGTTTCCCAGCTGGATGTAGCCATTTGAAGATTGGTGCTCTGTGGTCATAAAGGCAACAATAGTCAGGTGGGTTCTGGCATTTAAACAATGCTCAATAAGGAAGAAAATGCTATCACAACTTCCGTTTCTTGCTGACAAATCGGAAATGTTGGGTCAAGGTTTTTTGCCCACCCTCATGTTAATGAACACTCATCAGATAAATAAAAATATGTCATTACAAAAGGGCGGAAGATTTTCTTGATTAAAGAATATAAGGGAATAATCTTTTAATATTTAATGTATCTTAGAATATTTTCTCACAAATGTCTTGAATATTTTTTCTAGCAAAAACATAAGTACATAACTAGCTGCTTGAATCTGCTGCGACGAATCTCAAGCGCTCTATTTTGACAAGTTTCGTAAAATGTGGGGCAAAGTGAGTTAAGCATCTGTAGAGGCAGTGGGTCGGAGTCTACATTTGTGAGAAAATATTCTACTAGTGTGCAACTCTCATTGGATGAAATCACATAAATGATTTGCAGATGAGCAAAAATTCTCTGTGACTTCACATTTTTGATGCAGGTGAGGTGTGTAAATGCATTTTGCACCAAATTCACTGCAGCAACAAATGTGACTGTCCGAGTTTCTTAATTTGTGATTTGTAGAATAGGATTTGTGCTCCTGCAATGGAGAATTTGAGATAACTGTTGTGTTGTGTTTGTGGAAGATAAAAAAGTCTACAAGTTTGCAACTCTTAAAACATTTCTCTCTGTGACTTTAAATTTACTGATACATACGTGTGGCTATTCTCTACAAATACAAATTCATGTTCTTAAGCCTGTTGATTTTTGTTCATGGTAATCTTCAATTAAATGTTATGCAGAAGGACTTAGAATAAATGTGAATGATGTCTTAGTTTTTGTTGTTGTTGTTGTTGTTTTATTGGAATTGCATTTAGGAATCAATAAGAATGGGAATCGATACCCAACACCTGTAAAGACATTATAAAAGTAATCCATGTGACTCCAATGGTTTGACCTCAATTTTATAAAGCGACACAAGTGCTTTGTTTGTGGAAAAAAAAACATACTGTAAATTGCCACTTTATTTACAAATATTAATCTCCAACAAAAGTGCATATTGTTATGCTTTCCATTACATGTTTTGCACTATGTTCTTTTTGCACTTAATAGTACTACAGTGTAACTAATTGTATAAGAAAATATTCCGCATATAATCTACGTACAAATTAAAAGGAGGTCCTAACCATTCTGTACATACTCAAATCATATACACATATTGTGTTCATGCTTTATACTGTAAATAGAGACTTGTGTTCTCAGTTGATCATTCTCGTGATCACCCATAAAAAATTCACTGTCTTGAATCTGCACCGTGAATGTGTCCATAAAATAATTTACACCTTAAACCACAAGGTAAAACATTTTTCTTGCTATCCAATGATTTATCATGTTTTGTGATTTAAGATCTTCACGGTGTTATGTGCTCAGTTACTCACCAGCTTTTGCAAGTCTCTTTCTGTTGCAAGTCTCTCGTAAGTGTTTAAGGAAGCAATGGGAGGTGCTCTATGACCTCTTACTCAGAAAGTGTTTGGTCCAATGTTCATCGCTACGGCAACTGTACCACACCTGACATAACTAAGTGTAAAGTTATAAATCTCTGCTGGAGTTATCTCATTGCTCAGAAACACTCTCTCTCTCGCTCTCTCTCTCTCTCTCTCTCTCTCTCTCTCTCTCTCTCTCTCTCTCTCTCTCTCTCTCTCTCTCTCACACACACACACACACACACATAGGGACTTTTAATATACAGTAGGGGAGCATAGGGTAGTGAAACATTTTTTACATTGGCTCCCCTCTAAGTGAGCTAAAATGATATATCAGTAAAATTTACACATTGCCCATTAATTCAGGATGTTCCCTAGCAATGGAAATTATAAGGATGTATTCATGACAACAGGCAGTGAAAATGTGATTGTTTTTTTAAAAAAGTGTTCTTGTGTCTCACTTTACTTCAGCTTAGGTGTAAACTGAGGCAAACCAGAGAAATCAAAGGGGTAAAGTGAACTAACCTGACTCTGCCAGATGGATTTGCTCCGCATATCCATCTGGAAACCTTCCGTTGAAGTACTTTTGGTAAGGGGCAAAAATACTGGTTAGCTGATTGGCCTATGTTGGTGATAGACGGGCCAAATCAACCAATCAGATCAAAGAAGCATATGACGTACTAACAGAGCGACGACGAAAACACAACCACAAGCCAGGCTACTCTTGCTGCTGCAGGTAAAGGCTCGTTAGCTCAGCAAATAAGCAACATGTCGGCAAAGGATATTATGTAACTACAATTTGCGAATAAAGATCTTTAGAATCTTTAGACTGAACTGTCGCTTCTTCTCACACCTCAACCCGCCTCAAAGCCAACGCTGATTGGACGTTCGTTTGGTGAACTGCTCCCAAATTTTCTTTAACGGAAAGTATCCAGACTGATCTGCGAGTGAAACCTTGAAAGCTCGCGAGATCAGGATGGACCAGGTGAAGTGGACGAGTGAACCAGCTGAGGGTAAACTGATCCACTTATTTTTTTTTTCACTCTGAAACTGCCATAACATGTTCCACGCTGAAACTACCATACAACATGATGTTGTAACATTTATAATCCTGACAGCTTGACGACCATACATTCCAGAACTAATGTCGGACTAGTAACAGTATCATAGGGATTGGTCAATTTAGCACATTTTTTTTTCTAAACACTTGAAAGTAACTCTGAACAAAATCAAACACAACATAATATAATTCTAAATGTTTTAATTGATATTCAAATGACAGAGAACCAGTTAGATTAGAACACAGTCTGGAGGTCAGAACACAGGAACCTTAGGCCGTGTGTCCACCAAATCATTTTTCCATGCGCCTGGCGTATTTTTTCAATTGTTTTCATTGGGAGCGCCACATTTTTTAAACGCCATGAGCGTAATGAGGCGCTGAGCGTTTTTTCACGCTGAAGTGCCTAGCGCCCAGCGCTTTTTACTGGTCGCCGAGAGTTGAAAAATGTTCAACTTTGAATAAAACGCAGAGCTTATCACTGTCACTTTTTACCCAGCCGTCCAATCACAGTAGAGGAGGCAGGGACGGGACTAAACCTCACTGACGAACTGTCACAACATTCTTTCTGTACAACGACATCAACCAGCAGAGCATCAACTTCATCACAACAAAATGGATGAAAAATTATTTTTTTAGGATGAAACAAATTATGCCTAGTTCACACTACATGATTTTAAGCCCGATTTAAGCCCAATTTGCAAATCGTTGTGTCGCCGACAAGTCAGGGTGTTATCGCGTGCAAATCGCGGGCGATTAGCGGACGATGAATGCTCGCCAATCTGTTAGTATGAAAGAGCCAACAACGCAGCGAAAAGCTCGCAGACGTCTCGCAGACGCGTCGCCAAGCCCAGAAAAATATCTAGCCTGCTAGATATCCAGAGCCGTCGCGCGACTCAAACTCAGTGTTGTCATAAGGACAGCCAATCATAGCAACGCATGGGTTGAGGACACCAGGTAAATCTTTAGTTTTTCTTCTTTTTTTTTTTTTTTTTTTGCATTTTTTCCTCAGAGCAGATCGTCGCGCAAACAGTGTGCAGCACTAGTTTCTGTCTGACGTCCATATTCACGTGTTGTGTTCTCTTCTTTGCTGGGGCGCAATATTTATTTATTTATTGCATGTTTTTTCGTGACAAAACGTGGTTTGTAGACAAGATAGAATCATTTGCTGACAGAGTTGTTGTCCACTCGTTATTTATTTGATTATTTTCAGGATTTAGACCGTAACATAGTACTGAAACAGCTCTCACTGAGTCACAAGTGATTTGCTCTTATCATCTGATCGTGTATGTATCTCTATGCAGTGCGTTGTCAACTCGTGTAGTGAGTTACCTCCTGTTCTGGATCAATCACGTTGTGTTGTGTGGTGTGAACAGCTGAACAACTTGAACACTCCTGATTTCACCGAGAGCAAGTCTTGTAGTGTGAACCACACAGTTCAGCCCAACATTTTAAAATCATGTAGTGTGAACTAGGCATTACCTGCGAAATCAGTTACAAGTAAACTGTGCTGCAGATATTCTGTATCGTAGCAACGAAACGTCTGGAAGGAAAAAACTTTGCGCAGCCAGAACTCTCTCAAGCGCCCAAGCTCTTCAGCAGAGCATCTGGCGTTTTCAGCTGGCTAAAAACACTTTGGTGGACACACGGCCTTAGAGCCATGGGGGTCAGAGCAAAGGACAATCAGAACCAGCTAGAACAGCCTGGGACTCAGAACACTGGACTGGACCCACCTGGATTAGAACATCACCCCATCGTCATACTCTACATTCCAGCCCTGAAGGTTACAGGGAAAGATGAAGAGGTGCTCTCTCCATGTGTTTCCTCCAGGTCTTTTAGGTTGAGGCAGCTTCTTCACCACATAATTTTTAGGAACATGTGCCACATAATTTTCCTTTAGAGCAAACATGGCTGTGGGTCTCTCTCACTGTTTCGTGTTTCCCTGGATTCTTCTGAGAAATTGTGTTGAAAAAGTATTTTGTCATCCTCGACTTTCTCAGCCATGCCATTGTAATGGACGCTTTTGTGTTTCGTTGCAAAGTTAACTATGATAAAGTCACCCACGGACAGATCTGTGTTTCCTGGATCACTTCTCTCATCCTCAGAGCTCTCTCCGTCAGACACATTATCAGTTGGGACAGGGACATCACTCTCCTCAGAGCTGCTAACCAAGATTTTCTTTTTGGTTGCTTTCTTTTTAGGTTCTTTGCTATTTTGATTTGTCCCTGCCAGTTTCTTTTGTCTTTCTTTATAAGCCTTTTCAATTGCCTGCTTCTCAGGAGTATCAGTTAGGATGGCTGTCTTTACATGCTTTCGTTTGGTTTGTATTCTGGGGGTGTTGGATAAATACACTCTTACCAGAAAAATTATATTAAACTAGAGTTAATTTCAGTTAAAGCTGTTTAAGTTTTGCCAAGAATCGCCAATAACTAGGGGACATAAATTCAACAGGATTCACAGTGGGTGTTTCACTGAGTGGGAAAAATCTGTTTAATGTTGTAATCAGAACGGAAGAGCTTGTCCCGCGACTACAGTGTCTCATGGTCACCCAGTTGCCCTGGTGCACGGGCTCTACAGCCAGAACTGAACAATGTACAGAGTTCACTAAGCTAGTCGCATATAAAGCAGTATCTAAAGCCCTCGCATTCTTACTATCCTCAGTTAAAGTTCGGATACGTGTCTCTAGCTCAGAAATCTTCTCCGTCAGCCTGAATATCTCCCTGCATTTGTCACATTTAAATCCCTCATTGCTGGCAGAGAATGCTACACTATACATGTGGCACGAAGTGTTGCTATCCTCCTAAACTGAGATCCAGGGTACTGGCAGAGCTGCACACTGGGCATCCAGGTGTCGTAAGGATGAAGGCAGTTGCTCGGAGCTATGTCTTGTGCCCTGCATTGATGCCCAAATTGAACAATTGTCAAAAACATGTCACTCATCCCAAATGAAGCAAAAATCTCCTGGTCCCTCACCATTACCCCCTTGGAAGTGGCCGGAATCACCTTGGTAAAGAATACATGTGGACTTTGCAGGTCCATTTGAAGGACACATGTACTTGGTAGTTGTGGATGCAAGTGGCCAGAGGTATGTGTGATGTAGTCAACTACATCTACCAAGACCATTCAGGTGCTGAGAGGATTATTTAGTTGACTCCCAGAAATGCTGGTTGGCGATAACGGACCTCAGTTCACCTCAGAGGAGATCCAGACATTTCTCAAGTCTAATGGAGTGACACACACACGTTCTGCACCTTTTCACCCACCTACAAACGGTTTGGCTGAACACTTGGTCCAGACATTTAAGCGGGCACCACGTTGTTCTAAGGGGCCAACTTCGATTCAACAAAGGCTGGACACCTTTCTACTGGTGTATCGAAACACTCCACCACAATGGAATCAGCTGTCATGTTGTGTCTGCACCGCAAGTTGCATTCTCGTTTGATATGTTGAAGCCTAATGTTGCCTCTGTGGTGGAAAAAGCACAAATCAAACTGTGCCATCAGCATCAAGAGCATGCTTAAGACAGAACATTTTCTGTGGGTGACAAAGTTTTGGTGCGTGATTATATGCACATGAACGCAGCATTAGGTGTAGTCCTGGTCAAGACAATCTCCTGAACTCCAAACTGAATGTCAGAATGGGAAAAAAATGTGATTTAAGCTATCTTAGAAGCCAATTTTAACCAATAGAAGAGCATCTTTGACAGAAATAACCATTTGTTACAACCGAGGTATGCAGCAAAGCATTTGTGAAGCCACAACACGCACAGCTTTGAGGCGAATGGGCTACAACAGCAGAAGACCCCACCGGTTACTACACATCTCCACTATAGGAAAAAGAGGCTACAATTTGCAAGAGCTCACCAAAATTGGACAGCTGAAGACTGGAAAAATGTTGCCTGGTCTGATGAGTCTCGATTTCTGTTGAGCTATTCAGATGGTAGAGTCAGAATTTGGCGTAAACAGAATGAGAACATGGATCCATTGTGCCTTGTTACCACTGTGCAGGCTGGTGGTGGTGGTGTAATGTGGGGGATGTTTTCTTGGCACACTTTAGGCCCCTTAGTGCCAATTGGGCATCATTTAAGTGCAACGGCCCACCTGAGCATTGTTTCTGACCATGTCCATCCCTTTATGACAACCATGTTCCCATCCTGTGATGGCTACTTCCAGAAGGATAATGCACCATGTTACAAAGCTTGAATCATTTTAAATTGGTTTCTTGAACATGACGATGAGTTCGCTGTACTAAAATGCCCCAGTCACCAGATCTCAACCCAATAGAGCATCTTTGGGATGTGGTGGAACGGGAGCTTTGTGCCCTGGATCTGCTTCCCACAAATCTCCATCAACTGCATGATGATATCCTCTCAATATGGGCCAACATTTTTAACCCATTTAAGCCCACCGGCAACTATAGTTGCCGCAGTGTATAGTTGTCATTTTCCTTGTGTAAGTATTTTTCTAGATGTTATCCATGTTGTATGCCTCAATGTCATGCAAGGAAACAACCAAATAAAGGATTTCAAGGGGGAAAAAAGGTATTCACTTCCTTCCTGTCACATGAGGTTGTCAACTTCCTACCCCTACTTCCAGGAAGCATGGCGAAGGCAAACCCTCCCAAAGAAAGCTAATTTTCATATTACTAATAAGTATTTTTTGTTGACATATGTATATCTAAATAATCATGAAGGTCTCTAGAATCCACTAAACAAAACATATCTTACAATAGATCTATAGTTTTTTGTATACTTAGTCAAAAGTCCAAGCGGCAACTATAGTTGCCGGTGGGCAAATGCCTTGTAAGTACATATATCATGGGGAAATGGGGTATACTGTGTTAATAGGTTAATAATTCTAGGTTATTGGACTTGTTTAGTGCATAAACATAACTTTACCCTTGTATGCACTGTTATTTTAGTTTTTTTTTACCATTTTGTCATTTTGTTATATATGTGTATATGTATATATATATATATATATATATATATATATATATATATATAATTTTTACTTCTTTCTATTTATTTGTATTTATTTATTTTCATTTAACTTTTTGATACACAATGCCCTATTATGGCTGCACTTTGTTCTGCACTCTACACTTTAACCCTTGTGCGCTGTTCATTTGAGGTTTACAGCTGGGCTGTTTGTGGTCTCAGAGACCCCAGGCAACAAAATGTAATTTTGTAACAAATTTTGTAAAAATTTTGTAAAAATGTAATTTGTTACATTTTTTAACAAATTACATTTTTGGTATATGCATATCTACATATTATGAAATCATAATTATAACAATATAAGTCACTTTTTGTCAAAGTTTAGCAGTTTTTGTACTGAAAAAAATCAGTTTTTCAATAATGTTACATTATGATTAGAATCAAACCTGATCAGGATGTTACAAAGAGAAAAGTTGGAGTCTTTAGAGTTTATAATTTATTTCAAACATCTGTTTTTCATATAATTCTAAAAATTGTGTGAAGTGTGCCACCAAATTTCTGTGTTCTTTCTGATTTTGAGGATGAATTTTGTCCATTGACAAAAATCATTTGATTCTAATCATATAACATTATTGAAAAACATATTTTTTTTCCAATACAAAAAAATTCCTAAACTTCGACAAAAAGTTACTTTTATTGTTATAATTGTGATTTCATTATATCTAGGTATGAATACAACTGGAAAAACTTGTGAAAATATGTATTTCATTTAGTCAAATAGCAAATCGCAAATAGTGGAGCTCTGTAGCCATCTACTGGTTAAAGTGATAATTTGTAACTTTTAAAACAGTATTTTCCAAAAGATTGGCAAAAATCTTACACTGAACCGTGTCAAATTATCCATGTTATCCCCATAAATGAAAGTTAGAAATGTGGGTCAAAAAGACCCCAAACAGCGCACAAGGTTTAAGAGAAATGGATTTGTTGTTTGTTGTGTTTTTATATTCAAGACATTATAAGCTATAGATTCCGCTTTTTTGGGTTCGCATCAAACATTCTTTGACTTTTATACACAATAAATTTGTTTATGAATAAAGATTGAACTGTTGAAAGCAGTTATTTTGAGATAGATGCCAAATGTTCTCCTCCTATTCATATTTTACATTGATGGGGTGCATACAACATATTTGCCCACCGGCAACTATAGTTGCCGCACATTCAAATACAATTTTCAAGAAGAAAAAAAAAAAACCTGAGGAAAATAAATGCAGAACATGTTCACATAGGACATTGTTAACACGACTATATGCATGAAACCATTCAGAAAAATTTGGGCACAAATGGGTTAAGAATGCTTTCAGCGCAAGGCAGTTCTGAAGGTGAAAGGGGGTCAAACACAGTAATGGTGTTCCTAATAATCCTTTAGGTGAGTGTACATACTTTTTCTCTTGCATCCCGTCAGGCCAAAATGACAGCAGCAAAAGAGGACGGGTATTACAACCGAACGCATCACACCATGGGCGCAGACCATTTAAATACCCTCTTCCTGATCTGATTCTCCACACCTAACCAATAGGTTGTCTTGTGTTTTTCCCGCTCCCTGTGTTTTCAACCTTGTGGATTATTATAACAAATCTCTAACTGCACCTAAATGCAAAAATACATAGTTACTGCTTGATGGAATTAAGTATCAAAAATAATTTGATATGCACTCAATTTTATTTTGTCACACTAAAATACAACTGCATTGCATCTGTTGTAAAAAAAAAAGTAAATACAATTTAATGTCATACTAAAGTTTTACACACAATATTTAGCTTCTAAGAAATTATCACATTAGAAATTGTTACACTACATACAGTAAATATTTACAAACATGATACTTAGAGTCATTCCATACAAGGGTAAGTAAATGAACACATCATTATTGTTGTTGAGGAGTGGGGAGTCTATTTCTTCAACTTTAAGAAAGACCATAAATCAGTATGATTTCTTTAGATAATCTCATGTTTCTTCAATCGCTTCAAACGTGATCTCATGTTTCTTCAATCTCATGATGATCTTCAATTGCTGCTTGGGTGCTGCAGAAAATGGTTGCCCACTGCTCTAGGCGTGTGTCTCCAATTTGCAATGTTTGTTTTCACTACTACATCTAATATGTGCACTAACTTGTATGGGTTAAGTACAGAGGACAAATTCCAAGTATGGGTTGGTTACCATAATTGGCCTTCACTGTCACTGTTTGGTTCTCACTGCAAAAAGGATTTTACATTACTAAGTGTAGAATGTTTAATTAATATCTAAATAAATATATTTAGCCAATGCACATGCAAAAGTTGGACTAATGATTTTAGAGAAACAGCATTTATTAAACACTACAGTATCTTAACTACAGTTAACTACAGTTTTTCCTCTTGTAAACTAAGTAAGGACCACCCAAATAATTTGTGATCAGATGCATCAGTGTCACAGTGAACATGCCACGATATGTACTGAAGTAACATTCATGTATCCATGCCAGTGTTGGAGAGACTATTTGAATAGCTAAGACATTGTCTACACATGATTTGCATAGATTCAAAGTCTGTCTTTCATGCCACATGTCTTGATTCATATTTCATTTAAATTTTGTGTGGAATGGTAGACTGGGAAAACCCAGATAACTTCCGGCAAATTTAGATTTGCTCTGAAAGTTAGTCTGGTAAAGAGCTCATTCAACCCCATTTCCAATGCGTCGAAATCGAGGCACCAATCAGAAACGCTGGGGTGGGCTTTACACAATGATTTTGGATTTTGAAGCAGATTTTGTAGTCTACATTACAAAGATGGATGCCACGTTCAAACATCACTCATTCGAATCAGTCTATTTTAAGCGATTTGAACGTTTTCTTATTGTTAAAAATCAAGCGAAGAACAACACTCGGAGATGTTTCTCCGTCATCTCTGATTGGTTTTAGGTCTATTTATGACGTGTGTTTGTCACACCCCAAAGTTGTCTATGACACTTTGCCAGACCATAACTCAGTTACAACTGAGAATGGTCTGGTTGTAACCAGGCTAGTGGAATGGCGGATCCTCACTTGGACGGCCACCTGAAGTGTAAATATAGTACTCATTCACCTGATACCACACATTTAGGGTTTGTCTCTGGAGTAGACTCAGTTTACTGGGAAGTTTTTGGATAGGTTGATGGCAAGTTGGCAAGGTCAAATCACTGAATTACTTAAAAATAATTAATTTAATTGCATCATGGATTTTAATACAATCAGAAAAATTCTGGCAGTCATGAAGGAAAGAAAAAAAAATGTGGGGGGAAATCCAGGGTGTACACAAAACTAAACAGACAATCGCGCACCCCCACCCACCCAAAAAAAAATCATGACTTTCATGACTTTCTTTATTCTGCAAAACATTAAATTATTATTATTATTATATTTTTTTAGTAGACTTCTCTTTAATTTCCGCCAATGCAAGAAGAATTCACAGAATGCACTTTGATCTCAGCACTCACACACAGATCACATTCACATTTTAACTGACTCAGAGGTAAAAAAAAAATACAATCTAGCCATATATAAAGCACTTTTATCACCTAACCCAAGTTAAATGTGGAAAGGATGTGCCGCAGAATGGTATCCTTCACAGCGCTAAAAACGAAGCGGATATTCTCAGTGTCGGTTGCACATGTGAAATGAGCGTAAATGCGTTTATTTGTGTCCCTGTTCTGTTCCTCATACATACTCAAGATGAACTTCATTGCGGCCTCTGCATCATTTTTAGGGCCTGTTGAGTAAGCAGATATCACAGATTTCATTAGTGGATTCATCAGTGGTGTACAGTGGCACTGCAGCACTGTTGGGGAGTAACTAACAAAAACATTTGCACTAGTATGAGAGTAGTTCAAACCAGAGTAATGTAGCTTTTCTTTTTATATATGTCATAATTTCATTGCTTTTAAAATAGTTTCCCCCACACTGCACTTTTACAACTTAATTTTTTTTCTATTTAGTAAAATATTTAGTAATTATATGAAAACAAGTCTTATGCAGTGTTTTTTAAATGATTTTTAGATATTTTAACTGAAAAATAAGACAAAAATGCTTGTTAAGAATAAGAATTTAAGCCAATGTCGGCACTCCAACCTGTATAATGTGGAAAATACGTTACAAGGTCTGATTTTGAGATCTTCTCCTTCAGGATATCTGTCTTATTGAGGAAGAGGATGATAGATGACTCCTGAAACCAGGTGTAGGAGATGATTGTCTTAAAAAGTGCCTTACTCTCCTCCATGCGGTTCTGTGGGGGTAGAACATCACATAAAATTACCCACCATGAATCCAGAATTGATATGTCTGATGAATCACCTAAGAAGGCAAATCTTAATAAACCATAAGAGCTATTCGAGAATGCAAGGAAGTGGGCTAACCTCATTTGCACACTCGTATAAGACCTGATCGTACTCGCTCAGAGCCACCAGGTAGATGATGGAAGTAACGTTTTCAAAACAATGTATCCACTTCCGTCTTTCTGACTTTTGGCCTCCGACGTCAACCATTCTGTAGCAACAGTAGGGATTTTATCATTTACAAAATGAGTGACAGTCATCATCTCACCACCAATAAATTGAAAGTTACCTGAATATGACTGTCTGAAGGTCAAAGATGTACTCAATGATGCCTGTGGTTGGAACTCGGACTCTTAGAATATCCTGCAGAGTCGGCAAGTAAAAGGCTGCAGATATTCTGTCAATGTCATCAAGGTAACTAGTGAAGAGAAAAAAAATAAAACATTAAAATACCTTAAAAATGATCTGAACCCACTGAACACCAAAGCTCACCAAACACAGAATTAAGAATATTTAAGATTTGCTTGATAAACCGAGACAAAACATTTTGTTCTTAAATTACCAAGCATATACCATAATGACTTTTGACTTTTGTTCGTTTTCATAGAACTGTAGTATGTTTGATTGTGTGCTAAAAAAAATCATTCAAGGCATACATTTTATCAGTTCATGAATTCCCTGGGAATCAAACCTTGCTGTTGCTAGTGTCATGCTGTACAGACTGAACTATACAGGTATTAAAAATAGCAAAGAACAGTTTTCTTCTAAATTGTAAGTAGAGCTCTTACAAAAAGCAATTTAACACAGTGATAGTATCAGAGGTATCAGAGGTAAATAGCAGGTTCATATATATATATATATATATATATATATATATACTGTATATAGTTTGGGGAACACATTAACAGAACTACGACTTTTACCTCAATAAACTTTAATTTACTGCTCATTAATAGTTAATATAGTGATAAAATCTATGTATGGGGTAGGATTAAGGGATGTAGAATATGGTCATGCAGAATAAGACATTAATATGTGCTTTATGAGAAATAATAAACAGGCAATATGTCAAATCACCTTTGTTTTATTATTTTAATAGGGTTTAATACAATAGTAATGGTTTCAATGCAGTTTCATAATAATAAACAGGAAATGTCATTATAGCTTGCCAGATTTGGGCCAGTTCGGCTTCATTTGTTTTGTTTATGGCTGACATGTGGCATTGCTATGGCTTAATTGTGGTCCAAATCTGGCAAACGGACTGCCCAAAGTGCTCTCATTCCACGCTTTATGAGGGCCAGATGAAAGTGTAGTGTGGGCCGGATCTGGGCTACAGCAATTTTGCTTTCTAGGATAGTATTAACATGGTATTCCAAAAGAATACCATGGAAAATGCCCAAAATGTGGTTGTGCTATTGTAAGTCCAAAAAAAAAACACTGCATTGCATGGTGTACAGCTACAATATGGTAGCCTATAAAATACAGTGGTTATTTTTGTTAGTGTCAGAAGTAAAATATTCAATGCACTTACTATTTGGTAGAGTCTGACAGCTGGAACTCTCTCCTGCGTTCAAAGCATGTCTGCAGGCCTTGGTCTTTCCACATACTCTTGATGGCTTCCGCATATTTAGCCTCCAGTGACAGTACTGTTTCGGGGATCACATTTTTAAGCATTGCAGCATATGTCTACAACACACAGATAGATTTCAGTGTTCTCTCTCTCTCTCTTTCTTTTTTGAGGGGGGAGATAACACATGTTTAGTTAGATATTATATATAAATATGTTGAATATAAAAAACATATGCTTTGTCTAAGAATTCCTGGTGCATACTGCGTTTTTTCCATCAGCAAAGGGGATGTTCAGATTCTCCATTGCTTGAAGTATGTGGTGGATGGAAACAAAGATATTTTGGAACACCAGCTTGGCATAGGCTCTCCTGTCTTCCTCACTGTAGCCCCTGCCATGTATAATTCTCATCTGCTTGATGAAAGTGCTCTTCCCGCTCTCCCCTGTGCCTGTGGAGGAAAATGGAAAGTTTAATCTGAGACATAATGCATTAGATGGTTGCTGTGTAGCTAAAATATTGTTTCTTGTGAGAGAAAGCTGTACCATCATTAAAGGGATAGTTTAACCAGAACTTTAAGTTCTGTCTTCCTGCCACTTAAAGGGTACCTATTATGGATTTTTGAAAATTGCCCTTCATGTAGTGTTTAACATAGATCTAAGTGAACGAAAACATCCTGCAAAGTTTTAAACATGAAAGTTCATCTTATACAAAGTTATTGTCTCTCAAAAGTAAGAGTCGACTCTGAGTCGCTGATATGAATCGTTCGAAGAACGATGCTTTTCCTTTGTCTAGTTGACGTCAACTTGACAAGTTATTTGAATAAGAAACGCCCACTTATTGCGCTCGGAGACGCAAGGGAAAACCGGAGCTCCAAGGGTGGCGGGCAAATCTGAAACTGGCCCAGGACGGGCCACCCTGCCTGGGCTGGCCAGGGAGGTCTGAGAGCATGGAGGTTTGGACCCACCGCACCTTTTTGGACTCTGTCGTTTTTCGAGATCTGGGCTTTGGAAAACAATCATGTCGACGAGACGCTGTGTTTTGAAGTGTGACGCAAAAGCGAACTTTTTTCACCTGCCAAGTGAGGAGTATTTGAAGACTAAGTGGCTGCAGTTCATATATACAAGTATACCACACAAGTATAGCCCAAACCTTGTTCTGTGTTCGCGTCATTTTGAAGATGATTGCTTCACAAACCTAAATGCTAAAAAGTATGGATTCGCGAGCCGGCTCTATCCTAACGAGCTGAGGATCTGAGGTGTGTTAAATGAGGGAGACATACACAATATGCAGAGCAGTGGGTCACAAGGACAGGAGTTGAGAACCCATTTAAGGTGATAAGAGTTCTGTTTTTCTGCACAGAGAATACCAATCACAACTGACTAGGTCATCTGACCAATCACCGCAGATTAGCGTCACGCAAAGGCGGGTTTTGGAAAAGGACTCGCTAAAACGATTCATATGGGAGTCGGTGGGAAAATCAGGAAAAAAATAAATGCATATTATAAGACAACAAAAGTGTTTTTTGTCATTGCATGCTTGTAAAACTGTTGTTGGGGACTCCCACAACAATATTAGGAACATTTTAAATGCCATAATAGGTACTCTTTAAACTTTCTTATTTTAAAGCAGCATTATGACACTTTTGAAATTTTGCTCTCGGGGTCCCCCTACAGTTGGGAAACGGTATTGTCTTCCTCTACTACTGTCGTAAAATCTGTCATGGTTACACTAGGGCATACACGCGTGCATTTGTTGACAAGCTATACCCCGAACTCTGCAGAAGGGAGTTCTTACATCTTGGGCAGACTGCCAGCGTTGCGTGCAAAATGTCTTCATCCCAGGTACATTGGCATATATTTTTGCATGTCATATGAACATAGTTTCATGGGCCTTATTTTTTTAATCGTCAAAAGATCGCGTAGCTCACGTTTACAAGCCAGCATCTTTATAGTAACGTTAACCTATTGGCTAGTGGCTATATGTTTTACATAAATGATATGCTAATTCAAAGTTTGTGTGGTAGATAATAGCCATATCATCAATATTATAGGCTAATATCAAGCTGCAATGAATCTGCAAATTTAAAAAAATCGATTTGCATTATAATAATAATAATAATAATAATTCATCACATTTATATAGCGCCTTTCTGGACACTCAAAGCGCTTCACATAGAGAGGGGAATCTCCTCAACCACCACCAATGTGCAGCATCCACCTGGATGATGCGACGGCTGCCATAGTGCGCCAGAACGCTCACCACACACCAGCTACTGGTGGAGAGGAGACAGTGATGAAGCCAATTGGTATATATGGGGATGATTAGGAGGCCATGATGGACAGAGGCCACTGGGCAAATTTGGCCAGGATGCCGGGGTTACACCCCTACTCTTTCGAAAGACATCCTGGGATTTTTAATGACCACGGAGAGTCAGGACCTCAGTTTAACGTCTCATCCGAAGGACGGTGCTCTTTTGACAGTATAGTATCCCCATTACTATACTGGGGCATTAGGACCCACACAGACCACAGGGTGAGCACCCCCTGCTGGCCTCACTAACACCTCTTCCAGCAGCAACCTGGTTTTCTCAGAAGGTCTCCCATCCAGGTACTAACCAGGCTCAGCCCCGCTTAGCTTCAGTGGGCAACCAGTCTTGGGCTACAGGGTGATATGGCTGCTGACAATATAGCCTGAGGCAAGACACTTTCACTAGAAAAAAATAAATAACAAACATGACTTATAAGCCTGCAGACATATGATAGTTATCCTGACCGATTATTTTGTCCGTCTAAGTATTATTTACGTGCAAGAATGTAGACCCTACCAAACTCTGTAATCAGTGTACTTTCACGTCTCGAGCTGGCACAAGCTGCCCACCCTGGCTCTACGGGGATGCTTGAGTGTGTTAAGCGCCCTCAAAAGAAAGCAATGCAGTCTACATTGGATGCAGCGAGGGTCGAAGCTACACAACACATTACCAACAGTAAACTGATCACGCACGCGCTCTGTTTCTGACGCACTTCATGTTTGCTAGGTGGGGGAAGACTGATGCACCGGACCGGACCGGAGTCGGGGGCCTTAGTTACGTTTTTTTTTTTTTTTGAGTAGTATTACAAATTAATTTTTTTTTAAATAGTCTTAGTATAAAAAAATCACTTTTTTGCTCATTTTGGCGTACCCCAAAAATTGTACCTTTAGGAGCAAGGACCTCTTGGATCGGTCAGGCACCCCTCCTCCTTTGGCTCATGCTAGCGAGCTAAAGCTGGACCAATATTGATCCTCGTCCAGCATTTTATTTTGCCACTCTCCCTTTTTCTCTTTCTACTGTCCTCCAACAAAACCTCAATCCTCTTGGTTTTACTTGCTGCTTCAGCCATGACAACATAGAGAGGGGGATAAAAAAACGCTCGTTGGGCTCTCACGTCGGAATTTGAGGAAGTGGGGGAAGTGACGTATGCCGTAAAGGGTAACACTTTAGAACACGGTTCCTTTGTTGATGAATAACTACACAAGAACAATGAGTAACACAATATTAACAATCTATTAGCTATTATTAACTAACAAGAAACTCTGATCAACGGAGTAGTAAGTAAGAGCGCACGGGTGAAAGTGTTTGTTCACTATTAACTAATCAATAACTATTTTTTTAATACTTCCCAGAGAACCACTGAAAATTTTTATTAACAATCTAGTAACTATTATTAACTAAAAAGAAACTCTGATTATGAATTAGTAAGTAATAGTGCACAGATGAAAGTTTTACAACATATTTATATGGGAATTACAAATTATTTGGATCCGTATCATAAAGTGAGGCCCATGGGAACTAAACTCAAGTGTTACTACATGATCTAGTCATATTTGTGCAACCAAACACTAAAGTCATTTCAAGCGTTTGAGATTTTGCTGAACTTTAGCATACTTTTAGAAAATTTCTTTAGTAACACTTCCTATGGTCTTCACTTTATCATACGGATCCAAATAATTTGTAATCCCCACATAAGTGTGCACTGACTGCATTAGGAGCATTGAGTAGTGAACACGTTTAGCCATTGACTGCAGCAATACAGTAGTAGTCCACTAGAGGTCTTTAAAGCTATGGCATTTATACAGTATATTAGTGAATAATCACACCAAAAAGAAACCTAACCCTTATCTCTGTCATCAGTTACTCACCATAATATTGTTTGCATCTCATACAGTAGGCCTATGTTTCCTCATAAAACACAAATAGAGAGAGCTTTTTTTCAGAAAATGAAACTGGATGGTGACCAGATAAAGCTTTAAAGCAGCACTATGCAACTTTTTCAACTTTTATAATATTTTTTAAACAAAACCCTAGAGATGGTACATCGACTTACAATAGGTTGAATGACAGGTCTGCCATAGCCTGACGTGGTCTGTATCGCTTTTACTGGCACTATGTTACTTTGGGGAGCAGGTAGGAACCCGAGCACAAAAAGAACTACAAAATTCAACTGCTTTACGGGGTAACACTTTAGAATACGGTTCCTTCGTTAATAACTACACTAGAACCAAAAAGGAATGCAATATTAACAATCTAGAAACTACTATTAACTAACAAGAAACTCTGATTAACAAACTAGTAAGTAACTATTTTTTAATGCTTCCCAGAGAACTGAAAAAGTTTATTTTTCCATTACCTAAAAAAAAATCTCTGATTAACAAACTAGTAAGTAATAGTGCACAGATGGAAGCACAGATGAAATTTGTCTTCGACAGTACTTGTTCAAATGTGGTGTTGTGTAGTGAAAAAGCAGCTTGGCCAATCAAAATATCTTAGATTTTTGGTAAATAGAACAAAGAAATTCATATTAGTCGGACACAATTTCAAGTTAAATAAATGACAGATGTGTGTGTTGGGGGAGGGAGGCTACAATCTGTTTATAATATTACTGTTCTGACTGTTATTTTGCAGAGCCAACTTAACCAACAATTCTCTCACACAAAAGGATATTCACTCATGCTCATTTTTAGAAACACGTTAAGACCAGACAAAGACTTCTAGTATGAATTTACTAGTTTGCATATTTGCCTTAGAATATAAACATTGTGAGTGTGTCATCAAAATGGTCAGCCAGTAAGGTGTGAAAGATTTGTATATGATTTGTTTTAATATGAAACCATAGTTAAACTATATTTAGACACAACTTTTCAGTATAATAATCTCTAGACTGCAATACATCAACTTGAATCTTGAATTTTACTTAACTACTAAATTTGTACGGAAAACCAAACTCAATTTGTTGAGTTTGATAACACAAAACTACGATGCCACCTACAAATAAATCATTCCAACATCGCAGCACTGCATACTGATCTATTAGATGCCAAACAGGTCTGACAAATAGGATGGGAATTTTGCTGAAAGGGTGCCGATTATTATCACAATTAGAACAAGGAAACACTGGATGAGCTCATTCATCTCTTCTTTTATTAACTAGTATCAACTTAACTGATCGAAAACAAAATGAAACTAAAATATAACATACAAGTACACACCAAGGAAAACATAAAAGAATCTGAATCGCGTGAATAAAAGCTTATACTCTAAAACAAGTAAAAAATCACCATCCTATGCATGAGATCCTATGCATCCTGATATGCCTATTTGCATTTCAGATTCATTAAGAACAGAAAAAATGCTATACTGTATAAGATGTGAATGACTTTCCAATGACATCTTTTTTGCATGTATTTGCATGTGACCACTAACAGTTAGAGGAAATATGTCATCTATACATCCGAAGAGTGAATTTCATAAGCTGTAAAAAATATTGTATAAAAGTTGTTGCACATATCACCTGACATTGTCTAATTGTGTAAACATTTAAATGATTGTTTAAAGGTTAATCAATTAGGATTCTGAACAACTCAAATGATTAATATTGACCGTTACACATTTTTGTGTGTCAATAAAAAGAAACCCACATACATAAACAAACAAACAAAAAAATAAGAAAGTACGTACCTAAAAGCAAAAGTTTCATTTGTCGTGTTGCATCCTTTTTGTCCATTCTAAGCTGTCTCTCAATTTCATTGTGAATCCTGGCACTTTCCCTGTCTTCACCTGACATGCAGCAGTCCCCCATCCTGGACAGCTTAAACCTCCTCCAGTACTTTGTAGTAAATAGATTCATCAACTCACTCGGCAGTGTTAAAAGAAGTGTCTTCAAGAAAACTCTACAGGAACACGCCTACCTCAGGAGAGGCTTGATGCACTGTAATTTACAGGTGAAGTTTCTTCCTCATTCAATGGATGGGGTGGGTAGTGGTGAGGCATGTGTTTCCTTTTTCCTCTTCACTAATGACAGTTGCTCTCTGTTCATTAAATAATAAACAAAACAAACAAAAAGTATGAATTTCTTCACTGTAAAAAAATCCAACTTCCATTTTGTCAGACAAACTCTGTTTGATTGGACTATCGAATGTAGAAAACAAAGTATTAAAGTCCATTTTTAACCATTTAGTTTGACCAACTTAAAATATTAAACAGCAAGAGTTTAAGTTTGGTTTTAAATACAACTTGCTGTGGTAGAAGTAAGATATAACCATTTCAGATCTACACAAGTTAAACAAACTAAGAATGTTTTATAGCACTATTATGTAACATCAATGCTCATATAACCTTAAAATGGAAGCTAATTAGCCAAAAACATTATTCATTTTGATTTCATAGAACGTCAGGGTTTCTATTGTTACCTTTGTTCCCTGATGGTGGGAACGATGCCTGTTGATGACTGACACTAGGGGTCGCAATTGGGAGCCCCAAACGCCTCTGATACTTTGAGAAAAGCTTGATGACAACTGGCGAGTGGAATTTGCATGCTACTCCCCCAAATATAAGGGTGTGTATCACTCATTCAGGTTTGTGCAGTTGGCTGAATACTATTTAAACACTCCATGATTTTAAAACGTCTGGCTGAACATGACTTGCTCTCAGTGAAATCAGGAGTGTTCAAGTTTTTAGCTGTTCACACCACACAACACAACGTGATTGATCCACAACAGGAGGTAACTCACTACACGAGTTGACAACGCACAACATAGAGATACAACCACAATCGGATGATAAGAGCAAATCATTTGTGACTCAATGAGAGCTGTTTCAGTACTATGTTACGGTCTAAATCCTGAAAATAATCAAATAAATAACGAGTTGACAACAACTCTGTCACCCAACGATTCTATCTTGTCTACAAACCACGTTTTGTCACGAAAAACATGCAATAAATAAATAAATAAATATTGCGCCAATACCCAGCGAAGAAGAGAACACAACACCTGAAAATGGACGTCAGAAAGAAACTAGTGCTGCAAACTGTTTGCGTGACGATCTGCTCTGAAGAAAAAAAATGCAAAAAAAGAGAAAAACTAAGATTTACCTGGTGTCCTGCACCCATGCGTTGCTATGATTGGCTGTACTCATGACATCACTGAGTTTGAATCGCGCGACGGCTGTGCATATCTAGCAGGCTAGATATTTTTCTGGGCTCAGCGACGCGTCTGCGAGGCGTCTGCGAGGCGTCTGCGAGCGTTTTCGCTGCGTTGTTAGCTCTTTCATACTAACAGATTGGCAAGCGTTTATCGTCCGCTAATCCCCCGCGATTTGCACGCGATAACACCCTGACCTGTCGGCGACTCAACGATTTGCAAATCGGACATAAATCGGGCTTAAAATCCTGTAGTGTGAACTTGGCTTTAACTATCAATTATAGACCAGACCGTGTACACTGGGATGCTGATAGACTGTCAAGGATGCCTTTAGACATGGAGAGTTACATGCAAACCTGTTGACAGGATGCCAGTGCAAGAGTCATAGATGCTGTCACCGATACACTTCTCTTGAAGTAGGAGGAAGAGCCCTGGATGTGCCCAATCACCCTATAGCTACAATTTGCTCTGAGTCAGAGCAGGAGAAGGGGGTAACTCAAGTGATGTGGACCAGTGATGGTATTAATGGACCACTTCGCACGCTTTTCTCAAGCTTTCTCAATCCACTCGCAATAACTTCCATTCTTTTCACAATTGCATCAGTGATTTCTACCCCTGCTCCCCGCAGGAGCCCCTTCGTTTTCTCTTAGCTTTCACAAGAGATTCACTCCATGAGCCACCCTATTTCTCCAAAGTGAGAAATATTCAGAGAAATATTCTACTCATCTTTGGGTGGGAGAGGACTTAATTTCTTAAGTCTTTTCAACTAAAACCTAAATCACCAAACCATTCATGCTTCATTGCCTGGCTTGCTGTCTTTTCAATATTTTTGGGGAGGTTTTAACTCAGCCGAGCCGTGCCTCGGGTTCAAGCCTCCTCCAAAGACAGCAAGCCAAGTTAGTTTACTATTAACCTTTGAGCCTGAAAGGGCAGGCGAACTAGTGAAATGATGTTCAAAACATAGGTTCGAGAGAACCCTAAACATTCAGTAGTGTCAATCATCATTACGAGCATACTATATGAGCAGCAGACACCACGTCATCTCATTGACAATTCTTCCGGCAGCCCTCCTCCTCCCCTTCTAATTTATTGAGTAATTTATCTCGATCCTCTTATGCACAATTCCATCAAGACGCGCCTTGGGTTTAAGTCCTCCTCAGTGGACAGCAAGCCAAGTTAGTTTACTATTAACCTTTAATTTTATTTTTATAATTGCCTCTCTAATGTTAGCAGTGAACAAGATTAAAAAACTCATCAAATTATACATGCCTGGAAAGTCATTCATTTCGATATGCAACACTTGCATCACAAGTACTACGCCTGGGCATGTAGCTTATTAATACTTAATATAATTTTTTCCTCTTCTTGTGCACCTTGTCCGACCAAGACTAATACCAACTACAATGAACTTGTAGCATTACACCTCATGCTCAAAATACCAATTATCAAAACTTGTTTGCTAACTGGTTAGGTTTTAGGCACTTTTCAGATGGCCAGATTAGGAGCCTGTCAGGAGTCAAGTTTCCTCTGCTTGTTTCTTTTCTCCCTCTCCTACATGCACTCTCACACAGCTGAGCTCATTCCCTATCAGCATTCCAGCTCCCGCTCTTCTCACACCTGTTTCCCCTTTGCCCTGATTTTCTGGCTATTTAGATCTCCTCAAATAAAGTCAAGTCACCTTTATTTATATAACGCTTTTTACAATACAGATTCTATCAAAGCAGCATCACAGTGATAACATGAAAATAATACAACAAGTTTGTTTCTAGAAGAAAATTGCATCAAAGTCCACCTTACGTAAGGCAGTTCAGTAATATCGTTGAATATTAAATGTGCCCAACTTGACTAAGCAAGCCAAAAGCCAAGGCATCAGTGGCAAGGAACCAAAACTCCATCAGGTGACAGATAGGAGAAAAAAAAACAGACTCAGTTGGGGGCCAGTTCTCCTCTGGCCAACGAAGGAACAGTGTATGATTCGGGTAGTATTACAAGTCAGATTGGATCGGAACATTTAGAGTATTTATCCATTTCCATCTGTTTGGAAGACAAAGTAATAATGCTGGTATGGAGACAAGTTGTTGAGGATCAGTGCCGATGGCTGTCGTGCTGATGAGGTCGGCACTTAAGGATGAGTTGGGATGGGTCCAGCCGCAGGTCCACCATAGAGGGTCCCTCGGGATAAACAGAGAGTCTAATATTATCGTAGATGCCATCCTTCTTATGATATACCAAGTACATCAGGATTTACTGTACGTGTTCCCGGTTCCGGCTGATCTAAACTATGCAGCCTAATTTTGAATTAAGGAAGTCTATAGTGTGTTATGTGTAGTCCAAAGAAATGTGTTTTAAGTATAGATTTGAACTGACAGAGTGTGTCTGCTTCCCCGACAATGTTAGGAATTGTTTCCACAATTTTGGTGCTAAATAGGAAAAGGATATACCGCCTGCTGTCGATTTTTATATTAGGTTTTATCAACTGGCCGGACTTTCGAGTTCGCAATTCATACTTTGCATGTGACGTCACACGTGCAAGGCACTGGTGGGCAAGAACGTCTTTCTATAGCAACGAAACCCAGTAAACTAATCAAGGATCTTGCCAGGACGTCGTCAGTTTTAATATACAAAAGTTGGTGTTTTGAGGTGTAAGCGACGTATTGAGATGAACAACTCATCACACGATCATGTCACTTTGAGTAACTTATAGCTGCAAACGGACCTTTGCTTTGACTATGAAGATATTCCTGTTTTTCACCTGCCATATGACAGCATTGTTAACCCATCCACTCTTGAAAAAAAGATAGCTATCTGTACTTTTGTAGGCTTTCATTTTTTGTGCGGTGTAAGGTGACGGATTCTCTATAAGATACATGTAAATATCTCCAAACTCCAAGTCTGGTAGAGACTTGAAAACGTCAGCGGGTGCTGTGTATGGATCACACATTCCAAGTATGTTAATCTTTGCTTGATATATAATTTGAATATTCGGTGACATATGGTCTAAATCAGGGTTCCCCAAACTCGGTCCTGGAGGGCCACTGTCCCTGCAGAGTTTAGCTCCAACCCTGATCAAACACACCTGAGCAAGCAAATCAAGATCTTCAGGATCAGTAGAAACTCACAGGTAGGTGTGTTTGATCAGGGTTGGAGCTAAACGGCGGGACCCCTGCTCTAAATAATTAATTGATTGTAGTATTGGAAATTTGCAAGGCTGCAATTCCCCTGTCTGGCTACTGTTTGTCGCCAATTTGTCAGCATTGAGAGCTTGCTCAAGTACTGGGGAGCTAAACCATTTAGTGCTTTGTCAGTTATCAGCAATATTTGAAAAAGTTTTACGATGTTTATACAATGCTCATGTTCTTTTCCGCTCTTTGCTCTCTTTGTTTATTATTCGTTCGTTCATGCCCGTTACAGAAGCATCATCATAGTGAATTACTGCTGCTTATTCTTGTCCTGTGTGTGTATGTCAGGTGAGAGATTTCACCTGCTACCCTGTGTCAAGCCTGATTGTCTGTGCTGTGGTTTCTGCCTAGTGGAGTCTGTGCTCGTCATTACCAGCGTGCACTTCCTGACCGCAACTACCTGTGCCTTTCATCCTGCCTGGTTGCAGCCTGGTCCTTGGGTTTCATTTTCCTGTTCTGCGTCTGCCTAGACGTCTGTGTGTTGACATTTATTCTGATTTGTGCATCGAGTCCCTCCAGTCCATTTATTGTCTGGATTGATCATTGTAATCTAGAGTATATCTGCTCCGCCAAGAGGCTTACCTCTAGACAGGCTCGTTGGGCCCTTTTTTCGGGCACTTCAATTTCACTCTCTTATCGGCCCGGGTTAAAAAACATTAAGCTTGAGACCTTTCTCGCCAGTTCTCCTTTTCAGAGGGCCGCCTCACCTCAGATTCCATCCTACCGGAGGGATGTGTGGTTGGGTCCATCTTGTGGGGAGTGGAACAGCTGGTAAGAAAGTCTCTTTCTCACAACGTTGTTTCACAAAGGTGCCCTGAGCTATTTGTTGGGGTCCATCCTCTAAATTGGTCCAATAATTCGCCTCCTGACGGTCTGCTTCGCACCTCGCCCTTGGTCCCAAATTGCCCTGGACTTTGTCATGGGGCTTCCATCCTCCTGCAGCAATACAGTGATTCTCACTGTCATTGACAGGTTTTCTAAGGCTTCAAATCATCCCTCTCCCCAAGATTCCATCAGCTAAAGAGACTGTGTGGGCTGTTGTGCACCATGTCTTTAGGATGGGCTTCCTTCTGATGTGGTTTCGGACAGGGGACACCAGATTGTCTCCAACTTTTAGAAGAAATTCTGCAGACAGATTGATGCCACTGCACGTCTGTCATCAGAGTTTCACCCACAGAGTAATGGTCAAGCTGAGCCCGCTAATCAGAACTTCAGTCAGATGCTCCGCTGTTCGCCCCACCTCCGGGTGTGAGCAATTGACATGAGCGGAGTATGGTCATAATTCTCTGCCGTCGTTGTCCATTGGCCTGTACCCATTTTCTTGTTGTCTGGGCTACCAGACATCTCTGTTTCCCTCTCAGGAACCAGAAGTTGCCATTCCCTCAGTCCAGGCCTTTATACGGCGCTGTCGTCGCACTTGGAGGAGGGTGAGGTCAGCTTTGTGCCGGAGCAGGGAACACACTCATTGTATCGCCAGCTGTCGCCTGTCCAAAGCTCCCAGATTTGTGTGTGGACAGAGAATTTGGGTCTCCACACGCAATTTACCCCTTCAGGTACCCACTCGAAAACTGTCTCCCCTTTTCATTGGGCCTTATGCCATCACTAATGTTTTCAGTCAGGAGGCTGTACGGCTCAGATTGCCACATTTTCTCAAGCGTGTCCATCCTGTTTTCCATGTCTTGTGTATTAAACCTACATTCTGTCTCTGCCTCCTTAGTTCAAACCAACTAAAAACAGCAACCCTGCTTAGAGAGCAGTTTTTGTTTGTTTGTTGGTTGGTTGGTTGGTTGGTTGGTTGGTTGGTTGGTTGGTTGGTTGGTTGGTTGTTGTTGTTTCTTTGTTGTTTTTTTGTTGTTTTGATGACCTGACATGGGGCAAAATTTACATTTTAAGAAGAAGATGACTATGCAAATACTAGTTTTATAACATTTGAATGGCAAAGTCAGAGAAAATGCTCATAGCATAACCAGATGGTTATTATGTGAATGTGAATATACAATATGTCCTCATTCAAGCGTTTTGAAAATGTAAATATACTATATGTTCTTATTTTAGCGCTTCACACATTGAGCTTAAACCAATACGCAAATGTCACCCAGATCATCAGCTTGTGTCACCGGTGCAGGCCGGGACGGACTCAGATGACCCGTCGCCCCTCTGACCAGACACCACCGTGAGGAGCCAACACCACAGGTGCAGGACAGAAAGACAACAGAGGAGATAATTTCAAAGGAGTAACAGTCTTTATTGAACACAATATAGCAATGAGCATGAAGTTGATGTACTCCAGCGTCTTCACTAGGTCTTCTTCAGTTATGGATAGTTTCTGACCGAACGTCACCACTTGTGACTCCCTCACGGTGACTCCACCAATGATACGGCTTCCTACGGGACTCAGACGTTAAGTACGGAGGTAAGGATTCTTTTCAATACAGATTACTTTCTCAATGCACAGTAATGGCGCAGTGGTTTAAAGCGCATGCTACCAGTGATGCTACATACTTCCAGACTTCAGGTGGTAAGTGGGATGGTAAGGATTCTTCTCAGTACAGTATACTTTCGTCAGTGCACAATAGTGAGACAGTGATTTAAAAGCTTCCTTCACCATCGATGCTGCATACTTCCAGACTCAAACAGTAAGTAGGAAGGTAAGGATTCTTCTCAGTGCAGGATACTTTCGTCAGTGCACAGTAGTGGGACAGTGGTTTAAAAGCTTACTTCACCGTTACTTCACCAGCAATGCTGCATACTTCCAGACTCGGGCATTGAGCAGGAAGGTAAGGATTCTCCTCAGCACAGGACACTCTCGTCAGTGCATAGTAGTGGGACCATGGTATAAAAGCTTACTTCCCTGTTACTTCATCAGCAATTCTGCATACTTCCAGACTCAGGCATTAAGTAGGAAGGTAAGGATTCTTCTCAGCACAGGACACTCTCTTAATGCACAGGTCGATCACTCGGCTGAATCAATCAGGGCTTCAAATTAAGAGCAGAGTTAATAGTTTTACACAAAACGTGTAAGCAGGGGTTGAGGCCACTTCTCAGTACATTACTCTCTTTTCCTACTGGTCTCTGGAATTGTCAGTCTGCTGTATACAAAGCTAATTTCATTATATCTATTTCTAGTCATTCAGGTCTGAGCCTATTGGCCCTGACTGAGACCTGGATCAGACCAGAGGATACTGCCACACCTGCTGCCCCACTATCTTCACTTTCTCACACACCCCTCGCTTGACCGTAAGGGGTGGAGGTAATGGTATGTTCATCTCCAACTATTGGAATTTTATCCTTTACCATCTCTGTCTGACAACAGCTAATTTGAATTAGATTTAACATTTAATTACTATCCCCAGTCCTATTAAAATCCATTTTGTAGTTTATCATCCTCCCGGGTCAGGTTAGCAGTTTCTTGAAGGAGTTGGATGTGCTACCCTCAGTCTACCCGCCCTCTGAGGATGTTTCTCTTCTTGTAGATCATGGAGACTTCAACATCCACCAAGCAAAGCCTCAGGCTGCTTTTTTTCCACACTCTGCTTGCCTCATTCAACCTCAAACAAGTATCTACAGCAGCTACTCACAATTCAGGTAACCAGTTGGTCCTTATTTACACACTACTGCTCCACTGACCATGCACTAACACTTGTTACTCCACTTCACACTGAACCCATTAATTAATGGTTTAGTTAGTCATGAGTCATACATTAACTCATGATTATCTGTGCATTAGTTAAGTAATAATTAATGCTTATTAGTGCAGCCATATTGTAAAGTGTTACCAAACTTCTATATCCTATGTGAAGTGAAACTGTTTGGAAATAACTCCAGAACTTAATTGTATATTAATTTACTTATTTTGAATAAAATAAGTTTGTTAATATAGCAAAGAATTCCATGCTAAGTGACACATATGTGGAATATTCACCCAAATGAAAATATGACAAACAAAATCACATCATCACGTTTTCCGATACGACCAGGCTGGCTCATCTATGATGTTACGATAGTGAGCCAATAACCTGTGCTGTTTGCCACAAATATGCAGTAAAAACTTACTGTCATAAAGAAGATTATTTATATATATATATATATATATATATATATATATATATATATATATATATATACACTCGTCACCGGCCACTTTATTAGGTACACCTGTCCAACTGCTCGTTAACACTTAATTTCTAAGCAGCCAATCACATGGCGGCAACTCAGTGCATTTAGGCATGTAGACATGGTCAAGACAATCCCCTGCAGTTCAAACCGAGCATCAGTATGGGGAGGAAAGGTGATTTGAGTGACTTTGAACGTGGCATGATTGTTGGTGCCAGAAGGGCTGGTCTGAGTATTTCAGAAACTGCTAATCTACTGGGATTTTCATGCACAACCATCTCTAGGGTTTACAGAGAATGGTCCGAAAAAGAAAAAACATCCAGTGAGCGGCAGTTCTGTGGGCGGAAATGCCTTGTTGATGCCAGAGGTCAGAGGAGAATGGCCAGACTGGTTCGAGCTGATAGAAGGGCAACAGTGACTCAAATAACCACCCGTTACAACCAAGGTGGGCAGAAGAGCATCTCTGAACGCACAGTACGTCGAACTTTGAGGCAGATGGGCTACAGCAGCAGAAGACCACACCGGGTGCCACTCCTTTCAGCTAAGAACAGGAAACTGAGGCTACAATTTGCACAAGCTCGTCGAAATTGGACAATAGAAGATTGGAAAAACGTTGCCTGGTCTGATGAGTCTCGATTTCTGCTGCGACATTCGGATGGTAGGGTCAGAATTTGGCGTCTACAACGTGAAAGCATGGATCCATCCTGCCTTGTATCAACGGTTCAGGTTGGTGGTGGTGGTGTCATGGTGTGGGGAATATTTTCTTGGCACTCTTTGGGCCCCTTGGTACCAATTGAGCATCGTTGCAACGCCACAGCCTACCTGAGTATTGTTGCTGACCATGTCCATCCCTTTATGACCACAATGTACCCAACTTCTGATGGCTACTTTCAGCAGGATAATGCGCCATGTCATAAAGCTGGAATCATCTCAGACTGGTTTCTTGAACATGACAATGAGTTCGCTGTACTCAAATGGCCTCCACAGTCACCAGATCTCAATCCAATAGAGCATCTTTGGGATGTGGTGGAACGGGAGATTCGCATCATGGATGTGCAGCCGACAAATCTGCGGCAACTGTGTGATGCCATCATGTCAATATGGACCAAACTCCCTGAGGAATGCTTCCAGCACCTTGTTGAATCTATGCCACGAAGAATTGAGGCAGTTCTGAAGGCAAAAGGGGGTCCAACCCGTTACTAGCACGGGGTACCTAATAAAGTGGCCGGTGTATATGCAAAATACAATTTGTGGCTGTTAAAGTGTTCTCTTGAAAGTTTTGTCAAAGGGGGTGCCTTGTCTAACTCCTGCACTATGTTCTTCAGATCTTCATGTTGGTTTTTAAGCAGCATAAGAGGGTTATGTAAATAACTGGAAATATTGCATTCTTTGTGAAATATAAACTTCTGCTGAATAGGAACAAACTACATACTTAAGAGTGTAAGGTGTCTTGTGTCACAGCACATTTATGTAAGGTTTTGGGATGGAATGAGGAAGTATGAACAAAAACATGCTATTAAATACAGTAGCCTTAGTAAATCCAGTATTAAACTGTTAAACTTATTTGTACTTGATTCAGTCCAATCTACTGAAATTTCCATCAGAAGCATTAAGATATTGCAATAATCCTAGCAGAGAACAGTAATGTCTCACTCCAGCAAGCCTGTTCTGTAACCTGTTTTTAACACTGTGCAGCAAAATCATCAGGCGCATTTAACTTCTTGAACTGACAGATAGGTATGAAATGAAAGTATAGAGTTTAACTTTCACTTTCCACACAATTGTTTTCATGTGTTTTCTGGAATGCTCGAAGTGTGGTTCTGCTTATGTTCTTTAAAATAAATGCTGCTTGCTTTGATATTTCATTTAATGCAATGACATTCAAGCAGTTTTAAGTGGCTTATTTCTCAATGGGTTTTTTTATACGTTTTCAGCAAAAAGTATACAGTTCTCTCTAAAATAGCAGCCTTTTATTGCAAAAAAAATGTTTTGAAGCAGAAAATTGTCCAGTGATAAACCCAAATTCAGCATTGTTCATACTATGCAAACCACACAAATTGTCAGCTTCACTCCAAAAAATAAAATAAATAAAGGTTTCAGAGGAATACAACAGCAATTTGGTCCTTTACTCTTGGCTGAAGCATCTAATCACATGATACCCTTTACAAATCTGTATCGTCTTTAAAAACAACTGCACATATTGGCCTAAGCTTGATTACACCACACTAACCACACTGTACAGTCAATACAAATACCAGTAAGAGCATCATTGGCTCACTGAGAACACTTGTTGGGTAATTTATCACACACAAAATTCAAAATAAGTGCTACAGAAAATCTGAATGGCACATTTGTAGTTTAAGATAAGGATGATTGCACAGGAATCGTCTCTCTTAGCACATCGCTCAAGCTTTGTTAAGGAACACTGATGAACTTATTGGATGAGATCATGAACAGTATGTCATCATCTTTTCTGAAAAGCGCGATGAATAAATACAAAGAACTGGTATGGTATAAAAATAAATGATACGGGCAAGTCTAACTTATTGCCTGTGGTATGATTATTAGTTTGGCAATACATAAAACTACCACATTAGAGAAACTTTGGCACTTTTAATGCTGTTGTCTATTCTTTACCAATGCATGAGCCGTGAAAGGTTAAAAAGACCCTTATCAACTAAGCCTGCTCTAACTCTTAAAAAGAAACTACTGTGTTACAAATCCAAATAAGTACATTTCATTGCCTTCTAATGACCACTTACCCCACATAATACTTAATATGTCCAAGACGGAGAAATCTACATAACATTAATAGCAAATTGCTGAACGGGTACAACTTAAACCAAAAAGAACCTGCTACAGAATAAACCTTAAACAAGAGGAAATCATTTCATCTGTAATAAAAAGTTCAATAACAACATTTTTCATTAAAATGGAATAATAACATTCAAGTTGAATCCTGTGAAGTAGCTGCGAGGTGCAAATAAATAATGACAAAGTCGTGAGTAACTTGTTTTACAGTTCTTAGATAGAAATAACGTGTATGTCCAATTTCATGGAGCAGAAACGGGGATAACCGACTGCTCCTACAATTAAAGCAGACTTTATTGGCTGACAGCAGCCTCTAGCAGCAGACTGATGAGTCCTTTAACCAGGCCAGAAGAAATTTGACAAAATTTGTAACTGGCTGTTGTTCAGACTAGATTGTACTCCTTCAGTGTGAGCTGCAAGATGGTGTCCTTGACAGCAGCAAACACGAATCTGATGTTTTCTGTGTCGGTGGCGCAGGTGAAATGAGAATAAATGATTTTTTCGCAGTCTGGATTCAGGTCGACAAACATCTTCAGGATGAATTCCCGTGCGGCTTGAGCATCTCTCTGGGGTCCTTGCAGAGGAAAAAAAGATCTTGGTTAACTTGGTCATACTAAAAATCAGAAAGATTTTACTTAAAATAACCTCTGACTTGGACTACGTTCACACTTACCCCTTTTCCACCGAAAAAAGAACTGGTTCGGAACTGGTGCTGGTTCAAAGTTGGTTCGGAGCTGGTTCAACTTGCGAACCCGTTCAGAACCTGTTTGCTTTTCCACTTACTAGAGCGCCTAGGGAACGACGTTGTTACGTCACTGTGTATGTCGCTTGCAAGTACATTACTTTGGGATTATCTCTAACTCGTGTGCCAAGAAAACTTTAAAAACAATTGAAATATGTAAGTCTTTTAATCTTTTCATTTGATATGTAATCTTTTCTGATAAGTTATGTACCCCTGTCTTGTGTCTTTTTTTCTTTCCATTTATTTATTCTATATCGTGACTGTTTTCTTCTTTGCTTATGTTTCAAAATAAATAAAAACGCTTGCGTGTTTCTGCAGTTTCTCCTGGCTTTGCGATGGTCAGAAAATATGTTTAGAACGCATCTAAACCCGCCCCAGCCCCCGACGTAAGCATGACGTGCTAAAAGAACGGTTCTAGTCCAGCAAAGAGTTGGTGCCGCTTTGAAACCGGTTTTCCCGGCCGCGAACCGGTTCTTAGGTTGTCAAAAAACAAAGAACTGGTTCGCGCGCAGGCACCGGCTCCGAACCGGCTCTCAAAATGCTTTGGTGGAAAAGGGGCTACTGTCAGTCCTAATCTGATCACTTTTGTATCCGATTGGATTCGGATTGTGTATGGTAGTGATGGACGCTTTTGAATCACTGCTTCATGTAGCTTCAAAATGTCTACGAATCTTTTGCTTCGGAGCGTGTATGAAACTGCCAAAGTCATGTGATTTCAGTAAATGAGGATTTGTTACGTCATAACAGTTTCAAAACTTTTTGAAATTTCAGTGGTTAAAGGAGTAGTTCACTTTTAAAAAGACTTTTGCTGATAATTTACTCACCCCCTTCATCCAAGATGTCCATGTCTTTCTTTCTTCAAAATTCGAAAAGAAATGAAGGTTTTTGATGAAAACATTCCAGGATTTTCTCCACATAATGGACTTCATTGGGAACCAAACAGTTCAAGGTCCAAATGAGAGTTTCAGTGCAGCTACAAAGGGCTTTAAACGACACCAGACCATGAATAAGGGTCTTATCTAGGGAAACAATCAGTCATTTCAAAAATAAATAAAAAAAGTTTAAGTTTTATAAGCACAAATGCTCGCCTTGCTCTGTTATGTGATGAGTGTTCGTGACTCTCCTGTTCAAACTCATTCATCCAAATGAACAAATCCTTTTTCCAATGTCTGGTGTTGTTTAAAGCCCTTTGAAGCTGCACTGAAACTCTCATTTGGACCTTGAACCGTTTGGTTCCCAGTGAAGTCCATTATATGGAGAAAATCCTGGAATGTTTTCATCAAAAATGTAATTTATTTAAACTATTTAATTAATTTATTTTAAACTTAATTTATTTTCAACTACAGAAAGAAAGAGGTGGACATCTTGGATGACATGGGGGTGAGTAAATTATCAGCAACAGTTTTTTTTTTTTTGTTTTTTTTTTTAAAGTGAACTACTCCTTTAACCGGTGGGAAGGGGGGTGATAATCTCGAGGATTATGAAAGTGTCTGCGGTTTTTACCTGATCTCTGATCAATTTTAAATGTGTAGACATTTTAATGAGACATTAGTGTATTTAAAATTAATAATAATAGTTAATAGTGTCTCATTGGCCTGTTTAGCTGAGCCATCCATGGAACAAACAAACAAACAAACAAACAAAAACCTAAAAAACTGATCATTTAACCATTAGTTAATTCTATTTGGTAGATTTAACTTTCAATAAAACATTTGATTAATGTTTGGCCTGAATTCTTGTTGTATTTACATTTTTGACCAGCAGGCGTCACCAGTGAATCATTTTGCGAAGCACTTGATTCAATTGACTCACAGCTTTGTAAGGCTTTGTTTCTCCCATCACTAGTGTATCATAACTGTTCAGGGCTGTGTTTCCCAAAGGCATCATAAGCCTAAGTTGCTCAAAGAGACCATTGGCAATTGTTCTACGATTAACTTAGGCTTACGATGCTTTTGGGAAATGCTGCCCTGATCTGATTTGTGTGTCCCATTGCTCTCTCTCTCTCTCTCTCTTCCATGGTAATGACGTTGCATTGGTAGATATATGCCAAAAACAACATTGGGGGGGTATGCAAAGTTGTATTAGAATATGACTAAATACGATCGGCTTCCAGTTGGATATGCACAAACATTTGGACTGACAGTCTGAACAAGGCTTTAAAGTATGAGCAAAAGTATTAGCAATGCATTGGCAAGCACCACAGAGAGACTCATGAAAAGCTACATAATGGATCATAAACGTACAATGGTAAAAACTGATAGTCTTAACCATTAGTTCGTTTCTCAGAAAATAGATTCAACAAAACAACAGTATTTTTAGACTTACCATCAAATTCAGGAAAGTAATCAACAAGATGTGAAAACATTATTTTCTCTTCCAAAATGTCTTTCTTGTTCAGAAAGAGAATAACTGATGAATTCTGGAACCAGGGGTATGTTATTATCGTCCTAAACAAAGCTTTGCTTTCCTCCATTCGATTCTGTGGGGAGAAATAACATAACAGGGCCATTTCAGTGGTTATTTTAGTCCTACTTTAGTCCAGCAATCAACACTAACATTCACTGCTTCTGACAATTTCCGAAAAAATAATACAAATAAAAATCAAAGGACTTTCATTCAAGCATTGCTAAAGTTTTCCAGCTTGCTATTTAAAGTAAAAAAATAAATAAATAAAAAAAACTAGTTCAATCTCTCCTGGTTACATGATCACATCATTCAACCAGAGCTTGGAGAAAGCCAGTCAGTATTTATATGGTCAGTATAAGTACAAATTTGATTAAAATGTTTTAAAAAAATGTAGTGGTGTAACTATGTAAAAAAAAAAAACGTTACCTTCACGTTGGTAACTGCAATAACTTTTGATGGTATTCGATTATTGATTGAATTCAGAACAGTAAGTAATATTTCAAAACAGCTTTACTACTTTTTATTCTTTAAGAAATAACAATAAATTATCTTGAAATTTTTAATTCTAAATCTATATCAATATTCTAGGGGCTCAATATTTTTATTCAAAATATTCACAGACTTGTTACCAATATCATGACCCATGATATATTCATGACATAATCAAATGTATGGAAGTGAATGTCTTTTGTCATTTAAACATCTTTATGACAATCATCTTAGTTGATCTATAACGCACGATGGCCACCATGTTAGTTTGCACCACAATTCAGAGAATCGGATCTGTCGTATTTAGCCATTCTCCCAAAATGCATAGAAGTGGATGGTGAATTGGGAGAAGGATAGAAGAAACTTTATAGTTTCCAACACAATGTGTAGGCCTATCTGAAATTAATAAAACACAATCAAATGAAGGATTATTATTGAAGCTTCCATAGACATCAGTGTATGGAATTTGTATTTGATTAACTATAAACCTATTTTTATAGTACTTCATTTAAATGTCTGAAACCTAAAACAAACATAATGTGGTTAAAAACACTGAATAGTTGTGATATATGAAAAGCACTGAACATGTCTGTCTGTGGCTCAGCGTCAACATGTTTGAATTTAGCAGTGAACGCACTGAACACCGGTGTGATCGTTTGTGTTAAAGGGTTCAAATCAAATCGCATTTCGGAGGTGGTGGGGAGATGAACTGAAAATGAGAGGGCACACATAAGATATGATGCCCCATCGTCGTGCTAGGCCTCCGTGTCCTTGACCCCCCCAAAAAAAACATTTTTAGTGCTACTTACACTAACTTTGCCCACTGACAAACAGGCCAGACAATAATTATAATAGTGTAGGGGTAAGGTGCGTTGCAGAGGGTTCCAATGCAAATTGACCAGAGGTTCGAATCCGCCTTTTGCCGAATTCGCTTTACTCACTTTTCCTCCATCACATCATATCGGAAAGGCATTTATTTTCAATAAAAATGAATTAAATGTTTTTTAAAAAGTGTGTTTAATAATAAAATGTTTATTGGTTAGGGTTAGCTTTATTGTCCCAATAAGGCAGCATCCATTTAATAATTATAAAAAATTAGACCTTAGTCCTGCCCATGCAGTCTAGAATATAAGGCAACGAGAACTCTCCACTGCTCACGATCAGACGCACGGTCCTCGGTCAGGTTTGACCCAGCTGATGCTTCAATTTGTCTTTGAACGTGGATCTCCAGTTGGTCTTAGGTCATTACGTTTTTATTGCATACCGTTTAATGTACAACACTGATGTGCAAATAGTGTCTTCCACTATTTATAAGTATAAATATCATCTAACTACTATTTACTCTTATTGCAATGAGAACACTGCTATTTTTACATAGTGATCTGCTATTTACTCTAAGTGCAACATGACATCATGACTTTTGCGTAAACATACACGCCACTTTCGAGTCAAGTGGCGTGTTATCTCTACGCATTTTGAGCTATCCGCGTGTATGCGCGTATGTCTACGCCATTAACGTCCGCGTCATTCCGCGTGTCTGTACACGCGCGTCAAATGTCCAGTCAGAAATGCCATTAACCCCAGTGACGGTTAAGTTTAGGGATAGGGTTGAGGTAAGTCATATCTTTTTTTTTCACTAGGATGGTAAGGGAACAGTCATAAATGCCATTAACCCCAGTGACGGTTAAGTTTAGGGACAGGGTTGAGGTAAGTCCTATATTTATATAACGTTAAGTCAACGGCGTTCATAAACACGCTGAAAAGCGATTATGCGTCTTGATAGCACGCCAAAAATGCAAATACGAATTGGCGTGTCATACACACGCTACTTCATGAGATCAGTCTGCTAAGTGAAAATAGTGATTGATTTTATTTACACTAAGAAATGCTGTTATTTTCACTTTGTTTAAATAGCAATAGATTCTATTTACACTGTGTAAACAGCAGCTATCGCTATTTGTACTTATTTTCTTTGCGATAGATGCTATTTACACTGTGTAAATACTACACTAAGTGAAAATTAAAAACACTGCAAAAAAAAAAAAGAAAAAGAAAAAGACATAAGAATGTATAAAAGCACTGAATGGATTTGTTGATTATAGAAGTTAAAGATGCAAAAAAATGGCATTAGATTATGGCACTGAATCTTATATTATCCATTAAACATCTGTGTTGAAAAAAAAAAAAAACCCATCACACAGAATAGTGTGTTTGCCAGCATTTGTGGCGACTAACAGCTTTGACTCCCTCTGCTGGTACTTCCTTTACCTCATTGTCAGACTCTACCAGAACTTGGTCATATTCACTGAGTGCTACCAGGAACATGATGGAGGTGACGTTTTCAAAGCAGTGGATCCACTTCCGTCTTTCTGACCGCTGTCCCCCTACATCCACCATCCTGATGAGAACGAGAGGTCATGAGGTTAAAAGGTCACACGCTTTGGGAGCAGCTTGGGAACATGCATGCATCTGAGCATGGGGCTGTGTTTTTATATCAGCACAGTACTAAATGAACACTTGACTAGAAGAGTAACTGTAAAGAGAAGGACTTACCTGAATATGACACTGTGTAGGTCGAAGGGGTATTCAATGATGCCTGTTGTGGGCACTCTCACCCTGAGCACATCTTGCTGGGTGGGAACGTAGGAAGGGTTGGCGATGCGATCTAGTGAATTTAGGTAACTGTAGACAAATGTTGAACATTTTACAGTTCTGAGACATCTCTGTTTTCTACTGCAATATAAGAATATGTCTAAGTTGCATTTTACCTCAAACAACAACAAAAAGTATTATATGGAATACACTCACCTAAAGGATTATTAGGAACACCCCTCACTTTCTCATTAAAACAATTATATAATCAACCAATCACATGGCAGTTGCCTCAATGCATTTGGGGTGTGGTCTTGGTCAAAACAATCTCCTGAACTCCAAACTGAATGTCAGAATGGGAAAGAAAGGTGATTTAAGCAATTTTGAGCGTGGCATGGTTGTTGGTGCCAGACAGGCCAGTCTGAGTATTTCACAATCTGCTCAGTTACTGGGATTTTCACACACAACAATTTCTAGGGTTACAAAGAATTGTGTGCTAAGTAGGGTTGTGTATCATTTGAATTTGAACGATTCTGATTCCGATTCCTTGTTTTGATTCCGGTTCCCAACGTTTCTCGATTCCGATTCTTTTAAGAGGCAGGGTCAAAAAAGTTTAGCTAACCTTGCTAACTAACAGTCTTTCTGAAGGAAAAACTCCTTTCTAAAGGGAAATACTCTGCATTTTGCTGAGATTTTGTTATTTTTAGAAAAGTGAAACCACACTTTGGACCGCCGACGGTAGACGCTTCTTCGTTGGTGGTGTTCAGCGGTTTCTTCTTCTGGTCGGCGGACTGTGAATATCGAAACTAGGAATCGAAATTTTAACTTTTGAACTATTCCGGGAGAAACAAAAAGTTAGTCCCGGTTCCAATCGATACTCGATTCTCGATACCCAACCCTAGTGCTAAGGGAAAAACATCCAGTATGCAGCTGTAGGCAAAAAAAACCTTGTTGATGCTAGAGGTCAGAGGAGAATGGGTCGACTGATTCAAGCTGAAAGAAGAGCAACTTTGATTGAAATAACCACTCGTTACAATCAAGGTATGCAGCAAAGCATTTGTGAAGCCACAACACGAACAACTTTGAGGCGGACGGGCTACAACAGCAGAAGACCCCACCGGGTAACACTCATCTCCACTACAAATAGGAAAAAGAGGCTACAATTTGCAAGAGCTCACCAAAATTGGACTGGAAAAAATGTTCCCTGGTCTGATGAGTCTCGATTTCTGTTGAGACATTCAGATGGTAGAGTCAGAATTTGGCATAAAAAGAATGAGAACATGGATCCATTGTGTCTTGTTACCACTGTGCAGGCTGGTGGTGGTGGTGTAATGGTGTAGGGGATGTTTTCTTGGCACACTTTAAGCCCCTTATGGTTTAAATGCCATGGCCTACCTGAGCATTGTTTCTGACCATGTCCATCCCTTTATGGTATCCCTTCCAGCAGGATAATTCCTAATAATCCTTTAGGTTAGTGTATATTCTGGATAAAGGAAGCTTATTTTGTACATACATTACAAAATAACACATTAAAAAAAAATCAACTAAAGTGATAAAACAGATTTTCAAACAGTTTGTGTAGATTTGAATATTAAATTTACAGAACAATTTAGATGGTCTCCCACAGTTACTGTCAGAATTACATGTTGGTTTAGCTTAGCGAGTAAAGTGAGTTTTTGCAGATGTAACCAATGTTTGTTAGACTACAGATAAATATTTCGGTAACACTTTATTTGAAGGGGTGTGCATAAGACTGACATGACACTGTCATAAACATGACATAACACCTGTCATGAACATGAAGGAGTCTTTATGAATGTTTGAACAAATGACTGTTGTCATTAAGTGTCATTCGGTAAATTATGACACTTTTAATGCAAAGTTGACATTGTTTAAAATGTCTTTGTTATGACAACTTGACATTAACACAGTCAGAAATGTCTTTGTTATGACAACTTGACATTAACCAAGAAATCATAACCTGTCACAAATATGTCATAACAGGTCTAATTATCAAACTTAAAGAAATTATTTAGCTTTGTGTTAACATTACATTAGCCTGTCATATGTGGTTGGTTTTAACTTTGGGCGTCATGACACCATAACTCTGTCATGAATATTTTGCTTTTCCTCAAGTAAAGTGGAACACATTGTACTAGTTATAAAGATGTCATTAAGGGTTATTACACTGTCAAATGCTGTCAAAAAACAGTGTCATTAATATTTCCCCTTACCTCAAGTAAAGTGGAACACGTTGGACTAGTTATAAAGATGTCAGGTTGACAGGTTATGATTTCTTGGTTAATGTCAAGTTGTCATAATCAAGACATTTTTTGTCTTTGTTAATGTCAAGTTGTCATAATCAAGACATTTTTTGTCTTTGTTAATGTCAAGTTGTCATAATCAAGACATTTTTTGTCTTTGTTAATGTCAAGTTGTCATAACAAAGACAATTTAAACAATGTCAACTTTGCATTAAAAGTGTCATAATTTACTAAATGACAACAGTCATAAACATTCATAAAGACTCCTTCATGTTCATGACAGGTGTTATGTCATGTTTATGACAGTGTCATGTCAGTCTTATGCACACCCCTTCAAATAAAGTGTTACCAATATTTCTCAGAAAGATTTCATTTTCCATTGTGGTGGAAAATTTTAAACTGAATATTAAGCTAACCATGTTTTAACATTTGACCTCATTTAACCAGCTAAATCTCTGATACAATGTCCTAAGACATTCTGTACTTCAAATGAATGTATGTGTGTCAAACACCTGACTGTGTGTATAAATAACAAATATGGGAAATGGAACTAGACAGATGACTAAGTTAGAATCATTAAAACAAAGTCTCCTCTACCCAGTAACAAAACAGTCTACCTATGAAGAACCAATGAAATTAATGTCATTATGCCATACCTCCCTATTGTATAAAAACGGTTGTATCAGTGTTTTCGGGGGGATTCTCAATGGAATTTGTCTGAGATCCACCGGCCTTGTTTTTACTTGGGAAGTTCTCTGAGTATTGCTCGAGAACTCTCCTGGCCGTAATTAAAAAGCATTGAAAGGACATTTGCTGGAGTCTGTCTGTCATTTATGCTGCGCAGCAAGAACAAGTAACAAGTAAGTTAGAATTATTTATAGCTCAGCCGGACGTCGACTGTAGACGCGCTGAGGTTATAGGATTACTACCCAGCCGGACGTCGACTGTAGACGCGCTGAGGTATAGGGTAGGTTTATAGCTCAGGCCATGTCCACACTAATACGTTTTCGTTTGAAAACGTATATTTTTCTCTCCGTTTTGGCCTTCCGTCCACACTGAGACGCCGTTTTAAGCCACCAAAAACGTATCGTTTGGAAAACGCTCTCCAAAGTGGATAAATTTGAAAACGCCGTTTTCGCGTTGTAGTGTGGACAGTGAAACCGGAGGTATTTCAAAACGATGATGTAAGTTTAGTCATGTGATCCATGTAGTACCAATAGATATTCATGTTTATCGGTATTGTGCCTGTTACGTGTTATTCGTTTTTTTACACTATTGCTAAAATATGTTACTTTCTATGTTACTTAATATGTGCTATTCTTCATAGCACAGTACTGCAAAGATGACAGATAATGTACTCACATTTGCTGTCCTGCGGCAAAACAGGAGTTGCGTTTTAGACCAAACATATGGTGAATGCGACCTGGATGCATCAGTGATGGTGAGATATTTTGCTAAATAAAATGATCCTTTTAGAAGAATTGCGCGATAACTTTATTATTTATTTACCCCTCTGTAACGTCTCAGTGAGCTTTTGTGAAGTTTCACGCATGCGCAGTAAAGGGAATTTAGAAGTTTCTCATCCACACTGAAACGTCAGAAAACGCCTGAAAACGCTAGTGTGGACAGAGAGTGTTTTTAAACGAAAACCCCGTTTTCAAATGTATCCGGATTAATGTGGACGTAGCCTCAGCCGGACGTCGACTGTAGACGCGTTGAGGTAAAAGTATAAGACTTGGCCAACTAGAGTGAGTATTATTGTAGAGTAGTCAGATTCAGGGAAAAATCCATCACACCATTTTATCCCTTAAAACTTTTAAAAGTTTTGGGTGTTTTTTCTAGAAAAAAAAAAAATCGACATGCCTTAAAATATGTATGAATGTAACTACACCCTTGTCTCATTTAGTATACGCGGTTCTATAAATATAAGCAAATTAGCCACACCTCCACTCACTCGCACTAGCTCAGAGATCCACATGTTGACTATTATTTACTAGATAGTTTGTGGCATCAGAAAAACCAAGACTGTCTGTGGTTCACTGCAGAGAAAATACTCAGCGATGGTGCTGACTTAATTTGGACATGAGTTTTCTTAAAGCATATTAAAAACATCAGACAGACATATAAACAACATCAAAAGCTTCATTTTCACCACAGGAGGACTTTGAGTATCAATTTGGTAACAAATGTTGACAGTAACAGTAAAGAGCTCAGATCATTCAGTCTTGGGAGAATTTGATGAGAAATGTTTGGATGAGAACTTTGAGTGCAGACTTTGGTGTCTTGGCAAATTTGAGCACTCATTAGAATATCGGTGCCCTTTTCCTAACAAGAATACTCAGAGAAGCAGACGACTTAATTTAAAGCCCCATTTGTTGCCCATTTAATCTCATTGGCGTGTAGGAGAAACAACTGAGAAATTAGAGTGGTCTCATTGTGATTCTTCTATGGAAGGTAAAAAGCACTTACTATTTTGTGGAATCCGAGAGCTGGTATTCTCTCCTTCGGTCATAGCACTCCTGAATTCCTGGGTCATTCCATAAACTCTTGATGGCATCCACATAAGGGTTGACCAACATGAAGACCTTCTCTACATCTACTTCTCTGACAATGTTTGCATTGGCCTGTGAGGAGGAAAACCATTTAAAACCATTTTAAAAAGGCAATGCATTTAAAACAGCGATAAGAAGCTGATGCTTCAGCCAATGGGAAACAATCTACACTAAACATCATGTCCTAGCCCACTTATACGTAACCTGGTTACAACTTTATTGACCCATTTTACTTGAGACTCAAATTTGTTCAAGTACTATTTGTCTAAAGTTCTCACTTCACCTGACCCAATAAGATGGAACTTGATTGAGGCTGTGTTTCATAATATTTCAGCTACGCACAACGGAAAATGGGTTTTCCTTTGGGGGTATCTACAAATGGAAAAAAGCAAGACGGCCAGGCAGTAAAATGGTATAATTAATTTCATAGCTTGGAGGGGTAATTGTGTTAAGCCTAGGCAACATGATTAGCCAAAGTGATTGTATCTCTCTCAGGGTATTTGACTCAGTGTTTGACCTACTTCATGGCAAAGTTATTTGAGTGGCACCTAATCAGTTTGAACTTCAGTGTGTACTTTTATATACATTAATGCATTTGGAGCAGTGGCAAGCAGCACAATTGCTTGGACGCATTAAGCCATGACTCTCATGCAGGTAATGCAATTTGAGTCCAACTCGCAACATTTCCCCAATTCACTACAATTTTTTATATCCAGGGCTTGACATTAACTTTTTTTGCTCACCAGTCACTGTGGCTAGTGGTTTTGGTTACTAACCACTCAGCATTTTCACTGGCCACAATTTTTACATTGATTCCAAATGGAAAAACTGCTATATAGATATTTTTAAAGGGTACCTATTTTGGATTTTTGAAAATTGCCCTTCATGTAGTGCTTAACATAGATCTAAGTGAACGAAAACATTCTGCAAAGTTTTAAACATGAAAGTTCATCGTATACAAAGTTATTGTCTCTCAAAAGTAAGAGTCAACTCTGAGTCGCTGATATGAATCGTTCGAAGAACGATGCTTTTCCTTTGTCTGGTTGACGTCAACTTGACAAGTTATTTGAATAAGAAACGCCCACTTATTGCGCTCGGAGACGCCAGGGAACCGGAGCTCCAGGGGTGGCGGGCAAATCTGAAACTGGCCCAGGACGGGCCACCCTGCCTGGGCTGGCCAGGGAGGTCTGAGAGCATGGAGGTTTGGACCCACCGCACCTTTTTGGACTCTGTCTTTTTTCGAGATCTGGGCTTCGGAAAACAATCATGTCGACGAGATGCTGTGTTTTGAAGTGCGACGCAAAAGCGAACTTTTTTCATCTGCCAAGTGAGGAGTATTTGAAGACTAAGTGGCTGCAGTTCATATATACAAGTATACCACACAAGTATAGCCCAAACCTTGTTCTGTGTTCGCGTCATTTTGAAGATGATTGCTTCACAAACCTGAACGCTATAAAGTATGGATTCGCAAGCCAGCTCAATCCTAACGAGCTGAGGATCTGAATCAGGTGTGTTAAATAAGGGAAACACACAATATGCAGAGCAGTGGGTCGCGAGGACTGGAGTTGAGAACCCATTTAAGGTGATAAGAGTTCCGTTTTCGACAACTCTGCACAGAGAATACCAATCACAACTGACTAGGTCATCTGACCAATCACCGCAGATTAGCGTCACGCAAAGGCGGGTTTTGGAAAAGGACTCGCTAAAACGATTCATATGGGAGTCGGTGGGCAAATCAGGTAAAAATAAATGCATATTATAAGACAACAAAAGTGTTTTTTGTCATTGCATGCTTGTAAAACTGTTGTTGGGGACTCCTAGAACAATATTAGGAACATTTTAAATGTCATAATATGTACCCTTTAATATTATCTCATAATTTGGTGCCGATATATTAGGCTGCTGTCACTTTAAGACCTGACTCACGGATCCATTATACTGTTTTATTTAGCCAATATTCTTGTGTGCGTGCACTTCCAAAAAGGAATGAGTAATGTTATGCTCAATACGAGCAATTCCAAGGCAAAATTCAAGCCCAGTAACACCAACAATATTGTTTACACGCCACAGCTGAAATACACACTCATTTGGGAGGTTGGCAGTTGTTAATGTCAAGCCCTGGTCATATCTATAGAAGACGCAAAGAAATGCCATTCTGTAACATTATACACTATAGACCCCTTTTCAGTTGGTAAACATGGTGACGTTTTTATGTGGGCGGAGCTAAGGTGGAGGGAGAACGATCCCTCTGGCCGCTTCACTAATGCTAGTTAGCAAGTATTATTAGCTTGTTTTTTTAACAGTGACTGAAGAAAATCCGATTTTATCTTAACGTGTAAGGTCACTCACTGTCCAGGAGTCCAGAACCGTGATTGTTATTTTCAAAAGTTTAACGGACGGCCGACCCGTATAGCCTTCACACGCTCACCCAATGCATGGACGATCTGACAGGATTAACGTTACGTAACCTCGGTTGAGTGGCCTGATATGGAGAACCGATCGTAAAGAGAAACTGAGGGCATATACATTTTAAGATGCCTATAACTATGTGCTGAATGGTCATGTGCAAGACTTGTGTGGACGATCCGCAGTTCTGCCGAGCCAGCGCCGAGGCGACGACAATGTAAACAGTGACATTAACGGTGCGATTTTAATCATGTGAATATTTTGCTGATTTGTCAAATATTAGCCGAATCTGTGCTGATTTGTATTGGCCGCCTCCAGTTTTCACTTTGTTTTGCCTCCAGCTAGCGCCGTGACGTAACTGTGACGTCGGCGCAAAAGGGGTCTATCGGTAAGCAGGGTACACAGTTTCTTACGGGCCCGGACCAATCAGGGGCCCAAGTGGCTGGAAAATATTGTTTGAAACATTTTACATTTCCCCCTATCACATTTTAACTACTTTTAGTCTGATCACATTTGACTTTTTCGCGAATTTATTGGAATAAATAATGACCGGAAAATGCCCCAATAATGTAAGTGAGCATCACCTAGGCCGCCTATGTGTGTGTAGTCATAACGGTGAGTAACGATAGGTTATGGTGAACTGTTACCAGCAGTGTTTCTTCATGTGTTATGGTGCGCATTCACCATTTTTTGTTGTTATTGTTGTTGCTGTGGTGTGCGTAGGCTACTCCTGATTTTGTCAGTCATCTCATCTCTTATATGCTGTCTCTATGATCCTATCCTGTCCTATTCATGGTAGCCTACTTGTGGACATTGCATCATCACATGCTGTACTGTAGTAGGGGGACCCGCCTTGTTAATCCTGCATAAGGGCCCGCTGTTGGCTCGTTACGCCACTGTACTGTACATTCCTCCACGATGAAAGCCTTGGCACACCCTTAATAAGTTTGACCTGTGACCATGTCAAGGTAACGAAATGCAAATCCACAGACACATCACAAAAGAAAGAGTGAATGGGTACCACAAATTATCGTACCTTATTATGTTCATATTTGTAAAGGATCTGGAGAGTTTCCATTGCTCGTATCATGGACTGCATCGATGTGAAGATGTTTTGGTAGACCAGCTTGGTAAAGCTTTTCCTGTCCTCTTCTGAATAGCCTGAGCCATGAATGATTCTCATCTGTTTAATAAAGGTGCTTTTCCCACTCTCTCCAGTTCCTGAAAGTTGTGAAAAACATGTGAAAAGTCAAGTGTTAGGAGTGGACAAGTCGAGTAAATTCAACAAACTGGTTTGTTTGAATGGTTCTTTCCCATAAATAAAAGCGATACACTGATTTTCATGTATCATCACTCCAAATATGTTCGGATGAAGTCTATGTCAAGTCAAGTCACCTTCATTTATATCAGCTTTTTACAATATAGATAGTTTCAAAGCAGCTTTACAGTGATAACAGGACATTAATGCCACAAATATTGTTTTGGCTATACAGCAGCTCCAAAAGAAAGTCATTGTCTAGCTTAAGTAAGTTTTTAATTGATTCATTTCCATTGTAAAAATCCTTAGGGCCATTTACACAACATGGTTTTCAACTGAAAGCAGAAAATGTAAGGCCTTCTGACAGTTCATTTACAAGACAACAGCGTTTTGGTGGCCTGAGAAAGCAAACTTAGAAGTAAGTTTCAAAGTGCAAGTTTTTGAAATGGGTTTTAAAAGGGGTTCTTTTAACTTTAGGGGCTGTCGCACTGGACAGTTCTAGGGACTAAGTTCTAGGAACTAAGCACCATGGTTCCCCGAGAACTAATTGCTCCCCTGTGAACTTTTCTGGTTGAATTCGCACCGCTAGTAGGAGCCGCGCATTGTTGTGACTTTTATTTTGACGGTGTTGAGAAACGCCAGAGCCTAACAAACAATGCTCCCATTTTCCATGTTCATTAGATTACGATCTGTCTAACAGTCCTGTCTAATGTGTTCTTAGATGCTGTGTTGATCTCCAGAGATGCTATGGCAGAAATACATAATCCTATTTCACTTGGTCCCCTCAAAGTAGCGTTGGATTTTCTCCTCCGCATAAAGGTTAAGAGGCCCATCTATCACTGTTTTTCATGTTCATAGAGTTAGTTTATGGAGTAAATATATAGGCAATAATTCAGCCAATCGTGCTATAGTGCTGGTTTAACCCTACTCTGAAGTAGGAGTTAAAGTAGTTTTTTCGTTGCCAACGCGCCAAAATCTGGGTACTTCGATAGTCCAATCTGGGTACTCCAATAGTTCTAGGAACTATGAAAACGTTCCTCTGGTGTGAAGGCCTTTGAGTAAACTTCAAAAACGTGAATCTGTGAAAACAGTGACGGCGCGCGGTCTATAGGCATGTGCGTTTGAATGCGTATGTGCGCAGACAAGTGCAGAATTTTATGTTTGTATAGTTAAATAATAAGTTATATCATTAAGTAATCAATTAAGGTATGTAAATGAGCCCGTTTTCAATAAAGTTAGAGATTGTAGCTATGTTTTGGAGCATGGTAGCTTTTTTTCTAGCTGGATGACCATCAATCATGTTCCTAACCAGCTTGACCACTTAAAGGATTGTTCACACAAAAATAACAATTTTGTCATTACTCAATTACTTACCCTCAAAAAGCTTATCCAAACCTGTATAATACTATGGAATTCAATTGGTGCCACCAACTCTCTGGTTGGTTACCAACATTCTTTAAAATATATTCTTTTGTGTTCGTACAGAAGGAGAATCATACAGGTTTGGAACAACGTGAGGGTGTGTAAATGATGACAGGGTGTGTAAATGTAAATGATGAAATGATGAAGATTTATCTTTTAAGATGATAACTGGTCTCTTTCAAGTCAAAGATAGCAAACTTGCACCAACTAAAGACCAGCTAATGTCCAGTTTAGACAAGTAAAAAAAAAAAAAAAACTGTTAAGTATTTTTCCAGCATAGAGAAAAATAGAAGGTCAAAAAAATCTTCTCTCTCAATAAATAATTCCCATTGGAATTCAGGAATTAATCTTCACGGTCCTTTAAAATATTTTTCATATAATAATGATGATATTGTTAATATAGGTTATAAATGTTTTGCGAATCGACTCGAGTGACCAAAAAAGGAATCGAATCAAAAGAACAATTATTAGCCTACTTGATGCATCGATTTAACATTTTGTTTACAAGAACTAAAGCACAATGTTAAGAGACAATCAAATCCCACCGCACCTGCAACAGTTGTCCCACCTGTCGTGCTTATAAGATTCTAAATATAGTGGATCTTTACCTTCCTCTAAAAAAATACGTACAGTGGTCGAAGACACTGAATCAGTTACCTCAGAAACGTATTTGAATGATTACTTTCTATTTTCATATGCCAATTTAAAAATAAAACTATTTGCATTTGTTGCGCCTTGCTTGACACATGCACGCAAGTTTAGTAGAGTCGCACGGAGGCACCGACCCGTACCCAGCAGAAGCAGTTTGAGCTCGCGCCGAGCGTCCTTCTTGTCACGACGGAGCTTTCGCTCGATCTCATCGTTGATCCGCCGCGCTTCTTTCGCCTCCTCGCTGAGGCAGCACGCCATGATGGAGTCAAGCGTCATGATTCTCGCCAAAAATTCACAATTACGAGCTTATCAGCAATTCCATTGAAAGAACATCAGTCCCAACTCAAATGCAAGCGCCCAGATGAGGCAAGAGAAAGAGTCCCCCTGTAGCGCGTTGAGGAGAGAATCCAAACCACATTCAATGCGTAACTGAAATCCTGAAGCGGTGTGAGCTGTTTTATATCATTCACAAAAGCAACAGATCCTTTGGAATGATAACTCCATTGCACGTTGTTTTTTATATTTGGTGGTCAGTATTGAATGTCTTTCTTCAATACAGTGAGAGTTCCTCTTTAGACTGTGTTAAAAGCTGTCCATGAACTTGTGGTGGGGATTGTTTGCTTGAATGAACGGTGTTGCCCCCGTGTAAAAGTCCCCACACCGGGCGTGGTATCGCTGAATATGGCCGACAATTCCCTGGAATGCCGTTGTGAACGCTAACGTTACAACACACTCGTTCATCGGACAGGATCCGCGCGTTTGAAGCGATTGTGTAATTTAGTCCATCGAGCTCTTTACCCCTGTTGATTTAAATCCCAGTTTTGACTCTCGACTCTTCCATAATGCAATAGGGATGTATGATTCGCGAACGAATCATTCTTTTGAACAGACTCTTCTTAATATTTCGAACGAACCGATTCGACGAGCACGCATTTGTGGAAAAAGTAGACCGTAAAGACATTTGTTGTTTAAATCGTTCAGCGGTTTGTGTTATTAAAATATGTAAATGAACAAGCACAAACGGCTATATTTAGCCTACCTTAACATTTATTTTGCTACAAAAGTAACGAGTAAAATGATCAGAGGGACTCAATGAATCAATGTTTGAAATCGACTCAATAAAATGAACCGTCCAAACCAACCGAATCGCTAAAATGACTCGGACTTGTCTGCTAATAGCCTGTAATGTTCATTAGGGCATCAGCATCACAGGGTACCTACGCAGTTTGGAAAAGTATGGAAAATAATGTAATTTGATTTGAATAATTTCTAGGTGATGTTCATGGCAAATGTTGATCATTAAGCGATTCTCAAACACGACCGAATGGATTCAATGCACACATTATCTAAACTGATTATCAGACTTTCCTGTTTGCTGAGCGTCAAATGCAGGTTATATATTGATTTAGGTTTCTACTTTCTTATCATGACTCAAGTGCATTTTATTTCTAGAAAACACATAAAAAATTATTTACAGATTACTGCCAAACATAATGCATGTATTCTGTATTGCATGTATAAAGATGTATGACCCATTTATGTTAAATATAGGCTGAAAAATCCACAAGGTTCGGAAATGTGAGTCTGGAAAAGAATGGAATTTTGAAACAGAAAATATGGAACCCTAGACCAATCTTATTACATTAATGAAATTATATTAGAATTTTGAACCCATAATTTGTAAGTAATCCTATACATGATTCCAAAATAACACAAAAAATAGATCCTACAGGGTGCTAAATGATTACAAACATAATCTGTATAGAACAAAAGTATAATTTAATGAAAATATTTCAGGATTTTAGCTATCACAGTTTTAAAATAAACCATTTTTCTTACTATCTGTCCTGATCACCCTCTAGGGGTTTATTTTGACTGATTAGTTTCATGATTTTTACACTTCCTTACAGTCACATGCCTTTTACTGTCTTTTCAATACTGATAAACACAACATTCCATATATGATTTAGGAACTTGGCCTGTTTATCTTTGGCTCTCATCAGTTTTATAGTTAATGGTTCCCAATTACAGGATATTTCCAGAGAAATCCTGTATTCATTTCTTTAGTGTTGGGAAATTATTTTATTGACCTAAATTCATTAACTGACCTAAATTAGATTTTTAGTGAATAGGGTAAAAAAAAAAAAAAAAGTTAAACCAATTACCAAGAAATGCTTAATTTTGTTTAGTCTATGGTGATAATTAACAAACACTTAAGCCAACCACGGACAGGTCAGTGTCTGAATAATTTTTTTGGCCTCAAGTTTTTATCAATTTTTTTGGTAGTCCACTGTATGAAGGATTTTTGGGTATGTCAGTTTACTCTATTTGGTTACACTTTATTTCGATAGTCACTTTAGACATTCTACTAACTATAAGTCACTTTTCAACTACATGTCAATTAACTGTCATTAGAGTATTAGTAGGCTGTAGTAGACTGTCAGTAGACTGTTAGGTTAGGGTTCAGGTTAGGAGAACAAGTTGACTTGTAGTTGCTAAGTTACTTATAGTCAGTAGAATATCTGTTGGGGGACCAACAAAATAAAGTGTTAGCAGATATTAACCAGGCAGTCTACTAATACTCTAATGACAGTTAATTGACATGTAGCGGAAAAGTTACTTATAGTTAGTTGAATGTCTAAAGTGGACTATCGAAATAAAGTGTTACCGATTTTTACTGTATTATTTTGATTGGTCCAATCCAATTTGACTTCTGACCTGTAATGCCTGAATCATAATCATACTCTGTTTGCTCGTTGGCTAGAGGAGAACTGGCCCTCGACTGAGCCAAGGTTCTCCCAAGGTTTTTTTTTTTCCCTCTATTCGGTCACATGATGAGTTTTGGTTCCTTGCCACTTGTCGCCTTTGTTGCCATTGGCTTTTGGCTTGTTTAGTTGGGGACATTAAATTTAACATTTAATTTTTTAAAAAATAATATTGATCTGCCTGCATTGACACTATATGAGAACTGAACTGCATGATGACATCTCGGTTTTCTCCAGAGAGGCTATATGAATGAACTAAATAAGTAACTTTTTTACAACAAAAATGAACCATCACTGAACTTACTTAAGCTGGAATGTGACACTGCTTTCTTCTAGAAACAAACTTTGTTGCATTATTTTCCTGTTATCTCTGTAAAGCTACTTTGAAACAATCTGTATTAAAGCGCTATATAAATAAATGTGACTTGACGTGACTATACATATTTTTTTATAGATTGCTGGGTAGATTAGGGGAGACCGGGGACAGTTGCAACACTTTTTGAATTTGGCTCCGTTACGGTTTGGATTAGACAAACCAATTGTTTATACTATAATCTTACATCTGTCTGTTAATAGTCTAAAGATAATTACAGAATCTACATTTTTCACAATTTGCATGAATGTAAGGAGTCAGATGTTGCAACTGTCCCTGCTGGGCCTGGGGACAGTTGCAACATTGTTCGGGGATGGTTGCAACATGTTACAAATACAATATATGTCAGTTTAAGCAAAATGATTATTATCAAAAATGTAAGTCACAGTGTTATTTATTCATCAGCTTTGATTAGATGACAATTATAGATTTATCTAGATGATTAGGCCTTATGTTCAGATGTCAAATATTCAAACTAATATAAAATACAGTAGGCTTTTAGTGACATATGGAACCATTTGTAAGGTAATTAACTTTTATTTAGCCTATTTTCATGAAAAACATGTTTTTAAAAACTATCTTATTTTATGTTTATTTATTTACACATTGTTCATGATTGTTTTATCATGGCTGAACAGGAACTGTTGCAACTGTCCCCGATCCTGTCAGCCGTGATAAAACCTCATGTGCCAGCTAAACATACAGCTTAAAGGGATACTCCACTTTTTTTGGAAATAGGCTCATTTTCCCCCAGAGTTAAATAGTTGAGTTTTACCGTTTTCGAATCCGTTCAGCCGATTTTCTGATATTTAGAAGAATATCAGTATGCAGACAGTTTCTGGTCTCATTGACTTCCATAGTATATATTTTTTCCTACTATGGAAGTCAATGAGACCAGAAACTGTCTGATTAATGATATTCTTCTAAATATCAGAAAATTGGCTGAATGGATTTGAAAATGGTAAAACTCAACTGTTTAACTCTGGGGGAGTAGTAAAATGAGCCTATTTCCCAAAAAAAAATGTGGAGTGTCCCTTTAAAGTTAACATATCAATCATTTAAACCATATAAGTTTGAACTGAAAACATAAACAATGACAACAGTATAACAAAAACATAACTTTCATACTTCAAAAACAGTTTTTCGTCAATAAATCCTGGAGGAGCTCAGAAATCTCCTTGATTTTTCTCTGCAAGGTGGGGCATCCAATTGTGCATGTGCAGTGTGAGTGTCATCACTCTAGCTTGTTTCTGATTGGAGATAAATGACATGTTGCAACCATCCCCTGTTGCAGTCCCCTACTTACAAATTGTCCAAATTGCATGACAAAAATTGTAGTTAATAATGTAATCCAGATTACTCATTTTAGGTAATGTATTAATTCGGACTACTTTTTGATTACTTTTGACCAAACTCATTTATCACATTGTTGATTTGAATAGGATATCGTACCATATCGTTCTAAAAATACAGAGAGAAAATATATTTCATTTTTTATCATCAAGAAAAAGTGCATTCAATATTAAATTTCATCAGGGTTACCCAGACTGGGGTTTGTGGGTTTAATTAAAATCTATATTAAATCATACAAATTCAAATAAATAATTTTGAAAATAAAAAACACACAAAATAAAACAATTTTTAAAAAAAGGCCTATTTGTTTACCAGCATGTCATGTGACCATTAATATCAGAGAACCATGAACTTCATTTTATTACTGACCTATCTTATTAACTTAAAACCTTTTAACCTTCTAATGGTCTTCGTTTCCTGTTTACACTTCTGGGCTTCGGGGTCTATACGACCCCAACAATTGATTGAGTAATTGTACAAAAAATTTTTTTTTTTTTGTTTACGTATTCATTAATGCTGTTTTTGGAGATATACAACATATTTTGCTTGCATATGAAATATTATTTTTTTTATGATACATTGCATTTATACTCTAGTACTAGGCCTTCATTTCCGTGTAAAAATTTTCTAAAAAAATTTCTGCCGTATTTTTTTTTTGACACATAAATGACTCACTAATTGATCATTCAAATAATGTGTTTGTCGAGCAATTCAACAAACCTGAAAGACCTTCTGAATGTATACAAGCAGTAGACTTAGAAATGAAAATGTAAATATCACACAATCAGAATCAATGAATTATGAATAATTTACTGCCATTGTGAAAATAACATGTAATCATTAATTGCATTTCAAAATAGGCTACTCTTAATCACACTACTTTTCTAATCTAATTACAAGTACTTCATGTTTGTAATCCAGACTACATGTAATCAGTTACTAACTGGGTTCTAGTTCATTAAAATAACCCTGGTAACTAGATTTCCTGCACATTTGAATTCCATCTGTTCCTTTGAATGGAAATTCATAGGAAAAGCACAACAACCAAGACAGACACCCAACAAGTCATGTTTTAGTAAAAGGTGGCACAGATTTTATTTTGAATTTCTTTTAGATTACACCAGAGGAGACAATGAGAAAGAAAGATATATGATATCATGGAAGAGACCTGCCACAATTGTTTTTATTCCCCTCCTCCCTTAAACCATGGAGAGAAAGAAGTCTAGAAAGATCCATCTAAAATGGTAAAAATGCTTACAAACAGACGTACAAAAGCGCCAGCAAGATTTAACGGATCCCAATGTCAATGGAGTACAAACGGTCAATTCAGATCTTGAAGTTTTTTCCAATCTGAAAATCGGGTTGAGAAAACAACCAAAAAAAAAAACAAACAACCCAACTCAGGAATGAATCATTTTCCCATCCTGAATACCTTCATTTTTCAAATCAAAATAGACGTTCATCCTTTAAATAAAACGGCACTGATATTAAAACTTTAAAGAACAGAGCTTAGTATTTACACTTCCCCCAAAAAGTCTCATCATCAAGAAAACAAGACAATGGGACAATAAATTCATTGGCAAAAAAAAAGAAACATAAGATTACATTCTGCATGTTGCACAGACTAAGCATGCAGCTCTGGTAAGGCCAACAGCGGACATCACAGATGGGCTCCCTCTACTTACAAAACAGTACAATCAATAATGGAAAAATCACGTGCAGAAAGAATATGTTAAAGAAATAAGAGGATCCACTTGCTTTTGAGAAAACCTTTCCCTCGAATATGTTGTTGAAAAAATATTGTTAGGAGAACTGGCAGGGAGCACATCTACCCAAGAAGCAGAGGAATGTAGGTTCTGAAAACAAGTTGAAGTGAATGGGTATGGCAGTTTGGCTTCGATCTCCACCCTCTAGAAGAACCGACCAGAGTACTGCTTCACGCTGAAAGAGGAAATGACACGGATGAAAACAGAGACACAACCTCACGGTGCTGGGACAGTTCAGCCAGCGGCCAAGTGATTTATAATCGGAAAACGCTGTTACAATAAATACAAAAACTGTATTATATAAAAAGGAAATACAGGGAGTACATCATCTGGTTTATGATACACAGTGCAGGAAATATTATTAAACATGTTGATTTATTTATGAGAGCATTTTAAGGTTGTTTCCTGACTCTATTAGCATCTTAAGTTTACTCATAGCAAGCAAAAGGTATTTAAGTCATGAAACATTTTCATACTTTTATTTCAGAGTGAAACAGGATATTCACGTGCACATTACTGCTGTCCACACACAGCTGCTTTAAAGTAGTTCACTTTTAAAAAAAACTTCTGCTGATAATTTACTCACCCCCATGTCATCCAAGATGTCTACGTCTTTCTTTCTTCGGTTGAAAAGAAATTGATGACATTCCAGGATATTCTCCATGTAATGGACTTCAATGGGAACCAAACAGTTCAAGGCCCAAATGAGAGTTTCAGTGCAGTTTCAAAGGGCTTTAAACGACACCAGGCGATGAATAAGGGTCTTATCTAGTACTTATCTAGTAGATTTGTTCATTTTGATGAACGAGTTTGAACAGGAGAGTCACGAACGCTCATCACAAAACAGAGCAAGCCGAGCATTTGTGCTTATAAAACAAACTTTTTTATTTATTTTTTAAATGACCAATCGTTTCGCTTGATATGCCCTTTATTCATCGTCTGGTGTCCTTTAAAGGGTACATATCATGCTTTTAAATCATTCATTTTTACTTATAAATCATACATTTGTGGTCTATATAAAGCATAACTGCAATGCTTGGGTCTGAATTCCTCATTATTATAGCTCAACAGGCCCCTTTTCTACCCCTTTTCTGATGTGCTTCTGTGAGCAACCCGTTTCGAAGCGTCCCCTTTACATAAAAAGGAGTTGCGTCTTTCCCCGCCCGCTCTCCAGGTCGCTGAGTTCACGGTCGGTTCAACTCCCCGCGTTAAGCCATTATTGTAGTTTGATAAGAGATATACGATTACTATAGTTTCAAAGAACATTTTTATTCACACGTTAACAAAATGTCAACAAAAGACTTGTCCATCAAGCGTTACGTATTCGAGCCAGAGCGAGCGATTTGAAAAAGACGACGACAAACCTGCAGGACAACGTCTTCATATGGATGCAGTGGTATGTAAAGTTAAGTTAACTACGTTGTGTTATTAGTGAAAGTCGACTATTTCTCTTGTTAAAACAAGCACTCTGACAAGATAAATGACTGCGGTCTGATCTTACCACTAAAAATCTGTATAATAATAATATGATAACTTGCGTTTAGAAAGCATCAGCAAACACAGCAGCTAATGATAGAAGGAATTTACCCCTCATTCAGACGAAGTCGATCGGCAAACCCTTCTGTATACTGGCGGAGGTTGTTGGATTGGGGATCCTTGAAGTGCTTCAGGTCACTACATCCAACAACCGAACATTTTGACTAGCCCTCCCGTAACTTCTGCATCATTGAGCTTGGACTACAAAATCGGAGCGAGAAATAATAATGGCGGATTGCTCGAAGTGTTGGACCGGTAGTCGATGTCCTTATTTGTCAGTTCCGCTGCAAATACTGTGACGTAATTGTTCAAAAAACGTAATAGACAACAGGAAAATCCGAACAGGTTGAAAAATATGACCAAAACAGAATATAAAGATATAAACGAAGCACCTGAAGAGAATAATTTCATCTTTTCTGTACTTATAAACACTCCAAATATACAACAAAATGCATTTAAGGGCTAAAAAAGTGTATTTTGCATGATATGTATCCTTTAAAGCCTTTTGAAGCTGCACTGAAACTCTCATTTGGACCTTGAACCGTTTGGTTCCCATTGAAGTCCATTAAATGAAGAAAATCCTGGAATGTTCATTAATCAAAAACCTTAATTTCTTTTCGACTGAAGAAAGAAAGAGATGGACATCTTGGATGATGTCTTTAGCTCAAATTAGGAAGGGATCGACTAGTTGATTAGTACGGATGACTAAATTTTCCATTCATATTTTGTTTTGATATTTTAGCAGCTATGCTTTAAAGTGCAAGCACGATGGCAAATAAATTTGATTTGACTGCCATTTAACTGTTTTCCCTAGGGCTGTGATGATTACCGCAAAAAGATTCCTACTACGGTGTTGAGGTCATCACCGCACTTTTTCCTCTGAGGCCTTTGCGACCAAAGTGACAGCAGTCAGTGGCGAGCACTTATTGATAGCGGGACTCGTTATTTAGTTGAAGAACTGGTGCTGTTGAGATGCCAGCGTTCAAAGCCATGCTGCAGGCGTTTGATAAACAATATGTACTTCCTGAGCAAAAGTACTTTTCTCAAACAGCGATCCCTGAAAAGTATCTGTCTGTGAAGGACACCATAATACAGGACTTGCATAAACATGATGCCCATACATGTCACTAAATCGTACATATATAGGAATTGCCCAATTCTTATGAATTGCGAGCAGAGAAGTCAAGACGGTACAGACAGAAGGTGGTTATAATTTCACATAATCTTACCTTAGCATTCAAATGAACAAATTTTTATAAAAACATGAGCAGAGATCAAGAGATCAGCGTGATTGATATTCAAAATGGAAAGCATGCGGTGTTTTTAGGATTTGTATATCTGCAGTCCTAATTTCAGTTTCCATTTTTGAATGACGAAAACAGACTATTGATAGCTGCTGATATAGACAGATATTTACTTGCATGCAGGTACAGTCTGCAGAACACGCATGCTAGTTGACAGTCGCCTTAAAGGGACACTCCACTTTTTTTGGAAATATGCTCATTTTACCACTCCCCCAGAGTTAAACAGTTGAGTTTTACCATGTTCAAACCCATTCAGCCAATTTTCTGATATTTAGAAGAATATCAGTAACCAGACAGTTTCTGGTCTCGTTGCCTTCCATAGTAAGAAAAAAACTATACTATGGGAGTCAATGAGACCAGAAACTGTCTGGTTACTGATATTTTCTTCTAAATATAAAAAAATGGCTGAATACATTAGAAAACGGTAAAACCCAACATTTTAACTCTGGGGGAGTGGTAAAATGAGCCTATTTCCCAAAAAAGTGGAGTATCCCTTTAAAGCACAGCTTTTTGACAGAAGCAGCTGACGAGGGGAGTCAAACACAGTCAGCTTGCGTCGCCAAAATCAACTGGTCCAACTGGCTCTCTTAGCTAACTTGTGTTGACAAGAGATGTATATAATTTGAGGGCATCAGGGAGCTGCTATAAATATATGGGGTATTGAAATCACTTCTGATCAATTTATCAATGACGCTCATGATATGTTGTAGCCTGGATGCCAGCCCGAACTCCGCCCACAACATTTTTTGGACGGGAAGTTCGGTCTGGACTCAATCCATTGAGGAGTAATTATGAACGGTTCAGAGATCATCGGGCCAATCAAATTGCCAGGGCGGGCTTTATACGATGATTGACAGGTGGTCTTCAGTAACGTAATCCTCACGTCGTCAAAGAGCGCATGTCAAAGATGAGTGCAGCTGGAGAATTGAGATGTATAGATTCCGCTGTCGCGTCTTTTGTAAAATAAATCGACAGCGCATTCATTTTAATAAACAAACAGAGAACTGCAATCAAGGCATTTGTCGATCGGAAATATATTTTTGGCGTCCTTCCTACATGATTCGGGAAAAGTGTAACTTATCAGCTGGCTCTGACGGTCGCTAAGAAGATGGGACGTAATGAAAAGCCTGTGGTCGTTGTGGTTTCTCCTTTGGTGGCACTCATGGAGAAGTAAGTAAAAGAAGTAACACTTGTTATTTAACTTCTAAAATAAATAAAGTAGGCTACGTTCTGTATTTGAAAACTGCGCTATGCAAAAGAGTTGACTTATGCGTTGCTCTCATTGGTTGGTAGGTCTACCGACTATCCAATTGAGTGCAGAGGGGTTTTTTTGTCCTGGTTCGGTTACGACACGCCTCATAATTAAAGTTCAATTGAGTGATTTCAGACTCATATTCTCATTAGAATATGAGTATGACGAAGTCAGGCTAGATATGTTGTGCACCAAAACCTCTGCCATCGTCTTGTCAGTCATGACTCCTCACTCTCTTTACGTCATAAGTAAAATCTTGATTCTGCAGCTCAATATGGAACCGAACAGATGCTTTTAGTTTAAAATGGAAGTTTAATTGTCCAACTCATTTGTGAATTCAAAATTGGTATTGAGAATTGTGAATTCAATGGCATCTAAAATTTTGGTTTTGTAGCAACCTTATTTCCAGCGAAAATAACTATATTGTGGTATATCTCAGTGAGAAGAAATATCTTAGTAATTGTATCTCATGATAAGACAACCATATCAATTAAGAAGAGTAAAACAGGGTCAATTTTGATTTCATGCTGACTTATTTGACAAAATAACTTCATACCCATGCAATAAGAGTGAATAATAAGAGTGTTTCATTTGCATGAGAGCATATCATTGCATGTTACAGACAGGAGACAGTTTTGCATTAGAAAGCAGTAGAAAGCTAGCATGTAACAGTAGAAAGGCTGGTTTACGTCCATGCTGAATCAACAAACCGCAGAAAGACTTCAAAACAGCTTGATTTCAGACAGAGTATAAACCAGCAAAGACATGGTCAGATGAGAGTACAGATGTTAGTCAGAGTAGGTTAAAATGGCAGGCCTCTTCAGTTAGGGTGGGTGAAATGTGTTTGAGGGTAGGGGCAGATGATGCTGGGCCTGTGCTGTAGGGCAGACTGTGATTTGTTGTCACTTCATCTAACTAACAACAACAAAATCACAAGTCTTCCACACAGAAGCAAGCCAGCGTTTACTCCACTCTCCTGGATCCCACTCATTTGCCCCTCTGTAAATTATCTTTGGATTCTATCCCAAATGGAACTAATAAAACAAACCCTTTCGTACACATTTCACAAAAGGAAAAAAAATGTGAAAGGTCAGGCAAAGAGAAGTGCATGAAACAGCAGTCAAATGTATATGAAGCATTGAGCAAGTGTGTAGAACTATTGAAAATACAATTTAGTTCCACATACAAAAGCAAAAAGAGACAGGCAATTTGGATTAGCATTTCAGCACCTCTAAAGGGGCTTTCACACCAGAGAGTTATAGGAACTCAGTTACAGGATCTAGCCACCAGGGCAGTCCCCCCGAGAACTACATTTTTTTCCCTGGGGCCATTTTCCTGGATGCAATCGAACCGCCAGTAGGAACTCTGAAGCTGCCACACTGGTTGTTATGCAGGACTTGTATTTTGATGGCGCAGCAGATTTAGACACTGCTGAGAAAGTCAGAACGCGATCACACAGTGCTCTGATTCAACATCTACATTAGTTTACGATCTGTTCAACAGTCCAATATAATACGTTATTACATAGAACCGTTAAACAAAGAAAGTAAATGGGTTTATAGCATTATAGCGTTTGCCGTGTGGTTAATGACCGATGTCACTAAATGAGCAGAAATACATAATCACGTTTTGCGTGGTTGCCTCAAATTCCAACATGACATCATGACTTTTGCGTAAACATACAAGCCACTTTCGAATCAAGTGGCGTGTTCTCTCTACGCATTTTGAGTTATCCGCGTGTATCTGCGTGTATGCGTGTTTGTCTACGCCATTAACGTTCGCGTCATTCCGCGTGTCCGTACACGCCGTCAAATGTCCAGTTATAAATGCCATTAAGCCCAGTGACGGTTAAGTTTAGGGATGGGGTTGAGGTAAGTCATATCTTTTTTTTCCCTAGGATGGTAAGGGAACAGTCATAAATGCCATTAACCCCAGTGACGGTTAAGTTTAGGGATGGGGTTGAGGTAAGTCATATATTTATATAACGTTAAGTCAACGGCGTTCATAAACACGCTGAAAAGTGATTATGCGTCTTGATAGCACGCCAAAAATGGAAATACGAATTGGCGTGTCATACACACGCTACTTCATGAGATCAGTCTGCAAATTGACGTTGGATTTTCTCAGCGCCTAGACCTTTGGTGTCATTCCATCTATCGCTGTTTTCCATGCTCATGGAGTAGGTTTGTGGAATAAGTCTACGTAAACTGTTTACACAGCTTTCTAAAAATGGGTTCGGCCAATCAACGTACAGTTACTTCATTGGTAGTTCCTATTGTGGTGGGTTAAACTCTACTCTGATGTGGGAGCTACTTTAATCCCCACAAAAGCCGTTCCTATAACTAAAATAGTTCCCAGTTCCTGCGGTGCGAACATGCCAAAAAGCAGGTACCTTCGCCAATAGTTATAGGAACTATGAAAATGTTTGTCCGGTGCGAAAGCCCCAAACAAAATACAAGATTAAGTATACTTTAGGAAACAAGGATTTGTATAACTGTGCTCAAACCAGGTATGACAATATAAAGCAGATGAAAATTGTTTTTTTTTTTCTGTTCAGGATCGTTATATGAAATCATTAAAGAACCGTAATTGTTAAGTGGAATCAGAACCCATACTGAAATCTAATTGGTCCAAAAATCCCATTCTGATTGGCTGATTGGACAAATAGTTGGGTAGACATGAATCTAACTTGTTCTAAAACATCTTTGATTCATATTGGAATAAGCGAAGGATTTCATTTCACTGTATTCCGAGTAGGTCTAGATTAATTTCTAATTCGGTTATTTTTCCACACAGCATTTTCATGAGCAACTGTCGCACCTGGTGAGGACACATGATGGCTAGGTATCAGGATGGGGTTGTGGTAAAGTGATGGAATAGGTGATAGACTTGCCTGTTCTGTAGTAGATACTGGGCATTCTGAATCTGGTCCTGTGTTCCTGTGATGGTAATAATCCGGTCCTCTGAGCCCTCCAGAGGCTCATCTATTTTGATAGATGCTCCCGACTCATGACGAATCTGCTTGATCCTCTGTCCGCCTTTCCCAATGATAGAGCCGGCCAGCTAGAACAAGAGTTGAGAAAAGCTTTAGCAAGTACGATTCAGGGTTATTATCGTATGCAAAAACAATTTATTTGAAGATAGTATTGGAGTTAAATTAAATTAAATAAATATCTGCCAACTACTAACTAACAACTAAAACAACAAAAATAAATAGTTATTATTCAAAGGCAGTATTTTGGGTTTGAATTAGGGCTGGGTATAGACCTTTATATCACCGTCCCCATGTCTTCACATCCGACTCCAAATGGTAGCGGAATCGAATTTCTGCCTGCATTGTTAATGAATGATCACCAATTTTGCCAAGAAAATAAAACTTAGTTGAATTTGATAATAAATGTAATATGCAGTCTTATGTGATACCCCAGCATTTATGGGTCTATTTCATTTTAATATGCACCATTATCCGAGCGATAAAATTGTCAGGGCTGCCAGATTTTGCCACAGTCATGTTATGAATAAGGATCTGCATGCTGCTAAAGTTAATGCCAGAGGAATAGTTATAACGCACTGTTTTAATTTGAGTTTTTATTGTTGCAACATGTTCATTCTGATTATTTTCGTATTTTGTCTACAATATAATGCCATCTGATTATTGCACTCAAACTTTGATGATGTCTCTTTTAGGAGTTTTTTTTTTTATATAATCAACTTTGAGCTGTAAATATTCCTTTATTTGAACAACTTTTCAACTGTACAATTTCGATACTAATTGACTGTATTAGAAAGTAAAGAAAAAAACATTAAAAATGCAAAAATTCTTTTTCATCTTTATTTGTATTAATTAATGGTTATTTGCGACTATGTACTGCACATATACATATGTGCATATATATATATATATATATATATATATATATATATATATATTAATCTAGTATAATCTAAGAAAAGGTGGTGTAATGTTATTCCAACACGCATTTCATGATTTAAAGGGGAGCGCACACGCTCATATATATATGCGAAATGTGTGTTGGAATAACATTACACCACCTTCTCTTTCATTGTACCAGATTAATGATTGTAAACTGGTGTTTTTTGATAAGAAGCTGTGATGAACTGAGCATGTTGTGAATTGGATTGCATTGGCTGCTTTGTGTGTTTGTTTTGCATGCAACCAACAAGGACAACTCAGTAGAAGGTAGTTTCTTGCTATTTAACAGTATACTGTCTTTTTTGCATTCCGGCTTAGGTAAACTTTGTTTCTTCAGCCATAGCACTGAAGATTCAATAGTGGGAGAACGCTGACAAAGAAACTTCTAATTGAACAAAATTAATAATAAAACCAAACTATACTGTTGTGTGTTAGTTCAGCAGTATGCATTAACATCTGCATACATTAACACACAAATATAACTATAAATTATAAATTAATTATAATTATAATTATAAATTAACATGATTAAATATATAATGATGTGCACTATAATTTCTATTATATTCTATTATAAAAAGTATTTAAATAATACCAAAATGGCACTGGTGCTTAGATGTTGGCAAATCAGACTCGGGTCATTTGCCACCCACTTTCTCCCAACTATTTCCACTCATTTAGGTGCACCACCAAATAAAACGCAAAAAGCTGCAAAAACTAAAAATCTATCTAAAAAAAATAAATAAATATTGAACAAATGTCTTTTAAAAATAGTATGAAAGCACAAACTATAATAACCTTATAAATGTATAATATGGTTAATAAATATGCAAACTTTGCACTCACATCTTTAGGGATGGTCACTTGTGTTGTAATAACAGGCCCACCAATGTCGCTGTAAGAACCTCGACCACCTGATGACACAAACATCTTACTGTGATTCGGCCATTTTATAGTTATATGTCGGCCTGTCATTCACACTCTCATACAAGCATAATTAAAATATATAATTCATATTCCATTATCACAGTATCTGACACACTCACCAGATTGGAAGGGCTCCCAAGAAGAATTATTGTCTTCAGGTGAAACAAGAAAAGAAAAGAAGATGGAAAAGGTGATAAAGATTTCAGAGCTTTGACAGTGAAGGATAGAGAGAAAAGCAGGAAACACTATGCTATCAGGAGGAGAGCAGTGCTCCGTTTGACTGGAGGTAACCTTGAGCTTGTGTGTGTGAAGCTGAAAAACACTCACCATATCCACCTCCACTCTGTGTACAACAATGGGGGAAAAAAAACATGGAGTCAATTCAAAGACCACAAGCATACAATCAAAGCATATTCAACATGGATAACAAGCTCCAAATCTGACGCATACATTTAAAATTAAAGCAATAAACCACGAGGCCATGCAATACAGTGATTTTGCCCCGCTTAAAGGTTTTTAGGTCACTGCTTCACACACCTAACATTCCTAACCACTGTAAAACACTTGTAAGGCTTGGGTTCAAGGGGCCTATTGCTTATAAAAACCTGTGACAACAGCAATATGACAGATACTAATGATCAATAAATAATTAAAACATTTTCATTTTTGCTATTTTTTACATTACATTTTTAATTTTTTTTCACAATTAAGCATATTTACCCTATTTTTTTATTACTGTAATCTCATTCAAAAAATATTTAATTCATTGCATTACAATTTCTGTATTACATTAGTGAAACCACTGAACAATGAAAACGGAAGGAATAAGTATTATGGTATCAGGAATCAAAGGAGGAAAATGGATTAGTTTGTCATGAATTTGCCAGAATGCCAAAATCCTTCTAGACTGACTTTTATCGCAACAAAATATATAGCCGTTATAAAAATAAACAACTATTCTATAGAATTTATTACACAGTTGATATTAGATGATTGATAGATCACAGATAAATTGATATTATAGAAACAGGCTGTGTTCCCAGCAGGTATTCAGCGCACTACGCGTTGGTGACTAAGGAAGTCTGTCGTATCTTTGCTTTGTGACTACCTCTAAAATCCATATACTAGTGACGTAAATTACATCATCACGTTGATTCTGACGTTCAAATTTCCACGATAGCTGTAGTAAGAAGAAAGTTATAAGCAAAGCAACATTTCTCTCGTGTTTGGCATCAAAATCCTCTATGAAAGGGAGTATTTTTTCGTTTTAAACCCAATACTTTTGAAAGATTATACATTTAACTTGAATTAGGTAAAGTTTGGGATTGATTGTAACATTCGCATGTGTTTTTTTACGATCCGCAAGTGACGTTGTTGTCAAAAGCAGAATCAGCCATTTGATCAAATTGGCTTCCGAAACTTCTCCTAGTTTTTAAAATAATCGTCAACTATTTTAGTAATCGTTTTGTTGATAGAATTGTCTGATTTTTAGCTAGAATTACAATAAAAGTTTATTCCTTTTAAAAAGAGGTCATCTTAATCTTGTTGGGCTTTTAATTATCTACACTATGGTGTTTGAATTATACAAATAGACCAAGAAATGAGGAAGTTATAATATTTTGAAGTGTTTGTTCAAGCAGAAGAGGTCACAGTTTTTCATTGTTTTATTTTTTTTTAATTAGGTACAAAAATGACCCCTAATTTCCGAATTCCATAACTTTCTTAAATATTTTCAGATTTTAATAATTTAAAACCCATTTTAAGGTATTTTTATTATCTATCATATGGTAATGGTTATATATGAATTTTCTAGTATTAATTTTTTTTGTCACATACCTACATATTGGCTATTTTACAGCAGCTTTGAATGTACCTCATCCAATTAGAGTCTAAAATATCAGTTCTAGCAGAATTCAGCATGCATGTGCTTGATTCTCAATATGGACAACGACAGGCTTGCCATCTTCCAGAGCGCTCAACTCACTCAGAGCAGCGTTGCACAAAGTTCATTGGCAAGTGTGATGGCTTTCACCTACGTATTTAACTGCTCCTTGGTAACCAAGGCAACAAGTGATTCAAAAATCTGTTGCCAAGCAACAGCAGGCCAAACCAGTGCACTAGGCATAAGAGCTTCACATATGCATCTATTACACTGTCACTTCAGAGAGAAAGAATAAGCCATTACACTTTTTTGTTTCCTGAAAGTGCCCATTAATGACACGAAAAAGACTTTCCTTCACAATGATAGATGACAATCAAGTGATGAGTCTCAGTACAAATGCTACAAAGTTGCAAAAATACAAATTCACATGCAGATGTTCATTTGTCCTCACCATGCTCTCGTAGCGGTCTCCAGGTCGCCCCCTTCGGTCACTGCTTACAGGAAAAAGAGACATGCTTAATTTGATATGCTTGTGGTGGGCATGCATCTGGAACCTCTCATATACACATATTTGTGCGGTCAACGTTAACGGATTAACACGTGCGATTATTTTTTTTTTCTTCAGTTTAACGTGTTAAAAATAATAAACGCAATTAATGCAGCATCCATAGGCTAGCTTTACACTTTATGATCCCAGTCTTAATCATGCAAATGCTTTTAAACCATTCAATCGCGAAAAGACAAAAGAGAACACGCTGCATGTGTATTTCCTGTCTGTTACACACACACACAACGCACAGAAAAACGTGAGCCAGTTTCGTGCGCGTTCTGTGAGTTCTCTTTTGCGCTTAAATATGAGTTTATGTGAGGATTGTTTTAAGCTCACTTAAATGAAAAGTTGTTATATTTTTAGAATAATAAATGTTAATAGGTTTCAATTACATAATTAATAATTAATTATTTAATAATAATATAATATTATTAACTAATAATAATAATAATAATAATATTAACTAATTAATTAATAGGTTTCAATTACACTAATGCCGAATGACTATTATCACGTTAAAAAAAATCTATTTCATTGAGACATCATGTAGCTGTATTAGTATGTGATACTTGCCTTGAAATTATTATTGAAATTAAAAAAATACATATATAAAATAGTAATACATTTTGTATATTAATCATATGAATATTTATAAAATAATAAATATTATATATTTAATTAAAATATGAATATTTAAAAATATAATTTTAATCTAGATTTAAATCTATAAAGTGCTTAAATATAAAATGTGACTAATAATGATTATTTTTACTAAATAAAAATGACTACTATTGTGACAACACTTCCATTATTAAAAATTAAAAAAAAGTATTTAAGAATAAATATAATATTTTACAGAAAACCTTTATCTTACGGAAAACTGCAGGGTGCCCTGTTATCATCCAGGCTATCTTGGACACAGGCAGCCTATAACTGTAAATCATTAGCCAGGAACACTTCAGTACACTACTACACTGGAGAAAAACATATGGATTATCTTCTCAAATTTGATGTTTACTTCAAATTTCTTTAGCGAGAAGTATTATTTTTCATATTTTTACCCAACATTGGGTAATGCGAGCATTATAGATGTATGTTTGTTTCATTCACACTGGAAGCCGAAGGGCGGCCTCGCGCAGACAGTCCAAAATATGCCTCACAGAATTAAAACTTATAACTTTCCACAAAATCCCTAATATGGACAAAGGCATCCAGCTATCACTGTAACTGAAGAAAAAGAAGATAGAAAAGCTTTTACTAATTAAACAAAGATAATAAACAAGACTACAACAGTTGTGTACAACAATGTTTTTTCTGTATTCTTCAAGCAATCTCATGTATTTTCATAAGAAAGTAAGAAAATGCTAATCGACATTAATTAGATTATAGAAAGAAAAAAACTATAAAAAAAGAAACTACAAAATAATATAAGTTTGTGATAATGATAACATGTAATATTTAGCACGTTTTGCTTTTCAAATCCACATCATCAGTGACTCAAACTCATAACACTTGCAGAAACGGAGCAGCATTTACTGAACTGATCAAATAAAAAAACGCACTGCACTTCATTTTAAAAAAAGGAATATAAAAACCATGCAGCCTTTGCTATTTCATATTTACATCAAAGCGAATCGAGATTTGTTTTATTTCGATTAATCGTGCAGCCCTACATAACACAAATATTAAAAATTGAAAAAGGCCAACAGCTTTTAGGTTAAACAAACCCATCTCGAGTCCTTAATTGTCCTTTTATGTTGATTTGCAAACATTTAGTGTGCCAGTAAATTTTCTGCTTTTGTGTTTACTTACCTTGGTCTGTCGTCCATATTGCTGTGATAGCTCTGGTGGGAAAATCTATCACCTCTGGAAACAAAAATGGTGTAATCAGTTATTCTGGTATGATGTGAAGTGAAATCATGTAGGTTGTAGAAAACACTTTCTAGTGTAGGCTGCACAATAAGCAACATTCTCTACATACCCTCCTCTAGGTGGTGGTGGTGGGGGCAGAGGCAAATTTCGGGCCCTACTGCCCCCACGTCCTCCTCTCCCTGGTGGGGGTGGAGGTGGTCCACGGCGTGGGCTCATATCATCATAATCTCGTCTGGAAGGGGGCATGGGACGGCCACCACGGCCTTGAGGCATACGATCGAACCCTCCCCGGCCCCGCATCGGGAACCCACCCATAGGCCGTCGCCCTCTCTCTTCATACATCATGGTAAAACCGCCATAATCATACGTTTCATCATAAAAGTTTGGGTCATAGGGCTGGGCTCGACCTTTAATAGGAGCCTACAGATAACACAGGAAACATACAAGCTTTATTTATGAAGCAAAGTGTTTATCTAAAGAAACTGTGAATGTTGCTACAATGTCAAATGAGAAAACTGTATAATAAAAAAGGGGGGGGGAAGTCCTTGCATCTCTGTCATCATCTCACCTCTGAAATCAGCTCTAGAATGACCTTGATGCACTCAACCACACGCTCAGGTTTACCACCGACTAACACTACGCGGTCAGTGGAGTGGGGGCAGCATTCCTGGAAGAGCTTGATTGTAGTTTGGGTATTCTTAAAAATGAATACAATGTCATCCATATTTTTAGTTAAGCTGATATAAATATTTTAAAGGAGCTGTATGTAAGAAATTTATTTCAAATAATCATAAAATGACCCTGATGTGTCACTAGACATTAAGAAATCATGTTCATTTCAAATACTTTTATCACTGACAACAGTAGTCCGGCCAGGATATTGTCATTTAAAAAGTGTTGTTGCAGCCCTCAACTGTCATGTTGTGTTTTGGTCTGATGCTCCACCCTCCACCGATCTACCAATCACGAAGTCATTAGTGTTGCAGCATTCGGGTTGCCAGCTATGCTCTAGTTACCACAGCTGCAGCTACAAATGTGTGGGGTAAAAAAAGTTGGATCCTGCAGCATATCTGGCAACCTGGGGTCAGGGGGGAGGGGGAGGGGATACACCGCTCTACAGTAATTTGAAACTGATTGCAGTACCAGCTTTGGCCACAATCTTACATACAGCTCCTTTAAGCTTCCTGGTTCCATTATTTTGCGATGTGGTATTTTTATCACAGTGCTTACCTCCCTCAGTTCCTTGATCTTGGCACCTTTGACTCCGATAATGCCTCCGGCCAAACTCTGATGAATCAGCAGACGCAGCTCACAGTCAAAGTCAGTCCCACTGTAATGCTGATACTACCAAATATACAGAAAAAAAAAAGTTTAAGGACGTGCAAACCAATATACAGTCATATCCACAGCTTCTCTATTATTATTCATTGAAATATTGATAGAATTCATATTTTTAAAACAGGTTATACATTTTTAGCAATGACAAATACTACTGTACTGGATACAAAGTCTACAGTAGGGATGCATCGATACCACTTTTTTTCAGACCAAGTACACTTACATTTGGGTACTTGCCGATACCAAGTACCGATATGAGTAGAAAAAAGTGTTAGAAGACCTGTAAAGGTATTATTTTCATCAGATGTTTGACACTTTCTTACAATAACAAAGTAAATATACAACTATGTACAATCAAATTGCTTGTGTTAAAGGAGCTATTTCTCACCCCTCCTCTTGCCAATTTAGCACACTTTTATCATCGCTTTTCTTAAAATATCTCCAAACAGCTGACATTACTCCTCCTCCGCTACCTGCTTAACTGACAAGAGGCTAGGCTAATGTCACGTTGCCATAAGGGGTCGTTTACACGTCCCATTTTTTTGCTTGTGCAAATTTGTTATTTCAAAAGTAGACGTATTCTCATAACAGAAGCGGTGCGCTCGTTTTTCCAGGCACGCCTATGTTCATGGTTGCATAGCAATGAAAGACGTCACAGGAGCGTAAGCACTTGCGGACGGAAGGAGAAAGCGGTTTCGGCTGCGATTTCCACACATTTTTAGACGCGATATGTGACCGGCCCCTTAAAGTGGTATCGGGTGTGGTTTGTTTTGGGGTAATGGATATGGACTAAATCCTGCAAAACACCAATTTGGATTTCATAGGGTTATTAATACCTTCGATACTGGGTTTGGTATGCTCACCTCCTCCAGTGTAGGGATGATCTTCAGCAGAATTTCACCAATGGTCTCTATATCTGCACTCACACTCAGGATACTGTAGCAGAACATCAAGTGAATTGAAAGATAAAAGCAAAAAAAAAAAAAAAAAGAAAACAAAAAAAGATACAAAACTTTAGATCCTGAGCCCTGCTGCATAGCACAAAGCAATAAATAAGGGAAAATAACACTTTAAACCAAAAGAAAGTAAATTATAAAGAGGACTGCTGAACACATGTTTTAAGTCTTCCAACACTGGACTGAGATATGGGCAATCGACATGCACTCTCGCACATTCAATTAAAACAGGCCTTGAAGAGATGGGCGACAGTGGAAGGGCTGAGACTGAACAGGCACTGTACGGCTGCATGAGCCGAGAAAATGAGAGAGAGCAAGACAGGCCTGCTTACCACTATGCCACCACCAGATCATTTGGGAGAAGAAAGGAAGAAAAAAAAAAGTCTCTTGCACTTCACTCTATGGTGCCATCAGCACATCACATTCTCTCAACGACGAGAGAAACTAACAGAAGCAGCAAAAGAACAAGGCGAAGGGAAGGGAAGAATGAGAGATTTTTGCAGATTGAGAACCTGAACGTATGTGGGCTAAGAGAAGGAAAAAAACAAGGGGAAGGAAATGCAGCACCAGAGAAAAATCAAAGACAACAGTGATGAGTGACAGAGAGGGCTGTGCCACGGCACTGGCTCAGAATCATGGACAGTGATGTTGTGAACAGTGAGGGAGGGGGGGCTCAGGGGTTGGGGGCAACAAGGACAGAGCAAAAAAGAGATGGGCTTTTCCACAGTTCACCGTCAGTATCATCAGCTATGAAAATAATCATCCAAACTAGGGCTGGGCAGTATAATGATTCATAGGACGCGATAACTGCTCGCTATTTTGCTAAATTATGGCAGCCATATTTACATGCATTCATGTGATAGACTGTTTTAAGTTACCAAGAAGTAACGTAAAATACTAGCAATGCATTTTTTCGCAATATTTTCGCAAAACGTCGTCGAAAACGAAATTAAAAGTCGCCATGAAGTTTTTTGGCTTTTAGTATGAATATGTTAGCCTTAAGGTTATCTGAATACGTTAGCCTTAAGCACAAAGAGGATCATATGTTGAGTCGGTGCAGATTACAAAATGTATCGGACCTATTCTAATTATCCACAGATGCTATATTTTAAAGCGACACGGAGAAAGTTAGGAGGAGAAACGATTAGAGATTAGGATGAAACTTTGGCTTTATCGAGTTCAACGGCTCTGGCCAAACTGTGACATAAACTGAGTGTTTTCTTTTTGAAGTCTACCAAATGCAGTCTCAAAAACGCGGATTGAAATCGCCAGTGTTCCTTACGTCACAAACTACAACCAATCCCGTCACATTAACTATGCTATGAAGCACGGCAGTCACAAGAGAAGCCAGGTTGTCCTGGTATACTTTTCTGTTGATGTGAAAAATAGGGTACATTTAGCAATATAGAGGGTGAATTTTGTATATTACGATGTTGTGATGAACAATATGCCTTTCTCCACTGACGTTCGAAGTTGTTAAAAGGGTATCTAAGGATACTGATGTTTACAAAGGCAGACTGAGATGGCGAACGTGTTTGTGTAATATTAGCAACACATTATTAGCTGTTTGATAACAGTCAAGCAAAAGGCCAATCATACTCATACTCTTATGTGTCCAACGCTGTAGAGAGTGATACGTAAAGGAATAAAATGATTAACTATAGGGGGACTTTAAAGACTTCATTTAGCCAAGAACCGAAAATAAAAATATTATTGCTGTAATTAAATTTTGGTAATTGGCAATTCTTTATGCTATTTAGGGTGTCATGTTCTCAGGTGATAAATTAAACATAAGTGAAACTGCAAGAATAATTTTAGTTGCACATAAGAAGTGCTAACTAAACGTCACTGTTTCCGTCAATGATTTCGGTGCTCCAAAACAGAAAATTCAATCTTCCAATGATTCGAATCAATTCATAAATTAATATTCTAAACGTCCGCTAATAATGTGATGTTGACGGAACAAAGAATGGCGCAGCACAGGAGAGTTTAGAGAGCACACAGGCTTGGCACAGGGGACAAATGAAGCTTACTTGACAACAAATCAGTACCATATCAGTATTTTAACAAATGGAAAAAAAGCCTTAAATAACGTATAATTACCAGCAATCCAGCACAAGCTTTTTTGTACTTTACACTTTTGAGAAGTGCGTTCAACGTGGACTTGCAAGCGTAAGAAATGTGCTGTGGTAATCAACAATACCTAACATATCCTGTATCGGTGGCTAAATCACCAAATATTGAGAATGCAACAGTGCATATCATATTTATATAATGCTGATATTCACAGAGTGGTACAGGTATGACGTCACTTTGCAGAAACATGTTAGCATTTAAGCACTTCCAGTTCCTGAAGTCAATGGGCTTTTTGAATTGGATTTTGGTTAAATGGCTAAAACAAGGTCTGGTGAACACAAGCTCAAGACCTTTTATTCTACGACAGAATACATCAGTATAACCACAATTGTGATTTTTTTAAAGCTGTTATGTGTCTTGAAAAAGGGAGTTGCTAACAAGTGGCTAAATGGGACAAAAGAGGCTGTCGAGGGCATTAAACGTCACCACGCCAAACAGGCGTTCAGTATGCTTATAATTAAGCTTTCAGAAAAAGAAAAAAAAAAACTTTTAGGAGAAATATTTTTAGATAAACCTGAAAGAGTTTTCGGTAGCTTAGTGATGGGGACATTAAAGTCGTGTAACCGTGGTGTAATTAGTTTATAGCGTACCTTTAGCTTTTTGCTTCTGTCAGCTGCATTTAGGCTTCAAAATTCACAAAAGTTCATCTGTGAAAATAATCTTGAAGGACAAAACTTGTAAGTATTATAAACTTTTGTTGATCACAGACCTTGTTTTTCACGATGAGCCAAAAGCCTGTGAAAAAATCCTAATGGGTTTTTGTTGAGGGAACCAGTGTGTTGCTAACTGTCAATTGGCCTACAAAGTGACGTCATACCTGCACCACTCTATATCGACGATGCAAAAGACGCGCTCATGCCATTAGAGACGAATATGTAAGGCTGAGTCTCAATTTTAACCGAGCTTGCGTAAAATAATACAGTTTGCAAACTGCTGCTCTACTGTCTTCTGAACTCTTCCCTCTCTTAAATAAAGTTCCAGTGTTGCCAGATATAAAAAATAAATAAAGCAAAAGAAGTCTCTTAAAATGCAATATAATAAACAGACATAGAAAAAGTGTATCAGGGAAGCAAATGTAAACGATATAACTGGTTACAAATATCCTAAAAATAAGTTAGGAAATTTATTTTTTTTTTTATGAAAAATATAGTTAAAAATAAAATATTTAAATAATATAAATTAATTGATGAAGTAAAACAATTGAAAAATAATAAATCAACAAAACATTCATTAAAGTTTAATTACACCTATGAGCTGTATTTAATATCAATCAATTGTGGGCACAGGTTCTTAGGGGGGCTGCAAGAACAATACAATTAAATAAAATAAAATACCAAAACTAGTTTAGAATGAAATCTAAAAATTTAATCAATTTTATTAAAAAAAATGTAATCGAATCATGACCCCAAGAATTTATTATAATCGAATTGTGAGATTCCAAAAGATTCCCACCCCTAGACGAATAAAACATTTAGCTGGTTTAGGTTAAGGAACGATGCAACTTCTCGAATATTGAATTCAATGGACGCATTCAAAAGTGTGGCTATTTTACAAATCTGAAAGCAGACTATCCAATCAAATTTTATATTTATTGTTTTTTGAGTCTTTTGTTTTACAAATTTTAAAGCTGTTTTTGCCATCAGACTTAATCTTTTATTGAATAATTTGGTATTTTGGTTTGTATACATTATGTTCCAAATAAAAAGAGAAATAAGTACCTTAAGCTTGAAAGTTAAAACGCATTTAATTCACTCAATTATCTGAAAAGTGCAATTATATCATGGTCATAAAAATAAACAAACAAATAAAAACGTTGTTAAATGTGTATCAAAATCACATTATGGTCATACCGCCCACCCCTAATCCACACATTCAGCAGAGACTAATATAAGTGCAGTCTCTCTCCATCTGAAGCAGGAGAAGTGATTGATACATACAATTCTGTGCAACAAAGAAAGTTCGCAAATTATATTCAAAGACTTAATGGGGGTGTTGGGGGAGGAGAAAAGACATTTAAATATATATATATATAAATAAATAAAAAAATCAAATGGAACAATACACGTTTCTTAAAAGGGGGGGGGGGGGGACTATATGTGTGAAAATGTTAAAATGAAACAGAAGGCAGGTTATCAAAGACATGTGTTCTCTTTCTAATCAGGCAGTGAGGCAATAACTGGTGGGACATACCGCTCTGGGCCACTGCTGTCTGGGACTGATACACTGGCATTGTACTGCATTGGTCGTGGAGGTTGGCATTGGGCAGGGGCATTCAATCACATGATGTCAAGTAAGGTGCCCGTTTAAGGAGGGGCACGTTTATGGGCGGGGCCAACCGGGGTGTCAGGTGGGCGGGCGGGCGATCAGGGGCGGAGGTTGGGCCAACATCAAGGTGGGCAACGCAGGAGGGGCAAGTCGATCCAGTACATGGGCAACGGAGGAAGGTGGCCAAAAACAAAAAAAGTAAAGGAGAGGGAAGAGGGGAGAAGGAATACATTTTTAATTGAATACAAGGCTTTACTCAATCTACTGTCCAATTTTTTTTTTTCTTTTTTCTTTTGAAGAGACTTGGCAAAGAATGCACAAGAAAAAGGGCTGGACAAATCTAAAGACACTTTTAAATGTAGAACCGCTGGGCAACAGTGGTTCATACAGGACTATGGGTCAGCTCAAGAGTCAAGACATCTGTAATTGGGTTTTCGAAGTGGGGGAGAGTGAAAGAGAATGCCTTCAACAATATAACGTTGAGAAGTACTTCCCCTTTTATACACAGTGTCAAAGACTCACAACATAGCCCCATTTCAGAGAGCTTGTCTGTCCAAATGAGCCAACCTATAGCAATAAAAACGGAAGATCTGCCCTCAGGATCAAATGCATTCAAATCTTTGGAGGATTTTAATGGGATTTTAATGGACGGATTGGTGTCATGAGTTTTGATTTCTGGGATTTCAAATCCGACTGATTCGTGTTTTTGACTGGTAAAGCTGAAATGCTCATGAAAACAACTGTTGGTCAAAGAATGTTGTCAGAAGTCTTGTTAATACTTGACCATTAGAGAACATTGTTTAAAAGCTCATGATAAGCATGCAGCATGTTCTTAATACTCACGTCTGTGCGCAAGGCTTTAATGTTCTTGCCTCCCTTTCCAATCACAGCCCCTGCATTCTGAAAACACAAAATGACACTGTTAAAATGTCATTACACTGGAGAAATGGAGAAGAAAAGTGCATGTGTACGGCTTTACTCACTTTGCTCTGGAGAAGCACCCTGAGTTCCACCATTTCATCTGCGTTGCGGGAGCGTTTGAATGCCTGTTCCTCATCCATGTCCTCAGCGGGGCGCTTGCCTGAGGGAATACAAATCTGGCACTTGAGCCTCAGCCACAATTAAGACATTCCTGTTTATCAAACTGCTCGTTGTGAGAGAGTGCCACCATGGAATTCAAAACATATCAGACACTAGTGGATGAGGTTCTCACAAAATTTGAGGACCTACAGTATAGAAAGCAAAGAAGAAGTCCAGAGGAGACATCCCGAGAAAATGCTTTTAACAATCATTCATATACACATTTAGTGCTGAAAGCTAAAGATTTTAGGCCAATAGAGTGCAACAGTCAGGATCTGGAAGTAAAAATCCCATTCATTTTCTCAATCTTATAAATCTTTAAAGACTATTAGACCAATTGTGAGCTCCAGATTTGCTAATCAATGGTATATGCTTTCTGCTGAAGCCATCACTCCACAATTTCAACTCAACTTGCACCAAAAGAACATTTTAGTGCCACCCACTCCCATTAAACACTGCAAACAACACAAAGAGCACTTTCATGGGTTTAAATAAAAAGTTTTGTTATAAGAGACAATAAAAAAAGACTTAGTTAAAAAAAAAAATTAATGAAAAAATTACGTGGGGTAGAGAGTGGGAGGAGAACGGGATCGGCAAAGGACATAGGAATCGAACTCGGGTGGCACAAGGCACAAGTGCGGTATGTGTCAGTGCTCTAACCACGAGGCTATCACCGCCGACCAAATCGCATCTTAATTGCCGGTAAAAACAGGGCCTGAGTGTCAATTATGTGTTATGTATAATGTACATCTCTGTCTCTGACAGACAGTATGTTGAAGCCATTTATAATTTGATTGTCATTCAAAATGCTTCATGGGATTGTAGTTCTTTCCTCCATTAAAGTTGAGAACACAATCTTGTTGTACAGGTTGTCTTTTTGTCAGAATTTAGTTGGTTGGTTCATGACTTAACTCTTTAATAGGGATGTGCAAGAGCACCCAAGTACTTGGACGCGACAGCAACAATCGCTCATGAAAACGATGATCACCATGACTAAAACATTGATGTACAAAAACATTGATGATTAATAATCCAGCAGTGTTATTTTTTCTCGTCATGGCTTAGAAAATGTGCAGGCATTCTGATAAAGCTTGAAACGTTAATTACGATTTGACTCACTAGATAAAGTAGATGAAAATACAATGAAGTGCGAGACGTGTAGCGCCAAACATAACATTATAATGAGCACACTACAAAATGTTGTGAATTCTTTGTGCATTAGTTGCCTGTGTTTGTTGTCATGAAAAATAAAAAAATACTTCCAAAACCAAAGCCACAGAAAAAGTGGGTGGCACTGTTGCACTCTATTCAGAGACTAGGCCTATACACATTACCGTTAGTGTCAATGTTACTGAAAGTGGTCTCTTCTTCCTGCTGATCAATTTTTGTCTCCATTGTCTTCAGCCAGCAGTCAAAATGGAATAGGCTGTCCTCGACGGGTCACTCTAAGAGACAGTGTGTTGAGTGTTAAAAACAATGCAGAAAATACCTTTTTAAGTCCACATGAAATCAAAAATATCTTTATGTAAAGAATACTCAGGATGCACAATATATCATCTACCATATCTGTATTGGCCAATGTGTTCATTTTTTATGTTATTGATAACATTTTTGCTTTTGCTTAATTCTAGGGTTTTTTTTGTATTTGATAGCCCTTTGTTTATGAAATGTTAAGTTTGTAAATCCAATTGTAATATTTTATCTATTTTGTCTGTGTGTGTGTGTTCACACTCACCTGAAGGATTATTAGGAACACCATACTAATTCTGTCTTTGACCCCCTTTTCACCTTTAGAACTGCCTTCTATGTGGCATTGATTCAACAAAGTGCTGAAAGCATTCTTTAGAAATGTTGGCCCATATTGCGAGGATATCATCTTGTAGTTGGTGTAGATTTGTGGGATATACATCCAGGGCACGAAGCTCCCGTTCCACCACATTCAAAAGATGCTCTATATGGTTGAGATCTGGTGACTGTGGGGGCCATTTTAGTACAGTGAACCAATTTTGTTCAAGAAACCAATTTGAAATGATTCAAGCTTTGTGACATGGTGCATTATCCTGCTGGAAGTAGCCATCAGAGGATGGGTACATGGTGGCCATAAAGGGATGGACATGGTCAGAAACAATGCTCAGGTAGGCTGTGGCATTTAAACATGCCCAATTGGCACTAAGGGGCTTAAAGTGTGCCAAGAAAATGTGCCATTCTGTTTACGCCAAATTCTGACTCTACCATCTGAATGTCTCAACAGAAATCGAGACTCATCAGAATTTTTTTTCTTCAGTTTTTGGTGAGCTCTTGCAAATTGTCGCCTCTTTTTCCTATTTGTAGTGGAGATGAGTGGTACCCAGAGGGGTTTTATGCTGTTGTAGCCCATCCGCCTCAAAGTTGTGCATATTGTGGCTTCACAAATGCTTTGCTGCATACCTCGGTTGTAACAAGTGGTTATTTCAGTCAAAGTTGCTCTTCTATCAGTTTGAATCAGTCGGCCCATTGACCTCTAGCATCAATATGGCATTTTCGCCCACAGGACTGCCGCATACTGGATGTTTTTCCCTTTTCACACCATTCTTTGTAAACCCTAGAAATGGTTGTGTGTGAAAATCCCAGTAACTGAGCAGATTGTGAAATATTCAGACCGGTCCATCATGCACCAACAATCATGCCACGCACAAAATTGCTTAAACCACCAATCTTTTCCATTCTGACATTCAGTTTGGAGTTCAGGAGATTGTCTTGACCAGGACCACACCCCTAAATGCATTGAGAAATTGAACAGGTGTTCCTAATAATCCTTTAGGTGAGTGTGTGAGTGTGTGTGTATATATATATATATACATATGCACTACCAGTCAAAAGTTTTAGATCAGTAAGATTTTTTATGTTTTTAAAAGAAGTCTCTTCTGGTCACCAAGGCTGCAATTATTTGATAAAAAATACAAAAAAATCCCAGTAATATTGTGAAATATTATTACAATTTAAAACAGCGGTTTTCTATGTGAATATATATAGTGAATAGGGTTGTGCCGATAGACGATAGTATCGTGTATCGACGATAGTCTGAGATATCGCCGATGGCAGATGCCTTTGACGATATCAATACGATAATTGGCTCGTTTTAACACAATGTATTAAATTATTATTATTAGGCCTATTATTATTATTATAAAGCTAGTATTGTTATTAAATTAATATTAGGAACTACAATTAATTTGCCTTGCCTAAATTTACAACATCACCTCATTGCAACAACACCGACACGCACTAATGAGAACTCCTCTAAGAGAATGTTTTTAAAACAGACTAAAAAACATCCCACATCAAAATTCAATTGCAAGGTGATCCATTCACAAATTATCAAGAGTGTTAGTTTTAACAGACGCATAATTCAATTTCCTATAGATCCGAGATGAAAACTGCATCGTTGTTCGTCAGTATTTGTTTCCGTAACATATTAACAAAACGTTTAATGACACTAACACTAAAGACAATACAATTACTAAATAGAATTAATAATATCACTAAAATAGTATTATAGTTACCGTTATCATCGTCGTCTCTGAGGGAACGCGGCGTTAATGCAGATGCCGAAAGTAGTCCGTTTTTACTTTCACTTTCAGAGATTGAGCGCGTTTACATGCGACGACGTTCTTAACCCGATTATGTTAAATAAACTTGACAATGCATGAGGTCATGTAAAGGCATTAAGCCGTTTTCCTTTATCAGAGTCAAGTCATAAGTATAAGTATAAACCGATCGACTCAGCTAGACGTTTGGCCCTTGCTCTGGTTTCTCCCGGCATTTAAAACACATTAACCCTCGCACTTCGTGCTTACTGAAGTGCGCATGTGAAGTGCATCCAGACGCACTTGTAGGAGGACGCATATCGCAAACTCCGACTCTTTCTGACCCAAGAAATTATTAAAACGTGTTTTCATCTCGTGCAGAAATACGCCCTTGTCAAAATGCTGCATGTAACGGGATGAGGATAGGCTAATGTGTCCGTAAATTTCCTTAAGGATTAGGATCTTTTTTTTACCTCACTATACCAGGAAATAACCTGATCCTATTAATAAACACTGCACCTTGCCAGCAAAATAGAAAAAAGATTCTCGTATATAACGAAGTAGACTAATAAAACAAGCAAATTAATGAGTAGGCTAAATAATCATGTTAATAATCAAATAAGTAGGCCTAAGCCCCGCCCCCTCACGATAATATCGTGTATCGCCGATCTCACAGGCTGACGATAGGACGATATGAAAATTAAGCATATCGCCCAACACTAATAGTGAAGTGTAATTTATTCCTGTGATCAAAGCTGAATTTACAGCATCATTACTCCAGTCTTCAGTGTCACATGATCCTACAGAAATTATTATAATATGATGCTCAAGATATATTTATGATTATTATCCATGTTGAAAACAGTTATTTACATTTTTATTTCAGGATTTTTTGATGAATAGAAAGTTCAAAAGAAGAAAATTGATCTGAAATGGAAAGCTTTTGTAACATTAATCACTACCATTCAAAAGTTTGGGGTCAGTAAGAATTTATTTTTATCTTTGGGGAAAAGAAATTAGAAAATACTTTTATTCATCAAGGATGAGTTAAATTGATCAAAAGTTACAGTACAGACATTATAATGTTAGAAAAGATTATATTTTAAATAAATGCTGTTCTTTTGAACTTTCTATTCATTATAGAATTTTTGGGCAAAAAAATGGTACACGACTGTTTTCAACATTGAAAATAATAATTTACGTTTTTTGAGCATAAAAACAGCATATTAGAATGATTTTTTAAGGACCATGTGACTCTAAAAACTGATGTGTAATCAGCAACAGTAATGATGTTGAAAATTCAGCTTTCACATTACATTTTAAAATATATTAAAATAGAAAACAGTCATTTTAAATTGTCATAATATTTCACAATATTACTGTTTGTCATTTTTTTTTTCCATCAAATAAAGCAGCCTTGGTGAGCAGAAAAGACTTGTTTTTATACACACAAACATTTAAAATTTCACATATCAGATACGTTTGTTTGGTCAATGTGGTAGTAAAATGCTTACCGGTGATCATCTTTAGCTTCATTGCATGCAGCTCAAACAACTGCTAACTTCAGTTTACCAGTGTTTGTTTGCTCATCAGCGCACACAGCCAAGTGCTGTGAAACAGCAGCCCAGCTAATATTACTAATATGTTTAGCTAATATGTTTTTTTTTAATAATAATTAATTATTAATAAATAACAAGCACTCATTTTTCTCAAATTATTTTGACCAACAATATGAGATTTAATTAAAATAATTGAATTATTCTCTACACAGAGGTCATTCCATTTTATTTATTAGTGACACATGAATTGTGATTATTTATGTGCAAGTAATTCTATCCAATGACTTGTTTGCATTATTTAGACATCATCTTATTTAGTTGTCTGGCAATAGATTTATTTTGTAATAAAGAAAGTTGGCCATAGCAGTGTCAAATTAATTTGAAAAATTGAGGAATACATTTGTTCAAACTAGGGTACTGTATTGTATATGTTTGTAAGTGCTTGAGACATTGTATTGGCCAAAATCGGCACATCCCTAATGAACACACTTTCCTTGGTAATAGCTTGTTCCATAAACAAAATGACTTTCAGCTGTCAACAAGGGTTTGATTCTCAACACCTCCATCCACCTGTCAGTGGTTCTGATTTATGTGGCGATCCAACACCGTATCAGAATCATACAACATGCAAGTAAAAGTCCTTAAAATCAAGAATTAAAATGTATTGATTATACGGAAAAAAAAAAATATATGCAAAACTGTTGCATATTGTTTGTGATTGACTTTCTGGACTAATGGTCTTTGACAACCACAGAAAATACAGGAAGTGTTTTCTCATGAGTCCAGTATAGGAAGAGATAAGCCTGTTTATTCTTTCATCCTAACTACACATGATAACGTGGTTAGATTCATTATTTGCTTACACCATTATTTCCCATTATAAACTAGTTGAAAACCACTGATACAGAGACAACTTTTCACAATCCAATCATTTCCAGATTAATAAAAACAAAATCCTGTCCAATAGTTTTATCCTGTTCAGTGTTCACTCCAAGATTTGTTATTTTAGGCAGTCAAACAAGTCGTTGTCTGTACTATGGTACTGAATATAACCTTTTTCTTGCACAATGTTATTTGCATGGTAACTTATAGAATACAATGAAATTACCACGGTGTATGTCTACAAAAATGGTATTATACCATGGTAGCTGCTACCTGTTATTTTTCTTGTCTGATAATACACAACTATACGGAATCATTAAAAGCAAATACAAACAAGGTATGCAAGAAAGAAAGCAATTAGAAAACATTCGAAATCAATTAATTTGATCAAATACAAGACCATTTAAACGCAAAGTGCATTTTGGGACCGACGTTAACTAACATTCACACTGGTTATAAGGACTAGTTTAGGGCTGTGTCAAGGCCCAGTGCTTCAAAATGGTGCGCAAGTAACGTTAGCATTTAGCCTGCTAGCCTTCCAGGTACAGTTACAAGCCTTCATTAATTGACAACACAGCTGCATTTACTGAACTTCACAAGAGAAATACATGTCAATTTTGCGGACATTAACAAGAACATATGTCTGAACATTTTTAGAAAAAACGTCCTATTTTTGCACAAACGCTCTATGGGCACAAAATCAATGGCTTGCAAAATGACAACACGGTTAGACCATTTAACTTTCCACTTTTAATATAGTTTGTTTCAGCGTGCAAGACTCTGCTTTGGTTTCATAGTATGAGGAGAATTATTGACTGTTGCGACTGAAGAGCAGGAAACTCTCCATTTTGAAAAGGCTCGTCTTAGCAAGCTAGGAGGCTAATTTACAGAACGGCGACGTATTTAATGGTCTAATAATTACCCTTCGACATTTCTGTTATTTATTATTCCCGGAAATAACAGCACAATTTCCAACGGAAGTGTCTTTGTAGGAATATGGTTCAAAATATTTAACAAACCTGCAGGCAGCCCTTCCGTCACACCAATTTTCGCCCGAAATTTTTCTGTGCCTTCTACCTTGATTTCATTCATTGTAGGTTTACGTGCAATTTTTTAGGTTCGTGATTGGCTATGCCAGAATTCAAACGCGCAGCTCTATTGGTTAAAAAAACTGTCAATATAAGGGCTAACAATCTAATTGGGTAACGAGTCTGTCAGCTCGTGTGATGTTTATTGCCCCGCCCCTTAGTAGGCTATCGTCATAGCAACTGAGAAGCGCTCTAGTTGTCTTTTGCGTTTATCAGCTTGGTATCATATATCATAAATATAATATTTATAATTTGTTTTATATACTCACAAATGAACTGTCGATCAACGTGCACCCTCTCATGTCTTTCGCATCGGACTGTTTTGGTTAACACTGTATTGCAAAATTAATAGGCTACAAAACCCAGTAAAATGGATTTAGACCAATACGAATACAGGACATATCTTATCTTGTACAGGTGCCTCTTTTTACGACCAAAGAGGTGGCTTTAATGGCCGGAATGTAATCATTTGTGTTTAGGGGAAATCAAATAGTGATTGCAGCTCACATGACATTGACCGTGATAAAAATCCAAATGTATTTGTCGCCCTCTCCTGCTAAAAAATATAACAGTACGTCACCTTTCACTTCATCTTTTGGATTGTGCTGTAGTAATTTCCTAAACCAAGGGCCCTCAGTGTACACATGCTGAAATGTTCATATCTATTGTGCAGATGGACTCTTAACTTCTCTCACAAGATAAACACGGATGTCAAATGTGAGATTCAAACGCGCATTTTCCGAAATCATCATTGCGCTCGCGCCGTTCCCTTCAGTTCACAAACTGATAATTTGGTAAACCCCCAAACAAAGTGATATAATTTATAATTTATTGTTAATATTATTTCGTCTTCCTGTCATAGACTACACTGCGATTGGAATGCAAGACTCGCATCAGTTAAAAAAAAAAACATCCTGGCATTTTTGTTTAGTAATTATTTTTGTAGATGCAGCCCATCTTGTGCGTCAAACAGCACGTCACACTCTGGTAATGGCTATTCATGAAGTTGTGGTAGGATTGCTGAAAAGAGGATGGAAAAGCAACACAGCCAGCTCATATTGAACTGTTAAACAGGCGAACAAATGAAAACAATCAAGCAATTTCCCAAATGACTCGATATAAAAACCATATTTGACAGCCTATACCAATCTCCTCGTCCCTGTCAATATGCATCTCCCAAAGATAGCCCCTTGACAACATAGGTGATCAATTATTGCCGATATGACATCGCTGAGAGCATCTTTAACGTCCCCCTCCACATGTAATTACAGCGATGGCTGAGGGAGATGCGGTCGGTAATCAATAGGCGCTTGCAGGTACGCGCTGCTGCCTCTTCACACGCGCGCGCACACGCACACTGTCTCGCTTGTTTTCTTCCTCAGCGCTGGATGTGAGACGTCAGCGTCACCACCGCAGCCCGTAGACACACACAGCCTGCGGCCACACGTTTTACCACCGCGTCTGGAAGAAGCGAAGCCCGGATAGCGCAACATATTGGCACGCGAACATTTCCCCGTTGCGTTATCACCTTTCTGCGGAGACCAGAAAAGGCCACTCCATGACAGTCTCGCGTCGCGCACAACGTCTTTGCGCATCCCACAGCAGCGGCGTCTCATCTCGGAATTGCTGAAAATACTACGAGACATTATACAACAGTGAATGCATCGCGCTAGACCTGCTATGACCACAGGGGTTCATGGAATGGCTCGCTGGGGGTTGTGTGGGGTTTTATTCGGGCTGCTGAGGCTCAGCTCGGCTTGTCCGGTGTCGTGCTTTTGCAATGCCTCGAGGATCTCGTGTATCGATCAAGAACCGGGGATTGAGGATTTCCCTGTCTTGGTGCCAGAGTCTGATATGGAAAACATTACGGATATGTAAGTGCAGTGTTTTAGTGAGAAATAAACCGGGAGACCTGCTCCTCCAGCTTCACGGATGCGTGAAGGAAAAAAAAAAAACAAAAAAAACATGCGCGTGTGTTTGTGAGCGTGTGCGCGTGAGGTGTGTGGGTAGATTCCTCAATTCGTCGAGGGACAAAATAAGTTTAGTGCAGTGCTATTCCATGACATCCACAGCCTGACCATTTCAACCACATGAGCATGTGTGGAGTTTGCTACGATCATTCAGGGCGTGCAGACGAGCTCTTGACATCAAACAAGACCATAGGGTGACATGCAACAGACATCATGTCGTGTGTGAGAGAGGATGAGAGCGGTTGAAGGGAAGGTGTCGGGGACACGGTATACAAGCAATAAGTTGACATAATAGCATAAGGGTTTTTATATAAAGATGATCAGTCAGAGAATAATTTAGTGGGGCTGCTGACTCACCTCAACTGACTTTCTAGCAGAAAAAAATAGAAAACACAATCGGCTTACACTCAAATGTGTCGGCCACATAACGACATAACTTAACTCTTTTAGATGCATATCGGTGAAGATACAGAGATTTAAATCAGTCCGCTTCACAGAGATTTAAATCAGTGATGATCTGATATGCATTAGGCAGCACTGACTGGCTTGAGAGACCGTCAAAAAATGCCCTTTAGGCCTGCCGTGAGGGAAACGCTTTTAAACTGCTATTTCCGAATAAAATTCAGTTTTACTCGTACATTATTCCAATAATTGTTGTGTACAGGCTAGTTGGGGAGTTGTCTAACGTGTCCGCAGAGCAATAGGCATCGGCGCCTACGCAAATATGTCACTCCGTTTCCACGACAACGGCTCACTGGACCCACTCCAGGCATGTGCGCGCGCTGTAGTGAAATCATGGCCTTTTCACGCGCACCTTTATTAACTTGTTCATATGGTGACGGTTGATGTCAAATTAGCGTGCGTCTATGTTAGTTGTCTCTGAAAAAAAGAACTGCCTGCTGATATTTTCATTTTTGTTCTAATTTTATAATCACTGTTTTTGCGCCCTGAAAACAGTTGGCTTGAATGTATTTGTTAGACGCTACCTTGTTATGTTGTGTTTTCATGTAATGTTACGGAAACGTATTACGTTAGCAAAGAAGTAGATATCATTATTTTCTTGAAAATAGACTGCAATGTAAATACCAGGCTGTACGTTTTTGTAAGGTCAATATTCACTGAAAACAATTGACTTTATTAATTATAGTTCATATATTCTAATACTGAAACTTAACTTACTAATAAAAAAGTAACAAAAATACAATCAAAATGAGTTTTTTATAAGGTACCATGGTAATAACATAGTAGTTGTTTGAAGCAAGTAGGCTACAATAGCATTCAAAGGTTTAGTCAGTAAGATTTTTTAAAAAGAAATAAATAGGCCGACTTTTATTCAGCAAGGATGATTGAAATTGATTTAAATTGACAATAAAGCCATTGTTACTTATTTTCATTGAACTTTCTATTCATCAAAGAATTCTTTTACTGTTTTCACTCAAGTAATAAGCAGCATAAATGTTTTCAGCACTGATAATTATTAGTTTTAAAATGAGATGCTGAAAATTCAGCTTTGCCATCACAGGATTAATTTACAAGGAAAATTGTTAAAATAGAAAATAGTTATTTTAAATTGTAAAACTATTTCAGTATTACTATATATATATATATATATATATATAGTAATATACTATATATTTTATATATAGTAAACTATATATTTTTACTGAATTTTAATCAAATAAATGCAGCCCTGGCTAGCATAAGAGACATATTTGATCAACTTTAAAATCATAAAAACGCAAAAACAACTTTTTAACAATAAATCACAGTAGCTACTAGTACAACTTTGTTTTTTAGCATGCCATTTCCATGATAGTTAAATATTATTATACAAAGATGAGAATCATGTTCAATAAATCATGATGCTATTGTGGTATATTCATCAATGTACTACAGCATGTTTGTAAGGTGATCATTCCGTTTGCTATCCACAGCTATATCTCAAATCAAAAAAGGCTATTTACAATTAACGAGGACCATATGAAATTCTACTCGAATCTCAGGAATTTGTGAGTATTTGATATTTCAATAAAATATTGACACTTTATGGAAGAGCAGGACTTATGTGAGCATTTACTGTCTCCCACAGAACAGTGACCAATACTCACCTGACATATGTATCTACATTGGCCTTCTTCAACAATTCTAAACTTCAATATCTGTGAGTCTATTTAAAAAAAAAACTTAATTGAAATGTAATTATTAAGCAAATCTGTGATGTTTTCAAAGAAATCTTTACTTTCAAGTAATTGACTCTTTTTTTCCTATCTGTAGGAATCTCAGAGACAATAACTTATCAACACTCTCCTGGATGGCAATTCGTAATTCAAACTTGTCGACTTTGTAAGATCTTCTTTTCAATAATAATACATACAAAAAAACTATGTACAGTGGGCTGTTTGTGCATCATACAAAGCTGCCTTCAGTTCCTGAATCTGTTTGGGTTTGCTATAGGTTGCTCTCTGGGAACCCTTTGCAATGTGCATGTGAGAACATCTGGATCAAAGTCTGGTTGGATGATAGTGAGAGAGAGGGTCTGCAGTGTCTACTAGAAGGAGGAGGGGCAAAATCCCTCTCTAGACTCACTCTACCATCATGTGGTAATGGAACTCAAACACTTAATGCACATCTACTTTGCACAGTTTGTGGTAAGAAGTATTAAAGCATAATAACGTGACATTTCTGTCCTTATTTCAGAGTATCCACGTGTCGAGGTCATCCCTGCTGTCGTTAGTCAAATGGCAGGAAGTGATGCTACTGTGATGTGCAGCAGCGTGTCTGGATCCCCGACCCCTGAGCTATCCTGGAGCTTAAATTCTAGTGATCACCCTCCTCTCTCAACCAGCCATGAGGTAACACCCTGTTTGCCCTTTAAGTATAAAGCTAGTTGGAATAGCATACTAAAATAGTGCTCTTAAGGCGGGCGTACACGGCGCGATTTTTTGCTGTTTTACGAGCTCGCCGATGATTTTTTTTTACTCGGGGGAAATCGCGTGTAAATCGGTTATGCTCGCATGTCGTGGCTCGTATCGTGTGCGAGGAACATACGAGCCGAGCACCTCTCGATAATTTTTAAGCATGTCGAAAAAGTTCGGGAGCTGTCGGCTTGCATTCGTGAGGTGTATGCGGTTGAATGAGCCGATTTGTCGATCTATCTGAATTTGACCAATCAGGAGCTGAGGAAATCCAGAGAAGAAAGACGAAAATGGTGTGGGCTACTAGAAACACTGCTTTAATTAATGTTTTTATGATGACTTTGTGAAAAGTTAACTAAACAGCATCTGCCGTGTTCCTACTGGCCAGTATTTGGCATATTTCATTCTGAAACAACTGTAGGCTATGCTATTGTTTTTGATAGTGTTATTATACATTTCATACAGATTCTTACACACCACGATGATCATTACGTTTTATATCTTCCTAAAAGCAATTACAGTTTGTCTACAGCCTAAGCTTTTTTTTATTAATGCTGACAGAACAATGTTGCCAGATATTGCTACGAAAAACAAGCAAAAACTAACAAAAACAAAGAAATTATATAAAAATTCAAAATAAGTTCAAAGCTTGTGTTTTGAAAATAAGATAAATATATTACGAACCACTTTAATAACTTACTAAAGTGTGACATTAATCCAAAAAACGAGTCCAGATACTGTCACCTTTCCACTATGTGGATCTGACAACACGGGATCTGGCACCCGCGCCCTCACTCACAACGCGCTCAAGCTCACTCAAGCCCCATTCACGGCGATAGCTTCTCACAGCAAAATGAATTGCAAACACTCACACATGAGGTGGATTAAATGGCTAATTAAAGAGATCTTGAAATTTTATTTTTGAATGTGTAGCCTACCGTAACTATGTTTTTTTTTATCTCATACTTACACACACACAAGGGTGACCGGACGTCCTTTTCCCGGTGCTGAAAACGAGCCTATAGCAACATAATCACAGATTGAATCAATATTTTATATGCAGTTATTAGAGTTTTTAGCGCGGAACTTCGTGCGATTTCTTCGGAATTTAGCAGGTCGTAAAATCGTGCCGTGTATCACTGTCTCCGTACGATTTTTGGATAAACTCACTCGTAACGTGTGCCTGGACATACGATCTTCCGACCATCAGAATTCGTACCGTGTACGCCCGCCTTTACTGTTTCTGCAGTATGCAGTCAAACAAAAACATTGTGTGCAATATTGTATCCCACAATGGAATGCACTTTATACTTCACATTCCAATTTTTTGATTACGGATATAATTATAGCCATGGGGCCCTATTTTAACGATCTGAAACGCAAGTGTCAAAGCGCATGGCGCAAGTAACTTTGTGGGCGGGTCCCGGCGCTGTTGCTATTTTCCCGGCGGAATAAATGCCTCTTGCGCCTGGCGCAAATCTAAAAGAGGTTGGTCTGAAGTAGCTTCATTATTCATAGGTGTGGTTTGGGCGTAACGTGAAATAAACCAATCCGAGCGCCATCCAACATACCCTTTAAGAACAGGTGCGCATGTTGCATGACGGATTGTTATTATAACGGCGGGTTTACCAGGCGCGCGCCAGGAGCGTTCACAGCCGATGAGACCGACGTTCTTGTCAGGACAGTGAAAGACAGAAGTGACGTTGTATAGGGATGGGAGAAACTCTTGCACATCAGCGTCGGTTAAACATTATAGCCTATACGTATGTTTCTTGCCACTATTGGGCAAACAGGTCTGATCCTTAGTACTACAATAGCCTTAAGAAATGGGTATTTCAGTTTTTTCATCTTCATGTAAACCAAAATGATTTCCCTCATGTGTTAATATTTTTCCTTGTTATAATGTATGATTTGCAAAAATAAAAACTACTGCATCTATGTTGATGAGAGAATCAGTATATGCGCGTTGTGTAGGCCTACCCGCTATATTATGGCCAAGCATGCGCGCTTAAAATAGCATTATGAACAACGCGCAACGCGCCACTGACTTTAGACCAGGTTTTTTATGGTCAGTGGCGCAATTGTGTTCTGGAAGTGTAAAGTAGCACCAGGGAATGTTTGCGCCGAAACACGCCTCCTTTTTGCGCCGATCCGCCCAGGGAACGCAAGTTCATTTCCTAGTTTACCGACGTGCGTCTGTGGAGGGGAAAATCCCGCTTTGCGCGCGTGCAAAATAGGAATGAGACATGCGTTTGTGTATAAAGTCATTTGCGCCGGGTGCAAGATAGGGCCCATGACGTTAAAGGGGCACTTGGCAGCTCTAGTCACTTCTTCGCTGATTTCCACTTCTGCTGTCGCGCGTGTTCTCCTCAGCGCCCCCTACAGCTGAGTGTCATATATTTCACAACACTGTCAAAAGTCGTGTTTCCACCGCAGGAACTTTCCCCAGGAACTAGGAACTTTGGGGTGGTACTCGGTGTGTTTACACCGCAGGAACCAGGGTCTAAATGAAGTTCCGGGTAAAAATTCCCCCCCCCCCAAGAAAGTCCCTGCTGGCGAGGTAGTACTTTTTCAGAGTTCGGGAACTTTCGGGCTGGGACTTGTGCGCTGAACATGCTGATTGGTTCTTACCACTTCTTTCTGCCCAATGGCAGCATTCGTCCCATCCATCTCACGTTCAATGTCCGCTGATAACAAATGTCTACTTTTATATCTAGCATTACAAGCTTTCTGAATACGCTTTTGATGCTCGTCTCTTTTCTGCCATTTTGTTAATTACCTCGTTAGTAAACGACACACACAAAAGCAGTACAGCTTGAATCTCCTTCATACAAAACGCACTCATAACGCACTCGAAACTGAAAACAAACGCGCAGACTGGGAGGAGCAGTCGCACACAGTTCAACGTCACTACGTAATCTTCCCGGCCCGGTACTTTTAGTACTTTAAAAATCAACCGGTTCTTTAACCGGTAGATTTTAGTCCGTCGTGTAAACGCAGTACACTCAGAAAAAAAGGTACAAAAGCTGTCACTGGGGCCGTACCTCTTCAAAAGGTACACTTTTGTACCCAAAGGCTGCATATTGGTACCTTAGTGGTTCATATTAGCAACTAAAATGTACATATTAGTAACTAAAATGTACATATTACCACCTAAAATGGACATATTAGCACCTAAAATGCACATATTAAAACCTAAAATGTACTTATTAGCATCTAAAATGTACATATTAACACCTAAAATGTACATATTAGCACCTGAAATGGACAAAAGTTTACCTTTTGAAAAGGTACAGCCCCAGTGACAGCTTTTTTTCTGAGAGTGTAAGCAAGCGGTCTGGGGCAAAAAAGTTCCAATGAAAAAAGTTCCTGGGACAAATAGTTCCTGGTAATTGCGGTGGAAACGCGGCTATAAAGAAACTCACTTGCGGCACCTTCCCCTCGCTTTCTACCACTGCTCATGTGCTTCTGTTATTATCGGAGCTGGCCAACTCAATCGTGTGGAGCTGTGGCTACCGAGTGGGTAATACATCATACACAGTATCCTAGAATTATGTCGAATTGCCATAAAGCAGCTCGTGTTTCTCGCTCATTCTCGCTTCTCACTAAACTTCTATTTCCAACTTACCGGGACCTTAGTCATCATATTGCAAGGTTGGTTTTCCACCTGGAGACGCTGGGGGGAACGCCCCCATTCTCTCCTGAACAGGTTATTGAACTGGTTATAATCATTCACATGATTTCTAAATGGTTTTATTAAGTTGGAATAGTTGCCAAGTGCCCCTTTAAAGGTTAATCCCAACTCTGGAAACAAGTGGATGGTTAATTTTAATGGTGTCTTGATTCGCGTCAAAGGGTTATTTGTTTGTATGAAGATTTTTTTTTAAATGAGGCACATTGTAATGGAGAGTTCCCAAAGAAACTTTTGTTAAAAGATGAAGCAGCCAAGTCTATTGGATCTGACCGCAGCTGCATCACAAACTATAAGAAAATGATTTCATAATGCTTTGTCTATAAATGATGATTGTGTATGGATAATGTTTTCAAAACATGTGCAATAGCAAGTGGACGTTTACAATGCATTAGCCAATTATGCGGTGGGAGGAAAAATGATTTGTCAATGCTTTTGCGTTTTGCAAAATTTCTTGGTGGAGCGCAAAGGTCTTGTATTTTCATATTTACGTAAAAAATCTCCTATTTTTTCTATCACCATGTCCCTCTAGGGGCTCGGTAGAGTGTTTAACAGTGTTACAGTATATACAGTGTTTAACACTCTAAACTGAAGTACAGTGATCATGTTTTATGGTAGCCCTTGTCGTAGCCCTATACTCATCTGTCATCCTCACATCTTTTTTAACCTCTCTACTCCTTGCACCAGTTTTACACATTAAGGAAGTTTAAACATTTAATCTCTAGAGCATCCTATAATGGGCTTTCAAAAATCATGACTGATCACAGCGCTGAAACCACAGATGCTTGACTCTATCCCATAAAAGCATTATGTTTCCATTAATATTTAAAATGCTCACTATACTTACATTAAAGGAGTCTTCACCAATGGTATAGCAGCCTGTATGACAGATAAAATACACTGAGATGTAGAATAAGAACGTGGATTATTTAGCTCTTGTTAATGGTGCTTTGTTCACCTGGTTAACTCGCCTAGCACTGTTTGTGCTACAGATATGAATGATTTTGTAAGCAAAAAGATTAGTATTTTGCTTAGTGATAAAATTACATCTCATAGACTCATAGAGGAGAAACAGTGAAAAGAAATAGAAAATCATGGTTTCCAGCTTAAACCAACCAGTTTTAAGGTGAAGCAAATAACATTCCCCACAGAAACAATTAAAAGAAACATTTTGAATAGTGTTTTTACTAGATATTCTGGAAGGATACTGGCTAGCTTTACTGAGCTCAGTAATGTTTGTGAGGTTTATTCATTTAACTTAATTGTTAGTACATAACGTAAAATATAATGCATATTTTAAAACAATTTTACAATAAACATTTAAGTTGTATCTTAAGTGTAAATTCTACTTTCATAAGCTGTGCTACTTTAGCTTTTGTTTATAGTGAAGTTAAGCTATATTATTATGTTGACCTATTAAGTAACATTTGGCTTATAAAGTATTATAGATTAATTACGTAAGTATGATGTTTATAATAAATTATATTTGCTCTTTGAATGTTTTTGTATTAGGGCAAATACTTTTGATTTATATTAGATAAACATTTTAATACAATTTGAGAAAAAAAAGTCCCATTTCCAGAAAAATTGGGACATTTTATAAAATGCAATCAAATCAAGAATCTGTGATTTGTTAATTCTTTTGAACCTTTACTTAACTAACAAAAGTACAAAGAAAATAATTCCAAAACTGACCAATCTAATTGTATTTTGATTTTGATGGATGCAACACACTCCAAAAAAGTTGGGACAGAGGCAAAACAAAAGTGAAAAGGTCATAGAACACCCAAGCTAAACTGTTTTGAAACAGTCCACAATAAGTATGAGAATTGGTGAGAGTTGAGGGTTTTGGGATTGAGGGTAAAATGAAGCTGTATAAGCAAAGAATCTGTATAAGCAAAGGCTGGTCATGCGTTTTCCCAATTTCAGGAGAGAATTCTCAAACAATTCAAAAAATGTTTATTTTATATTTAAAATATTTCTCAATGCAAGATTGCAAAGAATTCGATGCAATAGCAAACATCTGTCATGGTATGGGGGTTCATCAGTGCAAACGGTATGAGCGACTTTACTGCCATCAAAATGATATCTTTCAATGCCAGGCCTCTTTCTGCACGTGCTACAACAGAGTGATTTCTTAGACATAGATGGGATGTGCTTGGTTGAGGTATATTCAGCTGCAGACCCGCAGCACCACCAGTTTCAGAACCCCAGCGCCAGAACCGGAAGCGAGGGAGGGGCAGAATTATATTACTGAATTATAGTTATTTTTGAAAGAATGTAAGGCCTGAGAGTGAGTTCCTTATTTGAGACATTGTAAGTTAAATGTATACAGGAATGTCATGATAAAATGGGCTTAGGGGTGAATTGGTCATATGTTGTATAACAATTTTTTATTGTTTCTTTTAAAACAATGCCCAATTTTCTCTCTCTTTTTTAGATTTTTGACATCGTTTTACATAAAGCAAAAATGCATGCTGCACATGTTCTTGTGAAATAAAGATGGCCATAAGTTTCAAGCATTATTTTTCACCTTCATGATCAGAAAGTAACTCTCATAATACAATATAACTATATTACAGAAAATCAATGTTTTAAAATGCTTATTGTACTGTACCTTAATGTATCATTATAACATACATAAAGTATGACATTTAGTGTGTAATAAAAACATGCCATTTCATGTCTAAGCAAATTGCAAATGTTAGGTGGCGTTACTCGGTTTAGCTCCGCCCATTACTTCCGGTCCTGGTGCCGGTGTTAGAACGTAAGCTCCGCCCCTTACTTCCGGTTCGGGCGCTGAGGTTCTGAAACTGGTGGTGCTGCGGGTCTGCAGCTGGATACTATTGGCTTGATTGCCTGTCTGCAGTCCAGATCTGTCTCTTATTGAAAATGTATGCCCCATCATGAAAAGGAGAATCTGAAAACAACAACCAATGACTGTTGAGCAGCGGTCTTGTATCGGGTTTGATTGGGCTAAAATTCCACTTGCAAAAATGCAACACTTAGTATCCTCAATACCCAAACATTATTAAGTGTAATTAAAAGTAAAGGTGATGTGACACAATGGTAAACATGCCTCTGACCTAACTTTTTTGGAGTGTGTTGCAGCCATCAAAATCATGGTCAAAATCAATTGGTTTTTATTTACAAAATACACTTGAGTCGGTCGGTAAAAACATTGGAAATCTTGTCTTTTTTGTCAATTAAATGTCCTTACTTTTCTGGAAATGGGGATGTAAATTTGGCTGTAACGAATGAAAGAATATTTCTGGTTGGTCCAAAATTGGTTGGATTTTTCTCAGTGTACCAGAATTTCAGAAAGTTGTTTAGGTGGTCTTTCTTGACTTTGGTCAGTAAGAAACCACTTATAAATGACCCTGAATCCCCTAGAAACCACATGACAACACCCTGGCACTTGCACATTACACCCTAGCATCATGGTACTTGTTTTACATGGCCAAGTTCACATTTTCTTCAGTAAATTCGAAAGTTTCAAATGGAGTCTATCTAATCCAATGAAGGATAACAACAGGCAATATTAGATTGATGTATAAACATATTCAAGTTGATGCGGTTTCTTTCTCACAGATCAGCAAAATGGAGCTTCAGTCTGTGCTGACTCTAAGTGGACTTTCACCTGATGACAACGGCAGAGAGCTCACCTGTAGTGCCGAGAACATTGTCGGCCAGAATGAGGCTTCAGTCCTTCTCAATATTCTTTGTAAGAACTCAGTCTCATAAGTCGATTTGCTTTGCATTGTTTTGTTAATTTGAGTGAGTCCCAAGTTAAGTTTCATTCCAGTTCTCCTCTGACAGAAGGCCTAGAGCTCAAATAGTGGTGACAAGTGGTATAGACCAAGCACACAAATTCTGTTCTTAAATTAAAGAAACTTTGATGAAATTTTTCTCCATAATTATATACAAGTATAAATATTATTATATAAAATTTATAATATAAAATTTATATAAATTTCCCCCTTTTCCTTTTAATATGCTCCTTCCTCATGCTCAAAATACCAATTTAAAGAGAGAGGGGTTTAATGTCTTCCTAGCCAGATAGAATAGAGCTAAAACAGGTTAGAGTTCAGTCCGATTTATTATGAATCATTTGGAGTCAGTCCACTGCTCTGAGGATCTTATACTCCCAGTTCTTGGCTTATATTTTGTTGCACAATACTAGTTTAGTGATTTGTTAACTTATTAGACTTGCTCCAACTGGATCACTTAATCAGAGAGTTATTAACTTATGCAATTGAATCAGACAATTACATAAATTAATCATTCATTGCAAACTGTGAACCAGTTCAACCAATTCATTGGGAGGTGATATCATGAATTGGACATCACTATTGGATCTTGGTACAGATCTTAATTTCTTCACTTAAATAACTAGCAATGGCATATGAATCAGTAGAATTGTATTTAATGCAAATCCATCTCTCATTTGGTTAGAAGCAGTCCAAATTTGGCAGATGCCAACATGGACAGGTTGCGTTGCATCCTCATCCTTTGACACCATGAATGAAAACTATTCAAGGCGAAACAACTGAAAACCACTAAATAGTGTATGAATTTTATTTCAAGTATCACAGTTTATCAACTAATAAAAGACCAAAGATTTTCTCTGCAAGAAAAGTGAGACTTACCTATATTGTGCAATCCTTTTTTTTTCCAAAAATTGTCAGGTATCTAAATTGAACAAACTGGTTTGTATTTAACAACATCATCATGAGAAAATAGAACTCAATTCTTCTATAAACAAAAGTAGTGTTAAATGTTAAACGTGCAGTAAGTGATTTCTGAGAAATGCTGTTGACAGTAGATCGGACCGAGCACCACAACACACTTGGAGCCATTCAGCGGGTAGTGGGCATTTACACTCATGATGGGGGAGAAGAGAGATTGAGCAAGAGGGAAATTAGAAGACGGTAGAATTTGAAGATTAGTTCATCAAAATGCTCCACCAGCTCCCCCTCCAGCACAGCAATCCAACCCTGGAGGTGGGAAGTCTGGTTGTAGGTTGACGGCCCAGCCCGCTCAGATGCCCTGGCCCCTTCCCTTAAGAGGAAGGGAGGGAAGCTTTCCTGACTTGGGCGATATGAGGGAGGTCCAGGATTTTGCTCCTCAGGGGGGTGCCTCTGCACACCTCCTTCCCCCAGGGGAGGTTCCGGACGGAAATTTTTTTTGGCTGTTCCGCCATTGACCACCCGGTGGCATTTGCCTCTTTCAAGAGGGTCGGGTATCTGCAGGGTTTTTCGGTCGACGAATCGTGCCTAGAGTTCGGGCCGGGCCTTTCTCATGTTATATTGAGACCCCGGCCCGGACATGTGCCCAAGGTTCCTACCACTCCCTTCGCGGACCAGGTAGTGAACCTGCAAGCGCTGCCCCAGGAGGAGGCACACCCAGCCCTAGCTTTTCTCTGTCCAGTCTGTGCCCTGCGGGTTCACATTAACAGAACGCAAAGCTTCAGGACCTCAGACCAGCTCTTTGTCTGTTACGGAGGCCAGCAGAAGGGGAAGGCTGTCTCCAAGCAGAGGTTAGCTCACTGGTTAGTGGATGCTATCACCCGAGCATATGAAGCTATGAGTGAGCCTTGTCCTCCCAGGTTGTGTGCTCACTCCACGAGAGGTGTTGCCGCCTCCTGGGCTTTGGCTCAAGGCGCCTCGCTGACAGATATCTGTAGAGCTGCGGGTTGGGCGACACTGAACACGTTCGCTAGATTCTATAGCATACGTGTGGAACCTGTTTCCTCCCGAGTACTCGCTACGGCCAGTGGTGCGAGGGAATAGGTTGTGTCAGCTTGCTACGGCACTCCGTGCCTCAGCCGGATACGTGCATCTTTCTGCTCCGTTGGCGCCCTACGTTGGTTAGCCTCGTGAGTTCCTCCTTCACCCCTCCGGTGCCAGGTGTGGTGGACCGCCAGGCGCCAGGTCTACTACCCCTAAGGGAGTTGTTGTTTAGACTTGGTGTTATGTCCAGTGGTCTTTTCGGTGACCCATTTTGCCACGTGCAGTCCATCCGTGTCTTCCCCTTGACAGACTCGTTCTGTCGTCCCCGTTGAGTACGCTCCCTCTTCCCTTTGGATTGGGACTACCTCAGGGACTGCCATATGTTTCACTATCCCCCTGGGCTAGTACATATGTGTATTCCATCTGTATTCCGTAGCGTTCCCTTCCCCTTTCTTCGGGTTGGGCACGCTTTCCCAGTGTTATCCAATGGCCACTGATTGGGTCTTGTGGAACAGCAGTGTGACTCCCTAGCTAGCTCTCGTTATTTCTGAAACTAGCGTCGCTGGGTGCTGGAAGGGGCCAGCACCATGGCATTTTATTAGGAATCCCAATTTGTCAGGGAATTTCCTGACGACACGTTGGAGTTCCCAGGATGAAAGGGAAGGTCTCGGTCACGTATGTAACCCTCGTTCCCTGAGTACAGGGAATGGAGACGTGTCGTCCCTTCGCCATGTTGCTGTACCTTCACGGAGATCTGGACTCTGTTCAGCTCCTCAGTGAAAAGCATCAATGCAATGTTCCGCTTTTATATCCACGCTACTAGGCGGCTCGCGTAATGCAAAGATTGCATGCCTATTTTTATTGGCTCGTTTTTAATTCTATCAGAGGTAATAAGGCTCCCTAGCGTGATCCCAATTCGTCAGGGAACTCCCCGACAACATGTCTCCATTACCTGTACTCAGGGAACGAGGGTTACATACGTAACTGAGATGTTTGCTGTACAGAACCCATAGGATGTTGCGCATGCGCAGTCAAAACAAAATGAACCAATCACTCTTTGAGACAACTCGGTAGTTCCAAGTCATGGTGCGTTCTGTTATAGCCAACGAACCGACTCGGACCTCGAATATGATGTCACGTCCACACTTCAAGTTTTCTATTATGTTTTGCGCGTTTGAGTCTGGGATAAAAATGGACGCAACCCGGATAGCTGTTGTAATGGTAGCACTGGCCGAGTACCAGGCGCTCCAAAATAAGAAATTTTCATGTTAATCTTCTGTCAGCAACGCAAGCAACATTAGTAATTGCACTCACAACAACCGATTCCCATACCTACAGGGGACGCAGTAATACGAGTGATTATAATCGTCATTTAAAATACCAAAGTGGTTCAAAAACAATGAAAACAATTCATACTTACAAGTCACACAGGGCGCAACCATCTTGAATTCCAAAATAGAATACTTGCTCGGTGTCCTCACGGTTGTCCGACGTCCAAGAGGAGAAATCCAAGGAAAGGGGGCGTGTTGCTAGGCAACGTCTGTCTGCCGATTCGGATCTCCGAGACGGATAAATAATAGAATGCATCAAGATTAAAGATTAGTTTGAAATGAGCGAATCGTTCATGACCGACCCATAAACTGAATGTTATTTTTTTGTTCTTCCTTGTTCCTTCGTCATCTTCGCTTTATTTTTCATAAAGCTATGATAAAGATACATCCACTCTTGCATTGTGTGTTCGTGCATTTTGGGGGCGAAGCAATAAATGGATGGGTGTGTTTGTTTGGGTGGGGAGTATTTATCATAAATCACTTAACTGCGCCTTTTAATTTTAGGTTTCCATCTATGTTCCATTTTTTAGAATAAAAGTAAAATCGTTAAAACTCAAAAATAAAACCGAATGGGAATTATGTTGTGAAAATTTTAAAATATAAAGTATTATATATTTGCTTGACATTCACCACCCTTTGCCCTTTACAGGGTCAACATTTATAGCAACTTTTGACACTCTGGGCTTCCCTCAACCAAAATCATGAGGCGCATCCTAATTTTAAACGATATTGAAGGAGTTTACATGCTTGCTAGACACTTGTTGAATGTCTTTCTTTCACAATCTGCTCCAGTACATCTATTTCAAAAATCTAACTATATAGTTTTGAAGGGCAATTGATACTGAAAGTAGGCACAATTATTTTTTTTTCTACAAAACAAAGTTTAAGCAGTCAAGTCAATCATAAACCATTAGATCAAAAGTGCAAGGAACATAAATCCAAGTCGAGTGTGTCCATACTTTCAATTGGGGCTGTAAGTAAAAATCACTCAACCTCTAATCGTTTTACCATTTTCCATTATTATTTCAGTGGTGGAATGTGGCTTTTTATTAAAGGTACAATTTGCTTCTCAGAATTTGTGAAAAATAATTAATGTCATTGAGCAGTCACACTCACAAACACTGTAAGTAATTAATATTTTTTCTATGATTTGTATGTTTGATGTCTTCCATTTATATTTTGACATTTTGACAATATATTAGGATTTCAAACTGAATTTGAGGTTCTGGGTCATTTGACAAGCATGTGTGTGGAGATTAGATGGCTTTCTTTAAGAGAATAAAACAATTGTGGGGGGGTGGGGGGTGGGGGGGGGGTTTAAGTGCTCAAGATACATTTGAAATTGTGCCAAATGCTTAAGATTCAGGAAGTTTCCCCTCAAGCTATCACATTAGTCTACTGGGCCTGACAAAACTCACATTGTTGCATAATACTGCTTGAAAAACTTTTCAAAGCTTTCCCACTCAATAGTTAGCTTTAAGCCTTCTGGTAGAATTTACCCATTTCATTTTATGTGGTTATTATTGCTACTTTCATAGTTAAAGGAATAGTTATAAACATAAAGGAAAAAAAATACTCACCTTCATATTATTCCAAACTCTTCCAGTACCTGGAACACAAAAGCAGATGTTTAGCACAAGCTCCAAGCTGTTCTTTTCCATAAAACAAAATACACTACCATTCAAAAGACTGGGGTCAGTAGAAATAAATTAATAGTTTTAGTCGGCAAGGTGTGCATTTAAAAAAGTGCGAGTTAGATTTTAGAGAATCTAATAAATGCTGTTCTTTCCTGAAATAATCAAATAATCCTGAAAATATTTTTATCATGATTTGAACACCAAATCAGAATATTAGAACGATTTATGAAGGATCATGTGACTCTGAAGACTAATGGCTGGTGGAAATTCAGTTTTGTCATCACAAAATTAAATTATTTTTTTTAAAATATATATTGTTTGAACAGTAGTTTATTTGTACAGTAAACTGGGTCTGAGAAGCTTTAAAACATATTTCAAATGTCCTGAAGCCATACAATTCATGCTTGCAATTGAAACATGGCACAATGCAAACGCCCAGAACCAACGCAAGAAAAAATGACTTTTCACTTAATTGACATCAAACATGGGTCATTGCATCTTGACGAGCAGCTTGGAAATTCTGCTGGAAGATTCTGCTGCTAACATAACATCTAATTTTCTTTTAACCTATCAGTGACTAACCAGTTAACAAGCTTTTTTTTTTAGTCTTTGACGACATCCTTTTATCCATTTTGCTTTTGGTTCTGCATTGCATGTTTCTTCATGTTGTTTTGTAATATTACAGTAAGCCTCTTCATTTCTTATCATTCTCTTGTATTTCTCACCCTAGAATCCTTCTTTACTGCCCCTCCATTCCATGTGCTGTCAGACACTTTCCTGTCGTCAAACTACAGCAAATGTTTCCACGTTCCTCTTGTTTACTCCTGTGGAACATCCTGTGATTACACTTCCTCTCCTCCCCTCTCTCCTTCTTTCTTGTTCCTCTGCTCCTTCTTCTTTCTTCTGGGTTAGTTCCCCCTACTATAGTGCAGCTATACCAGCCTGTGAGGAACCAGGACTGGTGCATCCCTTTCACTGTGACAGGCAACCCAAAGCCTGATCTACACTGGTACCATGAGGGAAAGCTGCTGGAGGAGCAGCAGTACATCAGGACCGAAATCCATGAAATCACAGATACGGAGTACCACGGCTGTCTGCAGCTTGTCATTCCCACTCACATTCACAACGGCATTTACACGCTGGTGGCCAGCAATGAGTTCGGAGAGGACAGCGGAAATGTGACGGCACACTTCATGCACATGCCTGATGTGGACCACTCAGGGACAGGTATGGCTGTGTAATGTGATTTATTATTATGTTTTAAAATAATACTTATTATAGTCTTATTGTAGTGTACAAGCAAACTGAAGTCATATTTTTGTTTCCACAGAGGGAGCGTTCTATTATGGTAAGAAAATTTTGGTGAATTATAGCAAGCAAAATTTTAAATACAAGTAAGCTGGATGAATCTTTTAAAAGGAAATCACTCCCCAACAAAAAAACTTTCACCCTAAAATCAAAATAAATAAAGGAATTATATTTTGCATGAAGAAATCTGTTTAAGACCTCTTAGATTTTTAGCATAGTGACAGAAATTTCGATGAGATGTAACCACATTTCCCCACTAAGTTCTTCATAACTGTGCTTCATTACTGTAATCCAAGGAGGAATAAGGCAGACAAAGTACCATGGTTACCAAGTACCAAGGTGGTAATGATGGGGGTGAGGAGCCAGACTGGCCAGGAATGGAGGAGTAGGCGAGAATCCAGAGAACAGCCAGGATGAAAGACCACGGTGGAGTCGATGGAGGGAGGAGCCATGGTGGAGACTTGTCTGACAACACCTGGGGGGTGACATGACGGAGATGATGCCGATGGTAGTGGTGCCCTGGGCGCAGACGGAGAACAGATGGAACCGGGCAACAACACGGATGGTCCTGGACGCCTAGGCTGAATCGCAGCAATGAGCGTCCGAGGTGGAGCCAGGGTGCCTGATGACTGAGGTGAAGCCGGTGCGACTGAGGACCGATGTGGAGCCAGAGGGAAGGCGGCGCTAGATGTTCTTGGCTCAGGCAGGGTGAAGTCTGCCTAAGGCAGAGCAAGATGGATGAGGGAGTCTGTTGGAGCCGTAAGGATGATGGTATTTGGTGAAGCTGAGGGAGGGAAGATCCAAGGTGGAGCCGACAGGTCGACGGACCGAGTTGGGGTGAGAGGATCAGGTGCTAGAGGCGGAGCTGGGGGATCCACTTGCCTGGGCAATGCTGGAGACTGAAATGAGTGCCGTTAGAGGAGAAATTGAGGTGCTGAAGAAAGCCCCAGCAGAGACTGAGAGCCGAGAGCGAGAGGCTGGGTGGGATCAACGACGATGACACAGACTTTGTGGTGACGAAACAGGTTTTACGCAGGGAGGAACGGAACTAGTGGCAATGAAGACATAGAAGACTTAGAGGTGGGAAAGACCAGCGGCAATGATGAAGGTCAGTAACAGCTCACTCTCAGTGGCGAGAGCATGGGAGGGGTCCTCCTCCATTCCCTCAACCTCCACTACCACTCTCATGTTGGCACACGATTTTGCTGGCTCACACACCTGGTCAGACTCTCTGTGGGACTCAGGCTCCAAGGCGATGGTTGGCTTAGTCCTCTTGTTTGGCTCATCCATCACGGCAGATTTGAGCTCCTGTCTGCGGTGGGCTCTGGCTTAATGTTTGAGCATGACGTGGGGGACAGTTGGCTGGGCTCTGGACCTGGCGTGGTAACGGGAGCAAGGTGGGGCTGGATGATGGTAATGGTATTTCTTTCAGCTTCGTCCACAGTAAAAGAGGATACATCCACCCAGAGCGGAAAGTTGATGTACTCAGCTAATGTCCAGCAGGTATTCCCCTGGGGCATTGGGAAGCCTGTCCATCCCCCACCTGAAGCCCTCCAGGGTGAAATCATCGCAGGTGGCGCGGTGGCAGATTTAGTCATGAAGTCATGAAAATCACCCTGTTCCCATGCAATTATTTATTTTCAATTATTATTATGATTTAAGTTCAGTGCAACAAATATTATACTTGAATATTTTACTTTACAACACACCTTTATAAGTAATTTATCATCAATTTTAAGTAATATATATTTTATAATTGCATTCATGCAAATTTTCGCATTACAATAGACTACTGGCATTTGGAGTTGCCACAATGCAAAAAAAAAAAAAAAAATCATAGTTATAAAAAGAGACTGCATTTTCTTTATGCAAAATATAGTTTCATATCATAATGGGGTGAAATATTTTGTAGACATTTCTTATCAGTTTTCATTAGATTTACCCAGCTGCTGATAAAAAATAAATAAAAAAAAAACATTGCTAAAATGCAGTTTATAGAATGATATTTATCACTGAATAATTCATTTCAATTTTTTTTCCATTTAAATGATGTAACACAGACACAACATTTAGTCCAGGTAAGACTGTTTTTTCGAGACTTTAGTTTAGACTGCATTTTCTTTATGCAAAATATAGTTTCATATGATAATGGGGTGAAATATTTCGTAGACCTGTCAGTTTTCATTAGATTTACCCAGCTTCTAAAAAAAATAAAAACATTCATAAAATACACTTTATAGAATTATATTTATCACTGAATAATTCATTTCCATTTTTCGTTCCATTTAAATGATGTAACACAGACACAACATTTAGTCCAGGTAAGACTTGTTTTTTTCTCTTATTGCTCACCATTTATATGTATTTGTTCAAACCTTCGGATTTTGAACTGCAATCGTATGCTAATGTTATTTGTTTTGTCTGTTTAAAGAAACCCCACCTCCAGAGGAGAAAGTTGCGGTATGTTTTTGTATTGAGTCAATTACTATAGATAATTTTTTAACTTTATTTTACAGTGTATTTGTATGTTACATGTATTTACTATTTAAATTATGCATAATTTTATGCAACTAACCCTAAACCAAACATAACTCTATAGTAAGTAAATATAGTTAATTAAAGTGTAACAAAGAAACCTTAAAATAAAGTGTAACCAAAATGTTCTTTCAGTTTATACTTAACCCTGTAAGACCCAAATATAGAAAAAAAGGGGAAAAAAATGTTTTCACCTATCAGATGTTGTTGTAGGAGGTCTCTGATGCAAATAATGAAGGATTTTTTTAAAAAATATGTTTTAGTAAGTTTTTAAGGAAATGTTGTAATATTGCAACGTTGGGCCTATGGGGGAGCAGAATTTCAGCTTTTGCACTCAGACTGTCAGAACAAATATACAGAACAACTAAGAGCTTATTTGAAGTGTGGCTTGCTTACATAGCACCATAACAGTAAATAATATGAATAATAATAATAATCACCCAATAGTCATATTTTTATTAATTAGAATTTATTAAAAATAAACATAAAATATAAATATTAAATACAAAACAGATTGAAATCTGTAAAATAAACAGTGTCCAGTGTTCACTTGCAATGATAGTCCTAAAAGCAGTTCCTTTCCTCTGAAAAGCAGAGACGGAGATTGCACTTCTTGCAGAGCGTATTCGAATATCCCTTTTTGCAGTGTCTGCAGCGTCCTTTCTGAAATGAAGATAATAGTTGTAAGAGTTAGAGTATGTTCAAGTATAAATCATTTTAATGAAATTAATCCTATTTATGTGATACATTCCACTGAAGTCTAGGGCTGGGACAGTTACCGCAATACCGTGGTCACATGACGCCTACCGCGGGTCTGAGCTCGTCAAGTCATCACCTCAAAAAAACATTGGCCTGCCCATGTGTGCACGTTGTGTCTAATGACATGGATTCATTGATTCTAATGACATGAATTATGTCTAATTACATTGTGTCTTACATGGATTCAAGGTTGTCTAACCAAAACTTATCAAAAGATGGAGCAGATCCGACCTTTCGCGAGTTGGGGAGCCGATGACAATAATATTCCTTTCGTATTAGAGATGCCATGATGGGCTATTTCTTGCTTTTCAACCCCGGTTAAAAAAAATCTATACCGTCCCAGCCCTACTGAAGTCACACAATTCTAAAAGGAATATACAAACCCCCAGACCTCTTACATCCCCACATTCCAGAACATTAACACCTGTCCCTGAACAATGGACCACGCAACCCCCTATGTCTGGACATCCACACCTTGAATAACCATCCTCCTCCACAGCAGTCTACAAACACTGTCTGCCTTGCTACAAACAGATATTTGGGCAAACAAATAAAGCCTTTATAAAAAAAACTGCTAACATACAGAAACAATTTCAAGTACCGGTACTGACAGGAAACTCCAACCATAAATAATTTATTCATTTAAAATGATTCAAATCTGATCTAAACTGGAAATTATAACAAATAACATTTAGATATTGTGAATAATCAAATACATTATATTTCTTTAAGTATTTCTCCTGTATATGAACATTTGAGAAGTGCAATGCCTCCATGTAATGTGCAAGGTGCACATGCTATTGTGACTACCATTCTATCCCAACGTTGTAAAATTACAACAAAGACATAACAAGCTACAAATCTAATTTGATGCATGCATTCCAAAATAACCAAGTATTTACATGAACTAGACATTCTAACAATGACAAAAAAAAATATTTCTGGGGTTTTACTTACTTCAATGTTGAAATATCCAGTCCAATGGAACAAGGAGATGCGCTTCCAGTAAAGTTTGCAGGTTGCATGAGTTCATGACATTATGGCAAGACCTACATACACATTTACTATCCAATGACATTGCAAGACTAAACATTAGGACCCATTAACTATGTAAATGTGGTCTTTGGAAAAAAAACTAATTTGCAGATCTGTTTTTTGAAGAGCTAAAAGTAATGTTGTAATATTACAACCACGGGTCTTACAGGGTTAAACTAAAAGTCAGTGGAGTCAACTTTCCAGAGAGTTTGAAAGCAGAAAAATTACTATTTTAGTTTTGTTTAAGAGCCTCAGTAAATAATGTTCATATGATCTCTAAAGTTGTCTAAATTTCTTTTGAGGTGGTATTACTTTTGTAGGTTAATTTGTAATGCATTTGTTTGCTTTTACAAACTGAGAGAGAAGTCTCATTATGTTCAGTGGTAATCGATAGCAAGCCTCAGATACTGTTGACAGAGATTAACATATGTTCACCAGGAATATTCCAATACTTCTTTGATATGTTATTGGACAATTACGTTTGCAACAATATTGTAGTAGCAAGTGATTTCAATATATAGTGTCTTTCTTTGATACAATGTTACTTACTTCCATAATTTCGTTAGGTTTAATGTGCTAAATCAATTCAAACTGACCCCAGATTGGAGTTGTGGAGTAAAATCTACTGTATGTTTTTATATTCTAGGTTTACATAGTGGTTGGGATAGCTGTGGTTGCTTTAACTGGATGCATCATTATGTTAGTGTTCCTCAAATATGGTAGAAGCTCCAAGTTTGGTATGAAAGGTAAGTTCATCATTTAAATCTATTCACTTCTGTCAACCTGGAATTAAAATGGACCCTATTTACCTTATTAATATATGTACGGTGCTCCCATGTATGTTATTCCAAATAAATGTTGGCATTGTTTTAGCATTTAACGTTTTTGGGGCCATTTACACAATACTGTTTTCAACTAGAAATGGAAATCTTTTTATCCATTTTGGCCATTCATTTACAAGACAACTGTGTTTTGAGGGGCCTGAAAACAAACTTTTTAAAACGATACCGTTATCCTCTCTGTGTAAACTACAAAAACATAAATTGTCACGCATATTACGCGTTCAGTCTAGGCGTGTAGTTTTTTTTACTTAGTGACATCGCCAACTACTGGCCTGGCAGCATAACAGAGCACATTTAGTCATTCCCGCCGATCCGTGTGAACAGAGAGAGACAAAGGAAGCAAAGGAATGTTTCATTTTTTAGAATGTCGTTGTCATGTAAACATATCTTTATTAACTTTCAGGTCTGTCTCTATTCTAATGTAGAACGCCCACTTTTCAGTTCTCATTGGAAAAATATTCACTCAGAAATTTCGTCACATTTTGTAAAGTAAAAACACTTTATTAATGGCTGGCAGATAATATTATCTATTGCAGTAACATACAGACCACAAATATAGAATAATATTAATTTTACTATTTTTTTTTAAATAATTGTTATTGTTTCCTCTTATAATAATGCACTTTTTTGAACACATTTGTATGGTATGTTTATTCATGTGTATTGACCCCGCAAAGGTTTTACATTTCTATGGATTATTGTCTGGGATTTTTGCCCTCTCCGCCAGGCTCCTCATCTGTCATCAGTAATGATGACGACTCTGCCAGCCCGCTTCACCATGTTTCCAATGGCAACAACACGCCATCATCCTCGGAGATGGGCCCAGATGCTGTTATTATCGGAATGACAAAGATTCCAGTCATCGAGAACCCCCAGTACTTCCGCAACCCTGGCAGTATGCTGAAATCGGACACTCGTGAGTTCCCGTGGCGTGTTGGGCCGTCAGCGGCCCCACTCCATCCTCTGCAATAGATTCCAGCCTAGGTTACCACTGGTCAGTTGTCATAGTAACCTCCCCTTCTATCACCATGGCGATGATATCAGGGATGGCTGACGCTGTGTAACTTAATCACTGTTAGACTGTACATTTCAGCAAGCATTCTTCATTCAAATTTTAGGATCCAACACAGTTGATTTGTATCTTACCAACCTGATCAGTCATTAGTGGCGTTTGCTAAGGCAAGCATCCCACCGGGCAGCTCATATGTAGGGTTATGTCAGCATGAAATCAAAATTTACCCTATTTATTTTATTATTGCACTGGTCTTATTATGAATGTTTAATTCATTAATAATTAATAATTCGTACATATACTTTTTGACCTCTAACATTATCTATCTTTCTTTAATGCCATAAATTACTCTTCCTGTGATATGAGTCACATCTCTCTGCTGATGTATGCAAGGCTGCACCAAGGTTATCATGAAATAAAAGTAATACATTAACTAAAACCATAAAAATGTCATTACCTGAAACAAACTAAATGGTAGCACTTTACTTGAACATTGTTGAAGATGTCTTTGTTATGACATCTTGACGTAAACCATTACATCATAACTTGTCAATGTCTTTGTCATGACAACTTGACATAAAATGTTAAACTGTCATGTGGTTGGCTTTGACATTGGCTGTCATGAGGCCATTATAACTGTGTCATGAATATTTTTCGTGGCCTCAACTACAGTGGTACTAATTTAATTTGTCATTAAAACGTTATAATGGATTCATGACAGCCAATGCCAATACCAACCACCTGACAGTTTAATGTAATGTTAACCTATCAAGCTGGGTGGTTTCTTAAGTTTGATCATTAATCTGCTATGTCATGTTTATGACAGGTTGTGTTGTCTTAGTAATGTCAAGTTGTCATGACAAAGACACTGACAGGTTATGATGTATTGGTTTATGTCAAGGTGTCATAACAAAGACATCTCAAACAATGTCATATTTGCATTAAAAATGTCAACTGAGCGAATGACACTTAATGACAGTTGTCGCAAACATGCATAAAACTTCCTTCATATTCATAACATATGTCATGTCATGATTATGAAGGTGTCATGTTAGTCTTATGCAAACCCCTTCAAGTAAAGTGTTACCAAATGAACATTAACCGAAATAAAATAAATAAAATAAAAAAACTAAAATGAATAAAAACGACAAAAACACGCAACAGAATTAAAATCAAAACAAAAAATAAAGAAAAAAAATAGAAATATTAACATATTATACTGTATAATAGTTATATTTATTAAAAATAAACAAAAAACTACTATAATAATAGTTGTGTTTGGGGCTAAAATAATTTAGCCAATCACATTCCAGTACACAAGCTCACTTTTTACAATCCAATCAACACCAGATGGATAAACTCAAGTCTCACCCTACATTTTCTCTGTGAATTATGTCAGTTGTAATGTAGTAAACTTGAGGGGTTTTTTTGCATAAATTAATGACTGAACAACAACACTTAAAGGGATAGTTCACCCAAAAATCATCATTAATCATTAATTACTCAACCTCATGTCATTACAAACCTGTAACACTTTCGTTCATCTTCGGAACACAAATGAAGATCTCTTTGATGAAATCTGAGCAATTTCTGTTCTTCCATTGACAGCTACGCAACTACCACTTTGACGCTTCAAAAAGTTCATGAAGAGATCACAAAACTAAACCATATGAAGAACCAATGAGGTTAATTCTTGTTTTACGCAGCACGTTAGAGCTTCCACAAGAACCAATGAGAATTGTTTTCATGTGTCAAGCAGGTTCGGTTGAGCTTCTGTTTATGTTTGCTGGTCAGTGGTTAATGTTTATACAGTATGTGAATAAAATCCTAAATTAAATCTGTTCATCATATAAAGCGAACGTGGTCTCGAACGAAAATTTGGACTAAACCTCTCAATTCATATGGATTAGCTTTACGAAGTGGTAGCTACGTAGATGTCAATGGAGGGACACAAATCGCTCAGATTTCATCCTTATTTGTTTTACGAAGATGAACGAAAATCTTATGGGTTTGGAACAACATGAGGGAGAGTAATTACTGGCAGACCCCTGACAGCTGCCTACATGCCCTAGTTTTTATATGAACAACCATCACTCAAATAGTAAAAATCTAGTTTTAACTACAAGTGTTATTTGTTTTGCAGTTGTCCAACACATAAAGCGTCACAACATTCTGCTAAAGAGGGAGCTTGGAGAAGGGGCTTTTGGAAAAGTGTTCTTGGCTGAATGCTATAACTTGTCTCCTGATCAAGAGAAGATTTTGGTGGCTGTTAAGGTATGGTATATTTACACAACAAAACATTCATTGAAATGACACAGGTAATTTCAAGTATAAGAGATAATACATGGCTTTCTTGTCTCACAGACTCTGAAAGAGGCCAGCGAAAGTGGGCGAGCAGATTTCCACCGAGAGGCGGAGCTCCTGACCAACTTGCAGCATGACCACATTGTCAAGTTTTATGGCGTGTGTGTAGAAAGTGACCCCCTCATCATGGTGTTTGAATACATGAAACATGGAGACCTCAACAAGTTTCTCAGGTTTGTATGAGAGCGTTTGTAACACCCCCATTAAACAGCAGTTTTTATAAACATTGATGTTTATAGGTTACATACAAGTTAAAAGGATTGTTCACCGACAAATATTTTGTTTCATCATTTACTCTAATTTCTATGAATTTGTACTTTTGTCCTTATAGTGAAAGTTAGTGAGGTCCAAACCTAACTTGCTCCACTTCAGACATTCTACTAGCTATAAGTAACAACAACATGTCAACTAACTCTCATTAGATTTTTAGTAGACTGTATTAGACTGTTAGGTGTCAGGGTTAGGGTGAGTAAAATAAGTTGACACTGTTGAGGGACTAATAATAACTCAAAATAAAGTGTTCATGTCAAATAATGAGAGTTATTTGACATGTATTTGCAAAGTTGCTTGTAGTTAGTAGAATGTCTAAAGTGGACCATTGAAATAAAGGCTCAATCCCAATTTACCCCTTGTCCCTACCCCTTGGCCCTATTCCTCCATTTTGCGCGTTCATGTCTAGGGGTAGGGAGTCCCGATTCTTGTTGAGATCGAGGGGTAGGGCTACATAGCCCTCGAAACAGAGATTTTTCAGAGGCACAGTCCAAACGGAGGGCTCAACGGCAAGTTGGCTTCGCAAACGGTTAAACATTTAAATTTAGCGCCAGATGATTCCAACACGCACATTATTTACTCTTATAATAATACTATAGTCATTTAAATTAAGAAATGGTATAATAAATTACCTTTCCGAATCAGAAAAGACATACATTTCGGAAAAGGAATGTTATAATCATCATGTTTATTCAAAGTTAAGAGCAGCTGCCCTGATTGTCAGTCGTTGTCATGGAGGAATCCTGTAAAAACTCTGTAACGGCAGAGCGATCGCCGACGACTGATGACGTTTCGGGTTCACGAAGGGTACCATTTCGTAGGGGAATATTTCAACCCCAAGGGGTGAAATGAGATAGAGCCAAAGTGTTACCAGAATATCTTATCATGTGTTACATGAAAAAGACTTTCTTTTTCTACAGAAAAAGAAAGTCATGCAGGTTTGGAAAGCAAATATTTTTGGCCTTTGTTAGTGAAAGGAGTCTGAACACGCACTGGCTAATTCTGAGCTACAGGCAAAACAAGTGAAAAACCTCAATCTCTCATTTTGGTTGATTTCGAGGATTTCACAAAAATGAGTTCATTAAACCCTGTGTAGGGATCCCAATGCTCCAAATAGCAATTAAACTTATAAAAGTATCTTTATTTGTGTTTTTTCTGAGAGGACTACATTTCTTTTATCTATGAAAAGTGCTGTTTTTCTCTGCACGCTTCATTTTAAAAAATTTAATCCGACTAATTTTGCCAGCATTTATGTAAAGCAATGCATATACAATGGAAGTTTTTGGGAAGTAAATGTGAAGCTAATAATCCTAAAGAAAATGGATTTTTTTAATAAAGAAATTGTTCAGTTGTTCTGTAAAGTTTAAAGGGATAGTTAACCCAAAAATGAAAATTCTATCATCATTTATTCACCCTCAAGTTGTTCCAAACCTCTGTGTTTATTTGTTCTGCTGTACACAAAGGAAGATATTTGGAAGAATGTTTTAATCAAACAGATCTCAATACCCATTGACTACCATTGTATGTATTTTTTCCTATGGTAGTCAATGGAGATTGAGATCTGTTTGATTAAAACATTCTTCCAAATATCTTCCTTTGTGTACAGCAGAACAAATAAACACAGAGGTTTGGAACAACTTGAGGGTGAGTAAATATGAAAGAATTTTCATTTTTGGGTGAACTATCCCTTTAAGTCTAAGTTGTAAAACTGAATATAGCCCCGTTCACACCGCCAGCGACACGCAGCGACAAAGCGACAAGATCCCATTCATTTCAATGGAACGCTGGCGACATCCGGCGACACGAGCGACAGTGACCGTTGGCGACAGAATGTAGGCGTGTCAAGCGACAAGAGACAAGCGACAAAAGTTGAGAATTTTCAACTTTATGCAAATGAGAAGCGATTTTCGCGAGCGACAACCAATAGGAAAGAAGACTTTCAGTGGAGCTCAGCTCACGTCACCGTCTCGAGTGCAGGCAAGACAGAAAGAAAGAGTTTGAGGACGATTTCACTGTTTTATATGATTTGACTGTAACCACATAACATGGATAATAAAATGATGCATGGAAAAGAAACTGTCGACAGTCTCAGTGAGTTTAATTCATACATTTAACGTTATAGTTCGAGTGTTGTAATTTTATGATGCACGTTTAGCACTGCTGCAGTTCATTTTACAATTTTCCCTGCATTACGTTGACTATTAGGGACAAGAAAATTGATTATTTGTCAAATTCGAATGACGTTTTTATAATTTGTGACAGTATGAGTGAATTTTAATTTGTTCATTCGATCGATCGTTGATCTAGTAAATGATTTAATCCATTAAACACAGCTATGGAGATATAAAAACACTCTCCCAACAGCATATGGTTTCTTTAGCCTTAAAAGTCATTTATTCCCAGTCAAATTAAAATTATATATCACTTGTGATGGTCTTTTGTATAGATATGGCCAGATGCGCAGTCTACCAATAACATAAGAGCGACAGCACTACGAACGCCCACAAGCGACATCACAGCACGAGCCTAGCGACACACAGCGACAAAATCGCTGGCGGTGTGAACGGGGCTTATGGCTTTACATGACTTTTCATGTAAACGTGTGGTGTGACGTCCGCTTTCTGATCTTCAACTTTTTTCAGTCATACACATGATTATATACACTCGATCATACACATATTTTCATCCTTTCTTTCTCTCTCAGGGCTCATGGTCCAGATGCGGTGCTGATGGCGGACGGACAGCAGAGTTTGATGGTGGAGTTGACTCAGCCTCAGATGTTGCACATTGCTCAGCAGATAGCAGCAGGCATGGTGTATCTGGCTTCACAGCATTTTGTGCACAGAGACCTGGCCACACGTAACTGCTTGGTGGGAGAGAACCTGCTTGTAAAGATAGGAGACTTTGGCATGTCCAGAGATGTGTACAGCACCGACTACTATAGGGTAAGTTTGTCTCATCTCGTCTGGTCCTTTTAGTCTGAGGAACACAAAATCTACTACAAATGTCTTATTTCATTTAAATCTGAATGCATAACTACATTATATATGATCATACAAAATGATTATATAAAAAGAGAATATAGATAATAAATTCCTTTTAACAAACATGAACAGCTGTGTTAACAAAATTATCCACTATATAGATTGAAGGGACAGATTTTAGTCATTGACCCATTTTAATTTTTCACTGGTTGATTCTTAAATTATTACATTTTGTACTTTATACATCTCCCAAAATTGATTATATCAATGTTGCATATTCTAGTGAATTTAAACCACTGAATTTGTGGAAGTGAATTTGTAAAGCAAAATGAAATGTTCTAAATTTCCCTGTAGGTGGTATTTAAAATATTTTGAAATATTTTGGAAATGAAATCTGGAGGGTGAATATTATTGAATTTTTAATAATGAAATTGAGTGTGAAATGTTTTCAGATGAAATATTCACAGCCTAAATAGAGAGGGTGAATTTCAGCCCCCAAAATGCAAGCCCTGAAAATACAATACATTCAAATACAAGCACTGTTAATGCAATGAATTTTTTTATTTATTCGTGTAATTCGACATTCGGCTTTTTTGTTTTAAAGACACGTGTCTCTAATTTACTTCCATAGGGTTTGTTAATCAATGTGAATTAACTATTCTGTCTCTCTCAGTTACTTAAAATATACTTTAAAAATATGTTGCTTTGGTTATCTGTTACAGCAAAAAAAAAAAAAAAATAGTAGCTGTTTTTGTTATTTCATTGCTCAAAGCTGCATTTTTTAATTTGTGACACTGAACAGAATTGCAAAAAGAAAGACTGTTTTTGAAGAAAAACTTTGATTGAGCCAATGTTGCCATGTTGTGATGCCCTAGTAAATATATTGCAATTGTGTTTATTGCCACTAAAAGCACAACAAATGACATATTACAGTGTTCAGAACCAATCGTTTCAAAACGAATTAGAACCAGCCTATTAAAATGCTGCATATCCATACATTCTTATGGGCTATATGCATGCATAAGTTCCGCATTTGACACAAGGATGCTCGTCCATTTCCGGTTGTGGAGTTTAAAGCGGAGGAAAACCGAGGAAAACAGGATTATGGCAGAGTCTTCAAAATTTACTGTCCTCCCGTCTTTGAAACGAAACGTACATACGTTTAGATGTAATTTTATATATAGTTATGTTTATTTAATATTTTTAAAAAGAAGCATAAACACAACGAGGGGTGTCTGTTTTATCTGTTTTTGTGACTAACGTTTCTTTTCTATAACTATGGAGTATAAAATTCAATATAAATTCTCGGTATTGCATTGGACTCTACGATCGGCGGAAGTTATCGAGCATCCTTACACCTTCACCGGAAATACCGCCGTGCATAGAGCCCATTGGGGGCCCTATTTTAACGATCTGAAACGCAAGTGTCAAAGCGCATGGCGCAAGTAACTTTGTGGGCGGGTCCCGGCGCTGTTGCTATTTTCCCGGCGGGATAAATGCCTCTTGCGCCTGGCGCAAATCTAAAAGAGGTTGGTCTGAAGTAGCTTCATTATTCATAGGTGTGGTTTGGGCGTAACGTGAAATAAACCAATCCGAGCGCCATCCAACATACCCTTTAAGAACAGGTGCGCATGTTGCATGATGGATTGTTATTATAACGGCGGGTTTACCAGGCGCGCGCCAGGAGCGTTCACAGTCGATGAGACCGACGTTCTTGTCAGGACAGTGAAAGACAGAAGTGACGTTGTATAGGGATGGGAGAAACTCTTGCACATCAGCGTCGGTTAAACATTATAGCCTATACGTATGTTTCTTGCCACTATTGGGCAAACAGGTCTGATCCATAGTACTAGCTACAATAGCCTTAAGAAATGGGTATTTCAGTTTTTTCATCTTCATGTAAACCAAAATGATTTCCCTCATGTGTTAATATTTTTCCTTGTTATAATGTAGCTATGATTTGCAAAAATAAAAACTACTGCATCTATGTTGATGAGAGAATCAGTATATGCGCGTTGTGTAGGCCTACCCGCTAGGCTATATTATGGCCAAGCATGCGCGCTTAAAATAGCATTATGAACAACGCGCAACGCGCCACTGACTTTAGACCAGGTTTTTTATGGTCAGTGGCGCAATTGTGTTCTGGAAGTGTAAAATAGCACCTGGGAATGTTTGCGCCGAAACACGCCTCCTTTTTGCGCCGATCCGCCCAGGGAGCGCAAGTTCATTTCCTAGTTTACCGACGTGCGTCTGTGGAGGGGAAAATCCCGCTTTGCGCACGTGCAAAATAGGAATGAGACATGCGTTTGTGTATAAAGTCATTTGCGCCGGGTGCAAGATAGGGCCCTGGGTGTTCAAACTAAACCACTGAGGAGTGTGAACACAGAAACTATCCAAGAACTGGTCCACAGGCCCACAACTGCTCAGAGACAAATCTTTGCTTAAACATTTACGAAGTGTGAATGCAAACATGAACACGTGATGCAACAAAATATGCTAGAGGACTTTTAAAGTTCTAGTTTGGGTTATTATTTCCCAATCCCTTCTCTCCCTTTTGTTTCCTGACATTTCTCATTTGTCATTTGAAGGAAAAACACTTTTAACCCTCTTATTATCTTTGGGGTCTTTTTGACCCGCAAATGACTTTTGGTCAAATTTTAAAAAATGTTCTCTTTTTCCAAATGGAATGAAACTTTCTACAACTCTTTACACTATCATGATCTACCAAAAAAAAATATTTTGGAATGATGTCTGTCTTTATATTAGCATGAAAAAAATTCCAGCACTCTTTATCTTCGGGGTCCCTGGAGACCCCGCATAGTAAATATACAAAATTCATCATTAAAATCAGCAACAACGAAGAAACAACGCCGATCACATAGACAGAAATAAAGTGGCACACTTCCAACAATGCAAAAAACATCCAAAACGCACACACACACACACACTCACACACACACACACACACACACATTTCAAATACCAACACCTCCAGTAAACAGTAAACACCTCCAGTGCACCACCAGTTTTTGTTCCTAATTGTTCAAAAAAAAAAAAATTAATTGAAAATCATTTTTTTAGGAAATCTTTTATTAATTACAACGATTATATTTGTTTTACTGCTTTATTTTCTCATTTGTTATTGCTGTTCAGTTCATTGCATGTGTTTTTTTTCAACATGTAATATAACTGTTCATTTCTGTTAATTTTTTTTCTTTTACAGTTCGTAACTGAAACATTGATTTAAAATTATAGAATTATATTAAAAACAGATAATTGAAATAAATGATCAAATCTAAAGACTCCAACATTTCTCTTTGTAACATCATGTTCAGGTTTGATTCTAATCATAATGTAACATTATTGAAAAAACTTTTGTCAGGACAAAAAATACTTAACTTTGATAAAAAGTTTTTTTTTTTGTTATAATTGTGATTTTATAATATTTAGATATGAATCCAACTGGAAAAACTTGTGAAATAAAAATAGTTTGGTTAGTCACATAGATAATAGCTTATAGTGGAGGTCTATGGCCATCTAGTGGTTAAAGTGATATTTTTTTTTTTTAAAGTGTATTTTCCAAAAAAATTGTCAAAAATCTTTCATTAAACCATTTTAAATAATCCATGTTATCTCCATGAATGATAATTAGAAATCTGGGTCTTTCATAAAGTGAATTTTACATACAATGCTGTTTTTTTGTAAAAAGCCTATTTAAATAAATATTTATTTATTAATTTATAGAAATTTAAAAGATTTCAAAAATCCTCCAAAAACTGCACAAATGTTGAATAAAAACATTAATAAATAGAGTAAAATTACATTTGTAAAAAAAAAAAATTATTATACTGCTTCAAAATTAAATGTTATTGTCTGGGGTCCCTGGAGACCCCAAAGATAATGAGTGTAGACACAAATGAAGATAATAGAAGGGTTAAAAAAATCTGTTTTAATTTGTTGAACACAGATCTGACATAGGGAAAAACTTAACACCTAAAAGTAAAGGGCAGTTTGTATATGTCCATAATGGATAAGATGACTTATTTATGACTGATAATTTTCCTCTAGAACACTGTTGTTTGTATGATTTGTTATGACTTATAATTATTTAAATGCATGCATCTGAACAGCTGATTAAATACTGTAAAAATGAAAGTGCCTCAAAACCCAACAGTTCCCCATAGTGAGTTCTTCCAGAAAAAGCCCAGACCATCTGACACTGAAGGGCTCTCCCAAACCTGCATGCTGCCAACACAGCCGGAAACACTCTGCTGTGTCAGCAGCCATGTGTGTGTGTGTGTGTGTGTGTGTGTGTGTGTGTGATGAAGGAATATCAGCTTCCTCTGCTGTATAACAGGAGGAAAAAAACAGGATTTTGTCATTGCATGATTTGCAGGAATCTTGCAATGTAATGTCAAGATAATGAGGCACCTGGTGGACTTATATTAGACATTAGCCACAAACTGCATGTTTCATATCAAGCTTATTCTCTTGTTTTAGCTGTTAATGCCCCATATGCTTAATCTGAGTGTGGATGAAGTGTCTCCTGTTTTTGCAAGCACGGTTTGCAATGCCACAATTCCTATTATTCTGCTCTTGTATGAGTGGAAAGTTCATTGTGCTATCTAATGAATTGTTCACTTAAATATGACATTTATCATCACTTACTCATTCTCGTGCTATTCCAGGTCTTCTGAAGCCACAGCTTTGTGAAAGAGACCCAAAATTGTTGAAAATATTTCCCTTCTGTGTTGGCTCTCCAATCTCATTTACACTTCTGCCACATTGTGATTAGTCATGATACACAAGAACCAATGACATCTGGTACTTGAGAGCTGCAATAGAGGGGAAGCTTAACAATGAATCCTGTCTGTTCTCCGCAAGGCTATTCTATAGCTTCAGAAGACTTGGTATATAGATATATACGACTTGATTTATAACTACTCTAGATGTAATGTAAGGGAACTTAGGTTTAGGTTTAATGGTATTATATAGTTATTACCCAGTTATTGAAATTACATGACTGTTCAAAAGTTTGGGATTAGTGCCATAAATGTAATACTTTCTATGAAGACCATGCTTATAATGAATTATAGCTCCATTTATACTTATATATAAGTATTATAATGTTATACATTTATAAATATCCATTAAAACTTATGCTGCATTATAAGAGAAGTTACAGTTATTTTTGTATTTATAGATTTTTTTAAGAACTACTTATAAGTTATGCATTTGCCTTTTCAATGCACATGCTAATTATCCATTATACACAGATTTTTAAGTATTAATTAGGCAGTCATATGGTTCCAGGAATATATTTATAAAGATGCGACCTGCATTGCTATTATAGTTAAAATAACTTTTTATTAATTCAGATTTATTTCTCTCAGATAAGTGACTATATTTATGAAATTTTTTTCTATATTTGTGTTCTATATTTGTGACTATATTTGTGTTCATATAAATACTTATTGTGAGGGATAATACAGTTACTAACCTCTATAAATGCATTTCAGTCTTTTAAGTAAAGTGAAAACAGGATGAAATTTTCCTAAAGCAAATTTCATAAAAGAAATCATCAACATGTCCTCATTATACTTTTACGTTGTTTACTTGTCATATACATATAAATAATGATCAATAATTTCTGTAATAAAATAAAGAAAAAAAAATAAAGTTGAAAAAAGTAAATATTTTTAATGTTACATACTAGAAAATGTAAATACTTGGTACAGAAAACAAGTGTCTGTGGAACTATTTTATGTGATCATTTATAAATTCTAAAAAAAAAATAATAAATGTGACTATAAATGTTCTTATAATGCAGTATATGTCTTAATGAGTCTTTATGAATATATTTATAGAATAGTATTACTTATAAACAAGTACACTCACCTAAAGGATTATTAGGAACACCTGTTCAATTTCTCATAAATGCAATTATCTAATCAACCAATCACATGGCAGTTGATTTAATGAATTTAGGGGTGTGGTCCTGGTCAAGACAATCTCCTGAACTCCAAACTGAATGTCAGAATGGGAAAGAAAGGTTATTTAAGCAATTTTGAGAGCGGCATGGTTGTTGGTGCCAGACGGGCCGGTCTGAGTATTTCACAATTTGCTCAGTTACTGGGATTTTCACGCAAAATTATTACAAAGAATGGTGTGAAAAGGGAAAAACATCCAGTATGTGGCAGTCCTGTGGGCGAAAATGCCTTGTCGATGCTAGAGATCAGAGGAGAATGGGCCGACTGATTCAAGCTGATAGAAGAGCAACTTTGACTGAAATAACCACTCGTTACAACTGAAGTATGCAGCAAAGTATTTGTGAAGCCACACAATACTACACACAAAAGCCAACACACACAACCTTGAGGCGAATGGGCTACAACAGCAGAAGACCCCAGGAAACAGGAAAAAGAGGCTACAATTTGCAAGAGCTCACCAGGTGAAGACTGGAAAAATGTTGCCTGGTCTGATGAGTCTCGATTTCTGTTGAGACATTCAGTTGATAGAGTCAGAATTTGGCGTAAACAGTGTGAGAAAATGGATCCATCATGCCTTGTTACCACTGTGCTGGCTGGTGGTGGTGGGATATGTTTTCTTGGCACACTTTAGGCCCCTTAGTGACAATTTGGCATTGTTTACATGCCACAACCTACCTGAGCATTGTTTCTGATCATGTCCATCCCTTTATGGCCACCATGTACCCATCCTCTGATGGCTACTTCCAGCAGGATAATGCACCATGTCACAAAGCTCGAATCAGTTCAAATTGGTTTCTTGAACATGATAATGAGTTTGCTGTACTAAAATGGCCCTGCAGTCACCAGATCTCAACCCAATAGACCATCTTTGGGATGTGGTGGAACGGGAGCTTCATGCCCTGGATGTGCATCCCACAAATGTCCATCAACTGCAAGATGATATCCTCTCAATATGGGCCAACATTTTTAAAGAATGCTTTCAGCACCTTGTTGAATCAATGCCACGTAGAATTAAGGCATTTCTGATGGCAAAAGGGGGGTCAAACACAGTATTAGTATGGTGGACCTAAATTAATAATCCTTTAGGTAAGTGTATATATTACTGATCCCAAACAATAGTCCTTTAGTATTCAAATAATATTGTTTTAAAAAAATAAATGTCTGTTATCTATTGATACCGATGACAGAACACTGCAATACAGCGCTGTACCTATTTTTTTAACGGTGTCATAAAATTATTAGTGTTTTTAAATATTAACATTAATTGTTAATGATGGAAAAGGCCATCTAAATGTCAAAATAAGCTAAGTTAGCATGCACAATTAAATATCAAATGGCAACCAATTCATTCAAATAAAACATCTCCATTATTGGCAGATAACTAATATAGTACTGATATATTGTGCATCCCTTAAATGTATATAGTTTACTTTGCTTATTACACTATTATTGAAATGGTAGGAGATACAACATTACACAAGATACACTATTATTGAAGTGGTAGGAGATGGTTATAACAAGTGCATGTGCTTCTATCACTCACTGAACCCACTGTGAATCTGTATGTCAGGTGGGTGGTCACACCATGCTGCCCATCCGCTGGATGCCCCCAGAGAGCATCATGTACAGGAGATTCACCACAGAGAGTGACGTTTGGAGTCTGGGTGTGGTACTCTGGGAAATCTTTACCTACGGCAAGCAACCCTGGTACCAGCTCTCAAACAACGAGGTAAGGCATCATCATCATCATACCTAATCATACATCATATATATTTACAAGCAGGGAGGGAAGTTTGATCATTCACACACAGCGATTACTTTTGCCTTGTAAAAAAACTACTGTTTCTAGGCAGACAGATGCACCCTTAAAGGGATAATCCACTTTTTTTTTTTGGAAATAGGCTCATTTACAACTCCCCCAGAGTTAAACAGTTGGGTTTTAACGTTTTCGAATCCATTCAGCCGATTTTCTGATATTTAGAAGAATATCAGTAACCAGACAGTTTCTGGTCTCATTGACTTCCATAGTAGGAAAAAAATATATACTATAGAAGGCAATGAGACCTCAAACTAACTGTTTACTGATATTCTTCTAAATATCAGAAAATCGGCTGAATACATTAGAAAACGGTAAAACCCAACTCTTTAACTCTGGGGGAGTGGTAAAATGAGCCTATTTCCAAAAAAAGTGGAGTATCCCTTTAAAGGAGCCTGCATTCAGTTTTCATTCTGGACCGTGTTTGTGCTGCCTCCTGCAGGTAATCGAGTGTATCACACAGGGACGGGTGTTGCAGAGACCTCGTACTTGCCCCAAAGAGGTGTATGACCTAATGCTGGGCTGCTGGCAGAGGGAGCCCTACATGAGACTCAACATCAAAGAAATCCACAATCTGCTCCAGAGCCTGGCCAAGGCATCACCTGTTTACCTGGACATCCTGGGCTGATCCGTTTGCCAGTATGGGTGTGTAATTCTTTGTAAGGAAGAGTGTGTGAATGCATGGAATAAAGGGAGTAAGGGATGGAATATAATTTGAGTGATTGAATGTGGATTCATATAGAGAGAGTGTGAGTGTGTGTGTGTGTGTGTGTGTGTGTGTGTTCATAAAATGGCTTGTGCTTCAGCCTTCTCACCACATAGACTAAAGGCCTTAAAGTTGACTGTGTGCATTGCTTTGAGTTTTCCATGTCTGGACATCTCCCATATCTGTATTGCATCATTGTGTTTTCTAAAAACCCCAAATGGTCTACAGACGGAAACATCTGATTGTTGTAAATATGCATCAGAGACAATGCAGACCTTTTGTTTTAGAACCTTTTTGAAAAAGGGAACTCGGTTTGGGAAAGTTTACACTTGTTTTTCTGTCACAATTTGTTTTATCGAGATGGACAAAATTTGGACTTGATGAGGACCCCGCCATTAGCACAACCGCTGATGACACCCTGGCGACATTCTGGCAGATCGCAATACTATTCATACCGCAAATTATCGAGTAACAATCATGGAACTGCCATTCATGTTTCATTTGGATTTTTTTTTGAACACATCTGATATCATTTTAGACTATTCTGTGCCAAGTTTTGATGTCTAACGCTGAGGTTGATGAAAGGCGTTTTTGGACGTCTCTGTGCACCATCTAACTCAGCGCGAACTTTGTAATAGAAGCACAGCGACAAAGACTCCTCCGATTTAGTTTTTTTTTCTTCGGAAGAGGTTTGAGGTTGGACATAGTGTTTGGAGTGAGCACAGAGGCAAAGTCACCAGCAGTGGCACTGACGTATTTCTCAGACTTTGTTTGGCTCCCTGGCCATACGCGCTGAAGTTCTGATTCAAAGGGCAACTTGTCTCTCGAACTGTGTCAGTCAATGGTAACATCATTTTTTTTTACACCCCAGGGTGCTTACACACTAGAAATGTGTCTGATGGACTGACCATCCGTCGGTGGTATTTCCCTGCCTTCAGCCCAATATACATAGGTTTTGGATGGAAAGAGCTGGGGCAGTTTGAAATCAAGCTGGAAACACAGCCAATTGGATTTCTGAAAGCACAAGTGGACCCGCCTCCCTGATCAAATCAACGAATTCCCAGCGAACTAGTGTGTAGGCGCCCTTATCATTGTCATGTCGCAATTTGATGGACCTTGCCTTTGCAAAGACTGAAGATTTTTATCTTAACTGTTCCTGGGGAGAACAAACCATAGATGTTGTCCATAATGCAACCAACCTGCCTGAACAGCTGGATTTGATTTGCTCTCTGATTATTCATTATTACGTTTATGTAACAATTGCGAAATAACTGCTAAATAATATGTGTATGTGATAATCGATGTATTGTGGTCCGTTTCAAAGCGATGGGCTTGGTGGGCACTGTGAAGTGAATGTTCATGTGAGAATGACACAAGTCGTACTGTCCCTGAGGTCACGACAGGAAGACCCAATGAAGGGACTGTCCCGATTCAACTTGTGTTCCAACCCCACCAAACAAGTTACCAGAGGAGGACTACAAAGGACTAAATGGAAACTTAAATTGGTATTATCAGAGGACATTATACATTGCCTTCGGAAAGTATTTAGAAACTTAGTCTTTTTTTTCACAGTTCGTTATGTTGAAGCCAGAAAATAACAAGTGTGTGAAAACTTTGCAAATGTGTTAAAAAAGAAAAAATTTTTGAAATATCACGATGATTTAAGTATTCAGACCCTCCCGGCCTAATCACTTTCGACACGATTACATACTAGAGTATTTTCGGATGTGATGTGACAAGCTTTGCGCACCTGGATTTCAGGATTTTCTGCCTTATTTTCTACGAATTTATGCTATGTCAGGTTGGATGGGGACTGTTGGTGGACAGAGATTGTCAGGTCTCTCTGGAGATGTTTGATTCTTTGGGTTCAATTTTGAGCTCTGGTTGCATCACTTCGACAACATTCATAGCATTGTCTTGGCTGTATGTTTAGTTTGGAGGTGAACCTTTGGACCAGTCTAAAATCTTGAGAGCTCTGCAGCTTTCCTTCTATATTAACCAGTTTATCAGTCCCTGCGTCTGAAACACACCCCCACTGCTTCACCGTTGGGATTAGGGCTGCACGATGTATCACTTTAACATCGATATCGCGATGTGCGAATCCACGATAGTCACATCGCAAGGATGTGCGATGTCACTCATATCGTAGTTAATCCGTGATTCATGATCAGTAGGCTACGTGCCAGCAGCTCCCCGGCCCGTAAGGCTTGTGATTCGCGGATTAAATGCAAAGTTTAACCATCATAGTGTGCGTTTATCAATTTGCAAGTCCTGTCAGTTTAAACATCAAGCGCAAGAAGACTGGAACTTGCGCGTTATTTTCTGTCAGTCTTACTAAAGCGCATTTTTGTCCCGCCAAAGCTTGACCGGTGAATGATGTGTGATGCAGATGACGATGAGTGAGTGACTTCTGCGCTCGTTTAAATGAGAAAGTGAAAGTCCCAGTCGCGCGTGCAGTCTCACTGTCTTCAAACTGTCTTGATCTCTCTCCCAGTCTCGCGCATATAATGATTTAAGTTGACTAATATCTTTGAGAATACATGACGGTAAATGGTCGGAAGACAAGTTATTTTTTTTTCTGAACTACCACTGGTTGTGAATTGCCGTTCCACATCCAGATGACATTACATAAACCACACTTTGAATAATAAAAAAAAGCTATCCAGTCATGAAATGTTTTCTGTGTTGACACAAATCTTGTGCGATTTTCTAACCTGCCTGGATAATCACACAACGTGTGGCGTGGTCCGTTAATGACCCGTCCGATTCGCGAACTAATGACTCGTTTGAACCGATTCACTTTAATGAATGGTTAAAACAACTGATCTATTCAACACTGAACTGAAGATACATAAATCGGAAACACTTCACAATAAGGTTACATTTATTAAAGTATAGTAAACTACATTAATAATAGTAATTCATTACATTTATATAGCACTTTTCTCTGCACTCAAAGTGCTTTATATAGGGGGAAGGGGATCTCCTCAACCACCACTAATGTGCTGCATCCTGTTAACATAACCTGTTAACAACATTAGTAAACATTCAATTAATATTAGTTTCTTTTTATGCGGATTTACTCCATGACAAAACCACCCCAGTCATTCTAGAATGATTCATTCTTTCCAAATAGAGCTATTCAAGTCATCTGGGAAATTGTTCTAATATCGCAATATATATCGTGGAAATATAAAATATCGCAATGCCATTTTTTACCAATATCGTGCAGCCCTAGTTGGGATGGTTTTGCACAGGTGACAAGAGGTGCCTGGTTTACTCCACGTGATGCTCAGAATCGAGGCTCATCCGACCAGAGAATCTTGTTTCTCAGGCCCCGTCCACACTACTGCGTTTTCGTTTAAAAACGAAGACCTTTTGCTACGTTTGCACCTCCCGTCCAGACTAAAACGGGAAAAACGAAGACCTAAAACGGAGAAGTTTAGAAACGCTGCAGCTCCGTTTTGCGTTTTGAATCTCCGGAGGGCGTTTTAGGCCCCGTTTACACGAAGGGAAAACGCAGATATTTCCCTGCGGATTGGCCTCTCGATTACAGGAGAACCCCATTTTTATCACAGAAAATGATTATTTCTAAAAACTCTGGCCAAAGTGGAGATTTCTGAATGCCGGTTATGTGTTGTCGTGTGAACTGGGAGAAACGGCGTTTTAGGTTCTTTCTTGTGGGGATTCTGATTGGCTTGCATGGCTTTATCCTTCTCCCTACACTGCCGCCAATAGGTTTGCCATAGTTATGATGGCGCTCGACGGCGTATTTATGCGGGTGTGTGAACAATGTTATTTTTGAAAACGGAGAGGGGGAAAATATTTGTTTCGCTAAATACCCGGCTTTGTGTAAACGTGGCCTTAGTGTAGACAAGACAAAACACATGACTTAAGAACTTGACTTGGCTCTATGATTGGGTGTCATCAGTCATGACGTGTCCTTCCCTGATTCGTCAACCACTGTTTACACCGGCACGCGCATGCCCAGTGTTGGTGAATGGTCACGTGATCCGTGTTTTCAGTCATTTTAATATGGACGGAGATCATTTCTAATACGCAGATAAAACGCTGGAGTGGACGGAGATCGTATTCATTTTAATTCTCCGTTTTTAAACGAAAACACAGTAGTGTGGACGGGGCCTCATTCTGAGAGCCATTTAGCTTCTGTTTTGTACAAATTCCAAGCAAGCTTTCATTGGTCTTGCACTGAGGTCGGTTTTTACCAATATGAATTTTCATCTGTTAGTTAGACCTTAAAGGGATCCTCCACTTTTTTTGGAAATAGGCTCATTTTTACCACTCCCCCAGAGTTAAACAGTTTTACCGTTTTCAAATCCATTCAGCCGCTTTTCTGATATTTAGAAGAATATCAGTAACCAGACATTTTCTGGTCTCATTGACTTCCATAGTAGGGAAAAAATACACTATGGTAGTCAATGAGACCAGAAACGGTCTGGTTACTGATATTCTTCTAAATATCAAAAAAATCGGCTGAATATATTCGAAAACGGTAAAACCCAGCTGTTTAACACTGGGGGAGTGGTAAAATGTAACCTGGCCCTAGCCAGATGAATTTCGCTCCGCCTAGCTCCACTCATCCATCTGGAACCGATTCATTGAAATGGCGTTTCAGAAGGCTGGGCCTTATCAAAAATCCTTGCATATGATTGGATAAGCCACTTGTCTGTCATCTTTATCGACGTGTTATTTCAACCACTCACACCGAAGCCAACCCGTGACGCTGATGAGAGCGACGCAGGAAAAAACAAAACAGAACAGCCGACATCTTGGATATAGCAGCAGTGCAATCAGCGCAATGTCGGTAAACACGGATGAAATAGCAGCATCAATGTTAACGCTTGCTTCCTTGATGCGAGCCGCCATTGTTGTCTGAATCAAAACAGTCTCACGGTCGCTTCTCCACTACGTCACATCTATGAAACTCCCGCCCTGCGTCCTGATTGGCTAAGCCATAAAGTTGGTTGGAGAAATCACTCTCAATGGAAGAGGTTCCAGATGGATGTGAGTGAAGCTAGGCGGAGCTAAGCGGAACGACGTTCATCTGGCTAGGGCCAGGTTAGGTAAAATGAGCCTATTTCCAAAAAAAAGTGGAGTATCCCTTTAAACAGACAAGCGTGTGCATTTCCAAATCACGTCTAATCAATTAAATTCCAAAACAGGTGGACTCCAGTCAAAGTGTAGATATATCTCGATGTGATATATAGAAGATATGAAAGATATATCGAAGTGTAGAAATGGGATTCTAAATTTCAAGTATCTTGGCAAAGAGTCTGAATACTTATGTCAATGTAATATTTTAGTTTTTTTTTGTTTGTTTTTTTTTAATACGTTTTAGAGGCCCAGTAAGAGTTAAGCCCACTACACACCAAACTGGCATCAAAGAATTAGCGGCGACGAAAGCTAAATGTTTTGGCACCTCGCCTCAGCCAAACACTTATGGTTCTGTTTCTGCATGAGAGGAAATAACTGTCTATTCCAGCAGATGGCAGTAGTCATTATTCAACATTCGTGCTTGCTTACAATTTTGAATACAAATTTGGTTGAGTCTTGGTTGGATCTTGGAATTTTGGTTGAGTTGCAGTCTTCACTTTCTCCATTCTTAAAGCTCTGTGCAATCGCACACTTTACACAGCCCATGTGACAGTTCGGTTATGTGGTATGGAGTGTAGATTGAGGTGAAAACACTTAAGCATTTAGGTTAATTTATTTCAATTTTCACTTTTAGGGTAAACATTTAGCACTATGAATTTTCACAGGAGAAAACCAGTCGCTTCAATAGGAATTGTGTGAGCTTTACTGGGTGAGCTGTGCTTTATACATCATTTTTTTTTGTTCACAAGATTACCCTATTGTGACTGCACCTTAAGGGTGTAACATAAAAAAAATGAAGGAATCTAAATACTTTCTGAATGCACTAAGTATTTCCAAAGTGGAGTTTGCTTAGGCAAACGTCACTATTACTGTTGTTCATACTTAGGGACTTACTTTAATATTACACAAAGTATACATTCAATTCAGTTGTATCTGTAAAACCAGGCCGGTCAAAATGAAATCTCGTCTAGTTCTTTAACCTGACTATCATTACTGTTGACTAATTGCAGGGCTACAGTCCTCCTCTTGTCCTCCTTTCTTTTTTTTTTTTCCAGTTCAGAATAATGGGGCTCCTCGTGGTCCCCAGCAACAGATTTTGCACCGACTAACTGATTCTTCGAGGTGTGAAGAACTGGAGATGTGTTGCTTTGAAAGCGTCTGTATATATGCAATTAGACTGTAAATATACATGAGCAGGATCAATCATTGTTTGTACACTGATGTCAAATTCTTTCCAAACGGTTTATTGGCAGGACCTACTTTTAACAGCCGACATCACGAGTCGTCGAACAGTGTCCAATCGAGTCAAGTGTCGGTCGTTACGGTCATGATCTTTTGAGCAGTGACTTACGACCTCTTAGAGCTTTGCACTTTCTTTATAGATGTACTGCTCATATTTTTGTAGTTTTCACCCTACAATTGTAAGCACTGCAAAAAAACGAACAAAAAAAAAAAAACGAACAAAAAAATGCACTGAAAGAGGTTATTTACATTGAAGGGGATTATTTGCTAATGTTACCGATGTTGGAGAAATGTATTCGGTCAGTTTCGCTGAACAATGTTTCCTCTGTTGCGGCAGACTGACTTTACATGAAGACTTTATTGAACAAACATGGCATTTTCTCCATTTTTTTTTTTTGCTATACAGATTTCTGTCTGTTCTAATAGCCAGCCTGTACTTTATAATCCATTCTGTACAGTTCTAATAGATGTCTATATAAATAGTATGTTCTCTCTATATATTCTGTTTTAAACAGGCATCACGTCAAATGTGTGTTATTATATAGAGAAGAGAAAAAAAAAAACATCTAATGGGCCTCTGGCAATATGTGAGTGTACAGTTTATTTTTCGTAACAGTGTGTTTCTTTTTCCTGTGGTTGTTCATAATGAAAATATTATTTTTTTTTATATCTGTAATTAATCAAATAGCCTTTTCCCCCTGTGTAGTAAACAATTTGACGTTACCAACACCTACTGCGCCCGTTTTTGTTTGTTTAACTGAGGATTGATTCACATCCAGAGGGAAAGAGCCAAGAGAACCGCCATCCTTGTTTCATTTCTGAAAAGCTCTTAACATTGTATATGAAAGAAGAACTGTGATTGAGCACTGGAACACTGTTTATGCATTATTTATCTTTTACCCAAGCTTTTTTTGGGGGGTGAATCCCACTAAAACTGTCGGAAAATGTCCTGGTCACCCCAAAATCAAAAGAATACCTGTAAACAAAATAATCTTTTAAAAACATTTACGCTTTTTTTCCTTTGATTTTGGGATGGAATATAATCTGGACATTTCTTTGTGAAATGCACTTGTTTAGGCAAAGGGACTAAGATATTTATGATCCACTTTTCTTTTATTGGTTTAGATGGATCACTGGTGAGTGAGTGTGTGTGTGTGTGTGTGTGTGTGTGCGCGCGCTCCCGGAAGACTCAATCTCTCATGGCTTTAGGTGTCAGTACTCTATGCTTGTGCATCCTGTGAGAAGCTTCTCTGCAGTCAGTGGAAATGTTCCTTGTAATACTGTGCATTTAATAAAAGTGGTATGTCTTACAACATTGTTTACATGTTGCAAATTATATTCATACTTTTAAAGGTGCACAAAGTAAAAAAAAAGTCATATCAGTTGCCTAATAAAAGATTTTATTTTGCATACAGGTGGTTTCCTCTTGCAGTTTAGTATTAAAATCCAGACTACTGTTCAGGATCAACCAGCTATAGATAAAAATGATTTTGTGCACCTTTAAAAACCTATTCCACATATATATAATAAAGATATCCAGCTATACACACACACGTACACAGAACATTCTAGAAGTTCTTAAACTTTTTTGATATTCTCAACAAGGCTGCGTTTATTTTATTTAATCAAAAATACAGTAAAAAACTAATATTGTGATTTATAATTTGCATTGAAGGAGCTGTATGTAAGAAATTTATTTCAAATAATCATAAAATGACCCATGTCACCAGAGCCGGACAGTATCGGAGTACATTTACTTGAGTACAGTACTTAAGTACAATTTTGAGGGATCTGTACTTTACTCAAGTATCATTTTTGGGGAGTACTCATGACTTTACTCAAGTATATTTGAGAGGGAAATATTGTACTCTTTACTCCAATACATTTCTATCCATAACCGTGAGTAAAAAGTAACTACTTCTAGAAAAAAAAAAAAAGGAAATAAGAAAAATCTCGGAATTCGGAAACCCTCAAATTGTTGTTTCCCTCTCAAACGTGATTGGATTGTGTAGGCGCCACTGATTGGGACAAATATCAGCAATCACCTTCAGCTTTCCGCCAAAGTCAACTCCATGGTCAGATTTATAAGAGACCAAACCATGGACGAAACCAATGGATGAAGATGCAACAGGTCCATCCCGGGAGTGTCAGCCCGTGGCCCCACCTCGCCAGACTATTTCAATTTTCTGAATTTTCTGAAATTTTTTTAAATGTTAAATAAAGCAACATGGTAAAAAGATGAATTCGACTTGATTTTACTTTGAATTCCTTACATTCTCCAAGGTATTGACTTTAACATTTTTCATAACTCCATGTAGGACGTTTCTGTCCATAAATGTACATAAGCACACTGTGGCAGTAGTAATGTAATATTTAGAAAATGAACTCTTGTACTCTTGATACTCAAGTACTTTTAAAAACAAGTACTTTAGTACTTTTACTTAAGTAGACATCTGACTGTAGTACTTTTACTTGTACTTGAGTAAAATTTAGCAAGGAGCATCTGTACTTTTACTCAAGTAATAAAGCTGTGTACTCTGTCCGCCTCTGCATGTCACTAGACATTAAGAAATCATGTTCATTTCAAATACTTATATCACTGACAACAGTAGTCCGGCCAGGATCTTGTCATTTAAAAAGTGAAGTTGCAGCCCTCAACTGATGTTGATGTAGTCAAGTTGTGTTTTGTTCTGATGCTCCACCGATCTACCAATCACGGAGTCAGTAGTGTTGCGGCATTTGGGTTGCCAGCTCTGCTGTAGTTACTACAAGCTGCAGATACAAACGTGTCAGATAAAATAATAAAAAAAAATGTTGGATCCTGCAGCCTATCTGGCAACCTCGAGTCAGGGGGGATGGGAAGGGGATACACCACTTTACAGTAATTTGAAAGTGATTGCAATACCAGTTTTGGCCACAATCTTACATACGACTCCTTTAACTTTTTTTCTATTTTATTACATTTAAAAGATTTATTTATTGCAGTGATGGCAAAGCTAAAATGTCAGCATCATTACTGAGTCTTCAGTGAAATCGTTCTAATATGCTGATTTGCTGTTCGAGGAATATTAATGTTGAAAACATTGGTGCTGCTTAATGATTTTATTATTATTATTTCCCACAGTATTCTTTGATGAATGGAAAGTAAAAAGTATTGCATTTATTTGGAACCATTTTGTAACATTACGTCTTTAGTGTCGCATTTAATGCATCTTTGTGTGTCTAATGCATGTTTTTTTTTTCTTTTGGTATATTTAAAAGGAATATACACTAAGCCTCCATGTGTAGGGATCAGTCATTCACATTGGCCTGTGGATTTAAATATAACAATGCATTATTTACTACTTCAAAGAACTTAAGCTTAACTCATTTCTCTTAATTCCAAGAGTGATTTGGTTTTGAATTATTTGTATTATGTAGTTGCCCACAAAGGGTTATTTTGGTAGAAAGGCCACTGGAAGGCATGAGAGGCGTCCCAAGGGTAATATTTAGATCTAACAATAGCCGGAGAACTGACAAGGACAGTTGTTCCAAAACCAAGGCACGATTCACAGAGACGATCAATTGTAACTTCTTGTGGCGAAGTGCCCATGGTAAAACGGCATCAGGTATCTTGAGGCTCGAGGGCTGTGGTGTTCGTGATATTGCCTGTGGTGGACAAACGGTTGACAAGTCAAGCACTTTTTTCCTGTTTTAAAGCATCATCTTTCATATTTATGGGCTTGAGTGCGTTACTTTTCTCAATAAAGCTCAGATGAAGTGATTTTTTTTTTTACATTAAAATACTTTATACTATTTAGTCCAATGTCAACTTTTATCCAAAACAATGGTACGAGTTAGGGGCGGGACTACCTGTTTGACCAAAGATTGACAAGATTTGCATATGTATGCTATTTTGTAGTTTGAAGTGTGATGTGTTCACACTGAAAATTCCATCAAGAAGCGCACTTACCTTACCCAGATGTTTTACTTGGCCGAAAACAAAAAAAAACGGTCAGCTTTTTTCCGTAGCGGAAGGAGCACCGATGATGGATGACATACAAATTCATGCAACAATACACTACATCGTACGTTTTTTTGTCATACAACTATGTAGGCGATATGAAAAAACAATTTTAAAAACAATCAGTGGTGTTTTACTAGTCTGTATGTTCATGTGACTAGTATTCAGACCACAGTCACAGAGAGTAAGAGGATGGGGTTTGGTTTTCATCAAAAGCTGTGCGCCGTTTTTATTGTAGTATTCTAAATTTACATTAAAAAAGAAAGCCTGCCCATGTCCTAGATCCATTATGAAAGTTAACGCACAAATTCCATATACATCTCATTGTATTTTACATAGAGGATAAAGAGTATAGGCATGGAGGTGGCATGACCAATCACAAAGCTTTAAAAAAAAACAAAAAAAATCAAGAGATAAAAAAAACCCAGAATAAATAGAAGGTGCTGTCTATTAGCATGTCACTCTTTTGAGAAGTTCAACATAAAGCCTGTAGCGTGGCAAATCTCACGCACTCCTTTCCCGAAGAAGAGAGATGGGTTCCAAGCGTACTAAAAGCAGAAATGTGAGGAGTAGAGCGAAATGACAATGGAGAGCTTTAACTTGTCTGTACAGGTGCATAAGTTAGAGAGTACATCTGGTTACACAGACACTAAGACATCAACGTCTAGTTAAAATGGTAAAAAGCAGGTTATCTTTTGTCGATACCCGTCTATTTTTTTTTTTCTTGTAGGCAACAAGACATTTAAGGTGTTCATTTTGCCACGGCCAATCAGGGCAGACCATTTAAACGTCCTATAGAGCGCAACAGTGGGGTTTCCGAAGTTGAAATCGATTTACTTTATTAATCTAGCAATCTATTTTCTATTTACTTCCTCCAAATAGAAATGGATTTTTAAACAGATCGTGTAAACAGATCTACAATGAGCTCAGTTTGGTAAAAAAAAAAAAAAAGAAAAAGAAAAGACACCGCTACTCCTATATATGGAGAGAAAAAAAAAAAAAAAAAAAAAACATTTGAAGAAAGAGTTCCCATAAAGCACTATGAAAGACCTAATCAAGTAAAGGACCGGTCACTCTAAGACGTCATTTTTTAATTTGAATTAACGGCTCTAAATGAGTCTGTTCAGACAAACATTTGCATGCCGTCAATTTGATTTTTAATTTTTTTTTTTTTTTTTTTTTACGGATGGGTGTTCTTTACAGATCATTCTTCCAAACTGGCCAACCACCAATAAGAATGCATCCCAGCACTATGCAGTTTGTTTTTTTTTTACCTTAAATGAATAGCTTCGGAGTTAATGCAACGGTTATATGACTATTTTCGGGTTGAATGTTGGGCGTTAAATTTTGTCAAATTGCGATTTTGTCAAATTGGGTGTCAAATTTCGTTCGACATCCCCTCCGCTGGATGGCAGACATGCAACATGACATCATGACTTTTGCGTAATGTCTAAATGTCTACGCCATTAACGTCCGCGTCATTCCGCGTGTCTGTACACGCCGTCAAATGTCCGAGCGAAACGAAGCAAAATGTACATCTACATCTGGGGAGCTATCTTTTTCTTTCCTAGGATGGTAAGGGAACGGTCATAAATGCCATTAACCCCAGTGACGGGTAGGTTTAGTGACGGGGTTGAGGTAAGTCATATATTTATACAGTAATAACGTTAAGTCAACGGCGTTCATAAACACGCTGAAAAGCGATTATGTGTGTTGATAGCACGCCAAAAATGGAAATACGAATTGGCGTGTCATACACACGCTACTTCATGAGATCAGTCTGAGACATGTCATACTTCGTCCCAGACTCAAAAAAAACGTCATGTTTCTATACAAAATGTTCAAGTTACAGCGCATTGAATCAGCGCGATCAAAAGCAAGGCTAGTGTGAGAGTGAGCCACTTCATCAGAGCCTTTCCGCGATCGCGGCGACAGTATTGTAGTGGACACTTTGTCTATTATCACTGGGTATCTTAGTCAAGGTCAGATAGGGGGTAACGTGAAGGCAGGGTGGGGAGTCGCAATAAAGTTCATACTCGGCGAGCACAAGGCAGATCTGGCTGCGCTCGCGCTGCTCGTATCATCACTTATGATCTGCGCTTTGCCGTAACAAGCAAACTTTTGAACTAAACAGGTCTTGTCTACTTGTGTTTGTGTGTCATTTGAATAATATATGCCCCATACATGGAATCAGAGTGCCTACTGTATGTAGTAGTATGTAACGAAAAATCTCTAAAGCAGGTTTGTTCTACCATTTATTAGTAATGATTCACACAGTTTGTTTACTACTTACTATATACCTGAGCATTCAGTATTGTGCAATTGTGCAATATAGCATACAGAAGGTGATGGACATTTTTTATTTTTTTTGGGGGGGGGGGGGGGGAGGGAGTGCTGCATTTTATCATTTAAACATGTGACTTTTCATGAAAATTCTATAATCCAAGATTGCTGCCCCCATATGACGTCATAATATGCTAATTAGATATAGGGGAAATTTAACCAAAGACATTCAACTCGACGGCCAACATTCAACTCGAAAATAGACATAACCATTGCAATAACTCCGAAAAAAAACTGCATAGTGCTTCTTTATGCAAATATGTTTTTAGCTTTACAATAAAGCTGCGTTTCCACCGAAATTACCCAGAGTGATTGTTTTTTATCTCCAGATTAGGCAAATCACTCCAATGACGTAGACCTGCGCGCGACTTTCCAGTTCCCGCTGGATTTCATCCTCCGCATAAAAGTTGAATAAAGCCTGAACCTCGTCGTCAGTCCAGAGGTCCTAATTATTTATTAAATACAATTCGTTTTACACTTTATTTTTATTTGATTGTCATTCACAATGCTTTGATGGGTTGAAGGGTTCAATACATCACTGAATCGAATTATACAGCCTTGTACATTCATCTATTTTGCCATACCTTTTGATTTCTAATTTAAATACAAATTAAAGTGCGCGACACATCTCGGAATTTGTTGGTTTTGTTAATGGCCAACAACAACAAAAAAATGAACGTGAAACCCCCATGTCGCTGATGAAGCGAGCGGTCACTGTTGCGCTCTGTAGTGTCACAGATGAGGAGAGGATGATTGGAGTCGAGTGACAAAAGCATTTAGCAGGTTTTCTCGCGAAGCTAATGCAGGTTCCGATTTTGCGGTTGAGTTCCATATTAAACAAACAAACAAAAACAAAAAAATCCTACATCTTTTGATATTTCACCCATTTCAAGTGGGCTTCTGTTCAAGTAACCCCGGGGAAAATAAAGTTAAAGAAAAGCTTTGGGATATTTTGCCTTTTTAATGACAAGGTCATTAAAAATCATGCACGCTGCAAATAACCTCATGCAGTAGTTATGGTAAACCATCCAAGCACTTTTATTCATTAATATTCATAAATACACACAGCAGCTTCATTAGAGAAGGTCTCTTGTTTCCTCTTCAGTTTTTGAATGTGGAGTATTTATAAGGAGAGCCTTTTGCAAGACACAGGAAGCAGAGGTCTGCCACAGATACCTACGCTCACCTGCTAAAGGAAAAAAATTAGTTATGTGGAATTGATTATCAACTTATATATATTTATATATTTATATTTCTTGTTTTCTCTCTCGCCCCGATTATGTGTCTCTCGGTTTCGCTCACTCTCTCACACGCCTGTTCTGATGCATTTAGATTTTTTTCCCTCTCGATCTCCTTTCATGGATTTATACAATGTAACAAAGGTGACAGACCTGAAATTACAATCACCAAAAAAAAAAAAAGAAAAAAAAAAGGAAAAAAAATTAGAGAGAGCTGTGTTTTTTGCCCACCGTCATTGGCAGTTACAGCACAGAGGACATTGTCTGCGTTGTGGTGGGATATCATCAAAGAGGAGGCGGTGGAGGCTCCTTGCCTGTGGAGCTCTCCTTCAGGTTGAGGCTCTCCAGAGCCACGTCTAAAGGCATGATGTCCACGCAGCCCATGGCGCCGAAGTCAGCAAAGTCTCGCCTTTCGTCCTCGTCGGAAGACGAGCTCTCTTCTCGCATTAGTGTGGACAGCAGCAGCTCCTGCACGAACAGGCTGCGGTCCGCGCGCTCGCTCTCCAGCGCCTGCCGTTCCGCCTCCGACATTTTCGGCTCGTTCAACCTGGTGGAATTAGATGGATAGAGGGTGACTACTGAATTAAGTACTAAACTCAAATACACTTTATTTAGAGGGTCCCTTTTGAAAATTCTGTTGGCTAGAAGTAACTTTGCAACAACTTTTCAACTAGCAGTCATTAGAGTATTAGCAGACTGCCTGCTTAAAGGGACCATCAAAATAAAGTGAAACCCAAATCTGTAAGAGAGCCCTATGAAATAATTTATATTTTCCTGCATTATGTAAATCACAGGCCCCTAATAATATCACATTAACATGTTTATGTTTTGTGTATGTTTTTTCAACCTCAACTAACCTAGACTATACCGGTAGACACGATTAACCGGTAGAGATGTTGGACTATCCTCTCTGCCGCGGCGTGAAACCATTTAAACGCAATATACCAAAATGAGTTCTCTTTAGCTGTTTATGCGCACACACACCTAAAGCCGCTACATAGAGTGTCTTTTCTTTTTGGCTCTTTATTGGGCTTGAATGCTCAAATACACACACTTGTGTCAAAATGCCCACCTTTACAAGTATCATCATCATATATATTACTTGAAATTGATTTCTTTATTTCTATTTTATCACTGACTGTTTACTTCTCTTTAGCGAGCTTTGTTTGATAGGCTAGTTTTACATTTTTTTGTGTGATATAAAAATTGGTGCGAGTTATGAAAATGCAGTGGTATACATTTTGTATATAAAAACTTGATAAAAGAAAAAAAATAACTAAATTGTGATGTATATCGGTATCGTGAAATAAAATGACTCATATCGTTTTACAATATTTTGGTCATAATCGCTTATCCCTACCTAGCATTGTAATAAAAAGGTCAAATTATTGGATATTTGAAGACACTCAAAACTTATATTATTTTCTTTTCGAAGAAATATCAAAAAATAATGCTATTAAGATAGCATGAAACTTGCAATTTTCTTTTTCCAACTTTACTGTGATGTATAGCAGTTGGACAATGAAACTGAAACATCTGGCTTTACACCACAATGATTTATTGGTGATTTATGGTGTAGGATCTTCTTTTGTGGCCAATACAGCATCAGTTCATATTTGGAATGACAGATAGAGGTCCTGCACAGTAGCCAGAGAGACAGGATTTTAAAGCCATTTCTCTTGCAGGACAGCAGCCATGTCACAATGTGATGCTGGTGGAGGATAACGTTTTCTGAATTGCTCCTCCAAAATACCCCAAAGTGGCTCATAAATGTTTAGATCTGGTGACTGTGCAGTCCATGGGAGATGTTAAACTTCACTTTCAAGTTCATCAAAACATTCTGTCACAAGTCTTGCTGGGTACTGGTACATTATCACGTTGTTTTGGAGAGAATGGTTTGGTAGTCCTTGGCAGTGACGCATCCATCAAGCACAGTAGAGAATGCCATGATACTGCAGCCCAAACCATCACTGATCCACCTCGTGCTTCACTATTGGCAGCAAACATCCGAGTGTTACGCCTCTTTGGGGCTTCTCCACACCGTAACTCTCACGGATGTGGGAAAGACAGTGAAGGTGCACTCATCAGAGACCAATACATGTTTCACATTATCAACACAGCCCAAGATTTGCACTGTTGGCACCATTGATACTGACATTTGGCACTGGCACGAGTGACGAATACTGACTCTGTGGAGGTCCCGTCAAAACAGTTTTGGTGGAAACCAGAGAGTAGGGGTCGACATTTAATGTCGCAGTGAATTTGGCAGCTGTGGTTTTATGTTTTTTGGATACAGTCAGTGTTAGTATCTGGAGATCCTTTTCAAACAGATTCCTCTTGCTTCGACAGTTACTCCTGTTGGATGTGGTTCAACCTACGTGGTGGTATGCCGCCATTACCCTGGATACTATAGCTCTCCATACACCACAAAGACTTGATGTCCTAGTCACAGATGAGCCAGTGAGACGCACACCATCAATTTGTCCTCTTTTGAACTCTGATTTGTCTCCCATTATGTTGTGGATTGCAATATTTTATGTACAGCTTTGCTATTGCTCTAATTCAACCTTAACACTGCTGAATGTAGAATGTAAAATATAAACATATATACGTGAAACCTCCAACACTACATATTGGCCAGTGTTTCAGTTTCATTGCATCATTGTCATAGGCTAATTGCAGTGATTGTTCCTGGAAGGGAGGAATTAAATTGTCTGGCTATTGGACAAACTTATGTATAAAAGTATAAACTTATATATATAAATGTGCAAGGTTAAATCATTCATAGTAAACACTACATTCTATCTGAAGTAGGTAAAACTATAGATGCTAGAGGTGTCGCCATGGTGAGCTGATGATGTAAGACCCATCCCATTAACACATCAACAATTTTGAGCCTATGGCGAGGCCTGAGCCATACCGTGTGAGAAGGAACTGGGAGCTGTGGGAGGCCAGCGGGTTGCTCTCAGTCATGGCTGTGTTTGTGGCGGTGCTGGGCGGCGGGATGCTGGCGCTGATGTTGCTAGGGTTGCTGCGTTGGCGTGTAGCATTACGAGCCGTCTCCAGCTGCTGGCGCGCCGCCTGCGCCTGCTGGCGCTCCAACTGAAGCTGCATTTGCAACTGCTGCAGCTGCGAGGCCGAAGGCCCAGAAGAGTTGAGCTGCCCTCCCGCGGAGCGCCGCACACCCGACAGCTGAGACAGCAACTCTGGTGATGTAGACACAGGGAGAAAGATTGTGTGAGACTAGTGATGCACCGATGTGAAAATTTGTGGCCGATACCGATAACCGATATTAACATTGCCGTTACGGCCGATACCGATATTTACCGATGTCGATATCCCTGTATAGAAAACACATAGCGAGGATTAGGGCTGCACGATATTGGTAAAAAATGACATTGTCATTTTTTATTTTTCTGTGATATATATTGTGATATAAAAACAATTTCACCAGATTACTTGAATAGGCCTAGCTGTATTTGGAAAGAATGAATCAATCTAGAATGACTGGGGTAGTTTTGTCATGGAGTAAATCCGCATAAAAACTAATATTAGTAGAATGTTAACAAATGTACACTTTAATAATTTATGTCTCTTGAGCTCAGCGTTGGACAGATCAGTTGTTTTAACCATTCATTAAAGTGGATCAGTTCAAAGGAGTCATTAGTTCGCGAATCGGACGTGCCATCAACGAACCACGGCACACGTTGTGTGATTATCCAGGCAGTTTAGAACATCGCACGAGATTTGTCTCGACCTATTTTTACAGTCTATGGTCTCGACAGTCGACACAGAAAACATTTCATCACCAGGTAGACTTTTTTGGTTTATTGAAAGTGTGGTTATGTCATCTGATCTAAATGTGTAGAAAGCTTTTCAGAGAAGATAAGGCAGTGACGTTATTTTAGCACAATTCACAACCAGTAGTTCAGAAGAAAAAAACTTCGGTCTTCCGACCTTTTACCATCGTGTATTTTCAAAGATATTCAGTCAACTCAATTCATAAACATGCGCGAGGGAGGGAGAGAGAGAGAGCGCAAAACATTTTGAAGACGGCGCGCGTGACCGGTGCTTTCACTCTCTCTTGTTCCCTCAGTTAAACAAGCGCAGCAATCACTCATATCACTTACCGGTCAAATATGGCTTTGGCGGGACAAAAGTACGTATTAGGAAGGCTGGCAGAAAACAGCTCAACAGTTCCAGTCTTCATGCGCTTGATGTTTAAACGCACTTGCGCTTTTAATACGCTCGTGCAAAAACAAATATCCCGCCCCCACACTCACATCTACACGCACGTCAAATACAACACAGGGATGATCATCGGCCTGTTCACATCGGCCCTATTTTGACATCGGAACGATACCGATGTGTAAAAAATTGACCAAATCGGCCGATGTTATATCGGCGGCCGATATATCGTGCACCACTATGTGAGACAATTCAGGAAAGACAACTCTTGCATTAAAAAAAAACAAAAAAAACAAGGCCAGATTAGAAAGTCCTTACTTCTTGTCCTTACACATTACACACCTGCTATGGGGTCCATGGCTTCCCTATTGCTTGGAGAGTAGGAGGAGCTTTGTGAAGAGGAGAGCCCACCAGTGGAACTGCTGGTAAAGTGCATGTTAGTCCTGCGTGCCCGCGGACCGCCCAGCCCCCGCCCAGGGTGGAACATCCGACGTACGTGCCGCACGCCGCTGCTCTCATCGTGCACACGCTGGTTAAGGAGCAACTGGTTGAGAATGCGTCACCACACATCCGATGCAATAGATCACATCTCACGCTGATTCAAAAAATATAGTCATAATGCATTGACAGACACAATGAGCTGTGGTGTTTATAAAGCCCGGAACACACCAAGCCGACGGTCAGCCGTAGGGTAGTTTTTGTGCGTCGACCGACTAAGTTTTCTTGGTGTGTTCCGCACGGTTCTATGCCATAAATAGTCTGAAAATAGTCCTCGTCGGCTTTGTTTTCCCCCAATTCGACATGTTGAATCGGCGTCGGGCCATCAGGGAAAGAGATAACTCTGATTGGCTGTTCAGCTTAGTGAAAGAATGAGTGCATGAGAATAAAAGCAAAACAGCAAGTAAAGAAGTCAAAATGGTAAAGATAGAAGGCTGTTCTTAGGTTACGTCATCTTACCTGAGTGTTCCTTGGCGAATATTTCAATATTAACATGAGAGCAGTGGAATAAAGAAAAGCGTTTAGTGTTTAAAGCGTTTAGTAAGCGTTTAAAGCGTTTAGTCTGATTGATATTCAAAACGGTAAGCACGCACTGCTTTGTTTATGGTATGTGTATCTGTAGCCGGCAGCGTCAGTTTTCCTTTTTGAATGACAAATATGTAAGGGATAACCCACGGCTAGCCATGCATTAAAGGATTTTAATGCACGACGTAGAGGCGAAGAACCACCCGACGCGAAGCGGAGGGTGGTTGCCTCTACGTCGTGCATTAAAATCATTTAATGCATGGCTAGCCATGGATTATCCCGCTTATACCTCGGTTATTTGCCACGTTAAAAAGAAGTTAAAGCTATAACTGATGTTAACAGTGTCATTTTTTAACAGACGTGTAAAAATGACGGTTATTTTCTTAAGTTACGGCTCGTTAGTTCTACTCCGTCCACTTTAAATAAAGTAGAGCCATCGGATTGCATTTATTTGAATGAATTATGAATCTGTTTGCAAACGTAACTGTTACTATGGTTACCAATGTTTTTTTTTTTTTTTTTTACAGTCTATGGTTTATAGAAGCGGATTCATTTCAAACTGTGTAATCAAACTGACTGGAACTACCTGTGCATTAAACGGTTTTACTGCACACCTTTCAGCCAATCAGAATCGAGTATTTAAACAGCCCGTGGTATAAAGAATAATATATTTGCGGAAATAGACAGTTGTCTCATTACACGCAGGCGCAGAATGCACATTATAGCTGACAGTCGCCTGTAGTTCTCTCCGGTGTGGTTAAGTGCAGCTTTTTACCCCGAAGAGAGCGGACGAGAGGCGACAACACAGTCGGCTTTCATCAGCTCTAGTTCGTCGGCATCGGCTTGGTGTGTTCTGGGCTTAAGGGTTTGAGTTTGAGTCTGATTAAGTTTTTGCCCTCAAATTATTTCCTGTTACTATCACTTTACTATGCAGAGTAGTAAAAAGGCAAAAGCCTGAAAAATAATAATTCAAACACTCAATTTTCGAACCTCCAAGCATAAACATGTATAATTCGCTGCTGTCAAGATGCGCTTTTAATAAAACTTGGATATCTATTTAGAAGAAATATTGCTTTTTTTTGTTTTTTAATTGGAGCAACATGACTACAGAAAACTGCGGCAAAAATGAAGTTTAAAATGTAATTTTAAAGAACCAATACAGGTTATACTTATTGAAAAGTTCATTATTTTATTTTTGGGGTCTGCTAGAACACCTAACTTAAAGTTCAAAAAACACATTTGTCATACTGTATAGAGCTGCAGCACCTCATTTTAGCCTCTGCCTGAAACACTCAGTTTAAGCTCTTTTCTCTTTAGAGCAGGGGTGTCTAGACTTGGTCCTGGAGGGCCACTGTCCTGCAGAGTTTACCCTTTCTTCTCGGATTGGTCACCTGGGCCAGTTTGTCGTGATTGGTCTGACCATAATCTGGTTTCAGCTCCCTAAGCTTCCTAATCAGCTGTGAACAATATTAAATCTACAGTAACTATGACTTTGATATTAGAAGTCAATACGATGTTTTTTTCGCCCTTTCGCCAGAGGAAAAACAGTGTGTCCTTGACAGCAAAATCATAGCTGTTTTGTGAGAACGGGCTAAAGCAGCCAGTAGGCGGGTATTATGCAAATGTGTAACATAGTGAAGTAGCCAAGTCAGGGCCATAACCACCATAGACACTGAGGGGGACATGTCCCCTCCAATAATTAGAAATGGCCAATGTAAATTAGGGCTGAAGGATTATAGAAAATAATCTAATTGCGATTTTTTTTACCAATTTTGTGATTGCGATTTAATCTGCGATTACTTTAAATTTTTTACCTTCTGTATTAGTCGACAAAGACAAGCAATTAATCACTGTACACTAGGGATGGGAATCTTTAGGCAGCTCATGATCCGATCTACTTTTTTTCTAATTAATGAATCTTATAACACTTAAAAAATGTACTTAATTACTTGTGTAAAAATACATACTTTATATATATATATATATATATATATATATATATATATATATATATATATATATATATAAACATTTAATTCTTAAATTACATGATAAGAATTTTAAATAGGCTATATAAACAAATATAGCTTAAAAATATAAAAGCTAGTAAATAAAGAGGGGGGAAAAGCAGAACAAGCAATAAACAAAGTGTGCTTTCAGTATTTAAAAGTAGACTGTCAGAATGTTTTTCATTCAAGAGCTAGAGTGATTTCCCCCTCAGTTTAGATACGATAAGCTGCATTCACACTAATGCACATATCTCTTTTAAAATTGTAAATGTGGTTTGTCCTGTTTGTTTAAGATATAACTGACCGTGTTTACATTTTGCGGTATAAAAGCATTTTGAGATGCAAGTACATTCAACCAATGAGTCGCTCACAGCTGTATGCACCAGTGCTCTTCACAAAGCGCACATTAGGATTTTAAAATGAAAGCAGCCTTCTCAGCGACTTTCATATTTTTAATGTATACACCAATGTATACGAGAGAGAGAAATTAGAAGCAAGCACAATACGGTTTCTAAACGTGCAGCGTCATCACAAATCTGTGTTTAAAAATTAAGCTCAGATTCTGAAATTCTCTGAATAAATCCAGAATTGTTGGAGAGAGAATAAATAATACAATATCACATACATTAAAAAACTGTTCTTTTCTGTATGTCAGACCTATATGGATAGCGTGCTAAGTTGATGCTTGATGCAGCTTTTGCGGTTACAAAATCACATTTCATCATATCGCGATATGATCACAAATGCAATTAATCGTTTACCCATAACTTAATTCACACTGAAATTCAGGCCACTACTCACTGATAATCCTTACTGCCACTGAGATCTATGCTGCGACCAGATCAAGTTGGGTGAATTGAACTTGATAAGCGGATCAGTCTGGTTTGTGAACAAATTATTCAGTCTGCTTTTTTTTTTTTAAATAAATTTGGTTACATTACATGTTTCAGTGAAAAGATCCAATTCCAAAGAACTTTTCATTTATGAATCAGACATTGAAATTTGTTTCGCAACTTAAAAGTCTCCCCCTTTCATTGTAATTGAATGGAAAAGAACGTCCAGTACAATTCTTTGAAATATCTTCTTCTGTGATCCTCAACAGTAAAGTCATATAGGTTTGGAACAACATGAGGGTGAGTAAATAATTCCGAATTTTAGATGGTGTGAAAACCTTTGCATTCCTCAAATATGCAAAGAAACCACATTGACATCATGCAACCACTACGCAGAGTCGAAAAACATTTGTAGTATAGCCATAAGGTTACATCTGAAGTGACTTGAACATATTCACACACAGCCTTCAGTGGATTGAACAAATTAAACTATACATATTTCTATACATATTAGGTTCAGATTAAAAGGATATTAAATCTCTAGGTGCTCTGTGTTCAAGTGTGAGATGAGCAGCAAAGTCATCTGTCACATGATTGGGGTCGCCACCAGGCAAAGCTGCACAGATTGGGCAAATCTGAAACAGAGAGAGAAAATCCTTACAAATTAGAGGAATATTTTCGTTTTTACGATACGGATTACGATTCTGCATTGATGCATAAAAACAAAAGAATAGATCTTTTTTAATTAAATCTACATATTAACAAACTGTTTATTGTTAAAAAAACAACAACTCTTATAAAAGGCTATATTACTAAAAACGTTGTATTTTTCCTTTATAAGCAAAGCACTCTGTTATTGTGAAAAGAACATACATGAATGAGAAAAACTGTGGGATGCGTTTGATGTTTAACAGAGTTATTAGGGGCAATAAAAATATTTCAATGCTTTACTCGTGCTGACTGACACCCCGGAAGTGCATGCACAGAAAGATAGCCTACGTGCATTAGGTTGCATAGATGTAAACCTGCTACTGTTTGTCATTAATGTTCATCAAACAATAAAAAAGGGGGAAATCACTCACTGGTCTTGACTGAATAACTTTTGTAGCTTTGATAATCTATTAATTTATTTGTAATTAATACACTAAAGATTATGCATTATTTCTTACATGTATGCTTCTGTGAAATGGATGTAAAATGAAAAAAAAAAAAAAAAAAAAAGTAAAGCACTGTTTATTATTGGTTTCTTTCTCATATATACAGTGGGGCCAAAAAGTATAGTCAGCCAGTTATTGTGCAAGTTCTCCTGTTTAGAATGATGAGAGAGGTCTGTAATTTTCATCATAGGTACACTTCAACTATGAGAGACAAAACAAGAAAAAAAAATCCAGGAAATCACATTGTAGGATTTATTTGTAAATTATGGTGGAAAATAAGTATTTGGTCACCCACAAACCTACCAGCAAGATTTCTGGCTCTCACAGACCTGTAACTTCTTCTTTAAGAAGCTCTTCTGTCCTACACTCGTTACCTGTATTATTGGCACCTGTTTGAACACGTTATCTGTATAAAAGACACCTGTCCACAGCCTCAGTCACACTCCAAACTCAACCATGGCCAAGACCAAAGAGCAGTCGAAGGACACCAGGAAGAAAATTGTAGACCTGCACCAGGCTGGGAAGAGTGAATCTACAATAGGCAAGCAGCTTGGTGTGAAAAAAATCAGCTGTGGAAGCAATTGTATGAAAATGGAAGACATACAAGACCACTGATAATCTCCCTCGATCTGGGGCTCCACCCAAGATCTCATCCTGTGGGGTCAAAATGATCATGAGAACGGTGATCAAAAATCCCAGAACCAAAGTAACAAAGGCCATAAGTAACACACTACACCGAGAGGGACTCAAATCCTGCAGTGCCAGGCGTGTCCCCCTGCTTAAGCCAGTACAAGTCCAGGCCCGTCTGAAGTTTGCCAGAGAGCATGTGGATGATCCAGAAGAGGATTGGGAGAAAACCATGTGGTCAGATGAAACAAAAATAGAACTTTTCGGTAAAAACTCGTCGTGTTTGGAGGAAGAAGAATGCAGAGTTGCATCCCAAGAACACCAGAACTACTGTGAAGCATGGGGAAGGAAACATCATGCTTTGGGGCTGTTTTTCTGCAAAGGGGACAGGAAAACTGATCCGTGTTAAGAGGAGAATGAACGGGACCATGTATCGTGAGATTTTCAGCCAAAACCTCCTCCCATCAGTGAGAGCCTTGAAGATGAAACGTGGCTAGATCTTCGAGCATGACAATGATCCCAAACACACCACCCGGGCAACGAAGGAGTGGCTCCGTAAAAAGTATTTCAAGGCCCTGGAGTGGCCTAGCCAGTCTCCAGACCTCAACCTCAGAAAATTTGTGAAGGGAGTTGAAAGTCCGTGTTGCCCAGCCACAGCCCCGAAACATCACTGCTCAAGAGGAGATCTGCATGGAGGAATGGGCCAAAATACAAGCTACAGTGTGTGCAAACCTGGTGCAGAATTAGAGAGTTTAACGTTTGACCTCTGTCATTGCCAACAAAGGTTATGTTACAAAGTATTGAGTTGAACTTTTGTTATTGACCAAATACTTATTTTCCACCATAAATTACAAATAAATTATTTAAAAATCCTACAATGTGATTTCCTGGATATTTTTCTCTCATTTTGTCTCATATGGTTGAAGTGTACCTACAGACCTCTCTCATCATTTGAAGTAGGAGAACTTGCACAATCAGTGGCTGAGTAAATACTTTTTGGCCCCACTGTATGTGCATATATATATATATATATATATATATATATATATATATATATATATATATAGATGCATAGTGATACATTGAGAACAATTTTATAACTGAATCGTTGCCCTCTAAATCCTAATCGAATCGTGAGGCAAGTAAAGACACATACCTTTATTACAAATATGAAGCATTAAAGGGGTCATGAACTGGCTTTTTAAATTTTATTATATTGTTGTCTGAGGTCAACTTATGACATTCGCTTGGTTTTTGCATTCGAAAACATCAAAATGAACAAGTAATAGGCTATTTTGTACCCAAGTTGTGAGCCTACCTGAAAAACAGTCGGTTTTTATGGGGGTGTCGCACTGAAGACTTGGAAGTAAACGCCCACTGCTGCGAGTGGATAACAGTTTTGCATGTTATAATGAGTTTAACTCACCAGTCGGTGTACGTGGGGGAAAACGTCCAATGTTTTAAAATGGTAACCGGATTCGCCCATACATGTTCGACCCAGAGTCCGTGTGTTCCTGTCAGATCCGATATAGACGGCACAGCACCGTTATTTACTCTTAATCGGTCTGCAAATCCAGTCTTGTTTACAAAACAATCTTCAGTGAAATGAAGCGAACAGACGACGATGTATACTGTATATATGTATGACGACAACCTCATCAGCTGGAACGTCATTAAAAATAAAGTTTATCCATGCAGTCCTTGGAATCCAGAGGAAGCTTATGCAGCGATTGTCTTCTTACACAACCAGCCACTGCACAATATTCTGTACTGATCGGTAGCTCGATCCGGTTTGTCATCACGAGGTAGGCACGTATGTAATGCGCGAATCGGTGGGCGGGGCTAAACCGGCCGTGTTATAGTAGGCGTTGATCTTCTTCTGCGGGGGTGGTGTTTTATCCTCTTTGTCGTCATAGTTCCCCACTTTTAAAAACGAGTCGTTTGCAGAGGCTGGTGTCAATAAAAGCTTTTATTGGACTAACAAGGACGTTTTCAGTTCTGAAACTTACAGGATAGTCTTATAATATGATGACCTGTTAGATGTCAAAAGCTCAAGGAAAATTTGATTTCTCAGTTCATCACCCCTTTAAAACATAGTTGAGCCTGATACTTAAAACTATCAGTCAGATTAGCTGTATTTTGCATTCAAAGCACATGAATGATTAGTTCAGGAATGAAAGTTCTCTCTCAGTGGTTGATGAAAATTCACATCACGTTCTGTTACTTTTGCTGTCAATCCCTGCAGGTGATTTGTGGTTGTGAATAAGAACATCAAACCATGGATAATAAAGGTCTTGAGAGAGCTTGTAAATGTTGTACAACAGTCATCATGGGACAAAATGTTAAAGAAATAAAAAAAAAAACAGCAGCTTCACACCAAGTCCAAACCAGACTCAGTGAGCTGCAACAGCTATACATAACACCTTTTTTTTTTTTTTGCAATGTCACGGCTAGGAACAAGAAGACACAAACGGTTTGCTATGTGCGCTTGCAGCGAGAGCCCGCCCACATGCTCCATTCATTGGCTGTGATTGTGATTGATTTTGTTTCATCTTTTAGCTTCGTCGTGTCAAGTGTGGACAGGAAATTTGCTTGTCGCTGGAATCTTACTTCATCGAGTTTAGTTAGGACACAGTGTCACATAACTTAAACATTTCAACAAAGACAGCAAGTGTACTCACCACCTCTGTAGAGGTCTCTGCGTGCTCTGAGGTCACATGCTCCTGTAGAGATGTTTCCGTGTAGCCCATTTTACCACAGTAAGGACAAGTAAACGACTGAGGCTGCTCTACTGAGAATGCCTCCCCCCCATAATACAAGTCTATAGAGAGGTCAGATAAAAGTCAAAAGCACTTCAATTAGCATCACCATTACCAAGACTTGGTGTTCACATTCTGTAATGTTTTAAATATTATTTGAACAAGGTAACATTAATTATTATGTGATAGTTAGAGTAAAAGCATGGTATTATTTGACATTATGCTTACCAAAGTCTACCCTGGTTAGTATGCACTGCATTGGGTGCTCCGTGGTGTGTCTAGTTGTTGTGGCTCCACTTTCGTAGCAAGATGCACAAAGGTCGTAGTCGTAGCAAATTAAACACTTGTATCGGCGCCCTCTGAAGTTCCCTTTTAAACACGCATCACAGCTCACACCTGTGGGAGAACACAGAGGCATGTAACTCTAAACAACAGCAGAAGACCCTCTGAAGACCCCGTTCGTATTCAGCACAGGCGGGATTCGCCTGGTTAGTTTCAATCCATTATAAAAAAACATGACATCAGCACTACACATGACTCGCAGAACACTTATTCAAAACAGCTCCGTGTGTGTTTTGTCTTGTGCAAAGCAGGAGGAAATAATACCACAGCACTGACCACTGAATTGTTCAACTTTTGGACTGCAGACAGCAAGAGAGTTCAATTTACACTGTCAAAACAGCAAGCAGTAACACATATTTTGTTAATGTACCAACATTGTGAAAATCATGACATTGTGAATAGTGACATTAATATTTAAAATATCTTAGTAGATTTAAACGTCAAGGTAAAGCTAGGGACACACCAAGTGGATGGTTTGCTGTCGGGCGACATCAGGTCATTTTTGAGCACCGGGTGGCGTAGTTTTTGAGCCGATAGCACATCAATAGGCTGTAAACCGGTCTGTTGCACGTAGGTTTAGGCCGTGTGTCCACCAAAGCGTTTTTAGCCAGCTGAAAACGCCAGACGCTCTGCTAAAGACGCCGTGCTTTGGGCGCTTGAGAGCATTTGGGCAGCGCAGCGTTTTTTCCGTTGAGACGTTTTGTTGCTATGAAACAGAATATCCGCAGCAGTTTGAATGTTGTAACAGTCCTATGGTAACAGTTGGTCAGTGTGGTTTAGTCCCGCCCCTCCTCCACTGTGATTGGACGGTTGGGTAAAAAGTGACAGTGATGAGCGCTGCGTTTTATCCAAAGTTGAACATTTTTCAACTCCCAGCGACCAGTAAAAACGCTGGGCACTCGGCGCTTCAGCGTGAAAAAAATGCTCAGCGCCTCGGTACGCTCATGGCGTTTAAAAAACACGGCGCTCCCATTGAAAAAAATTGAAAACATACGCCAGGTGCGTGGAAAAATGTGTGGACACACGGCCTTACTGTACTGCCCTCCACAGTCAAAGTGTGTATCAGTGCAATGCCAGTCACAAAAAGTTACATTTTGACTGTGCTCTCTGCAGATGCTCTCTGTATTTGATTTGTGGTATACTGCAACAATTTCAAGTCATAAGTCTTAGACTCTTTATCATTTGTTTGTGTATAAGATAGGTATGTTGCTTCGTATGTTACTAATCATTCAGAATATAAGTTCACAGACAATATACTTGTATGAAAGCCGCTGGTACATCATTCTATATTTTTGTATGCAAGGCAAGCTGTTTGTGATTTTGCTATAGCAAATGTTGCTTTATTTTTTGTCTGAAGGATTATATTGCTCATTGCAGATAACAGGAGGATGTTGAAGTCTATTATTTTATGTTAGAGATTCAGAATATGCTGAAGTTTGTATTCATTGACTACAAGTATGCCGCTAGTACAGGCACGCATTTCTTTTCCTGTTGGTTCTTTGCAATGTTGGGACATATGCTGGCAAATGCAACCTTACAGTTGACTTTCTAAATTTGTTTTATTAATAAAATATATTGAAAGTAAATTCTTTATGGGTCATTATAACTAATTTTGCTCTCAATCTTCAAATGTGTGGATTAGAGATGCACAGATTATACGTGGCTCAGGCGAACCAAGTAAAAAAAATTCGTTGATTTAATAAAAACACGGAGCTCTTATTTCATGGTAAAACGCAACAAACATACGTCACTTTTACTTTAGATTCAACGTATTTTAGAACAACGTACAACTCTTCAGGGAACACCAATCAATCAAGGAACACATGCCCTAATAGTCATTTTATAAAACACAAAAGGGAAAAAAAAAGAAAACAAAAAGACGAGAAATTGCTTAACTAACCATCATTAACTAAAAATATACAGACCAAGACAGAGCTCGACACAGGATTTTCAAAGAGACTGAAAATAAAAGATGCAGTGCCGCCAACTATATTGGATCTGACAGTATTATCGCAAAAACACAAGTGTGAGTAACGTTTTTAAATTGCTTTGTCTGAAACAGATCGTTTGACATGATCTGAGTATTACAGTAGCACCGCAGTCAAACTGAATAGTTGTGATTTGCTGTTCTTTCCTTTGATTAAGCATTTATGGGGTTAATGGGTTGGATTATCGGATACAAAAAGCACATAGCGAACGCTGCTTTTGTTATTGTTTGATTGAAGCACAATTCGCTGTGATTCCTGTATAAAAGCCTCAGTGAGCGACATCTTCTGTTTTGTCATCAGTAAGACATTGAAACGTGTTATTTTAGCCTATTTTATTTAAAACACAACACTGCAAATGACAATGTACGCAAGTTATATATAAAAGTCATCGTGTCAACAACAATAACCATGGAAGTACTTAAACTATTTGCCACTACAACCAAGATTTATAAAGCATATGTGTCACAGACTGAGCCGTGATGTGCTCACGCAGCGTACAGCCAGCCAAACGCCGGCACTAGCATTCAAGCTATCCTGCCGCTATTCCCCGTGTCATATCACCGTCATTGCCGTTTGTTCTGTTCTATTTCTGGTTCACTATTCACAATGTCATTTACCACAGTGTACCATAAATGCCAGCTAGCTTGCAATATTGTTTAAAGTGCAGAGAAAGGCCTATCAGCATTCTTATTAGCAAATATTTGTGCATGACTCCAAGCATATATTACGCTGACTGTACATTGTAATTTTCATCGCCTATCGGTATTAACGTCTTCAGGTATCAAGTAATGAAAATATCCTCATGGGCTGTCAAACTTTGCATTTGTTTAGTTAAAACTTTCAACTTTCTAATTTTCAACATTGTATCCAATTAACACACCACAAACCTGAACCCCGGTTCAACTTCTTGGCTTCGCGTGGGGAGGCCGGGGGGGGGGGGGGGGGATGTTCCAATAGGTTGAAATAGAGGGGTTTTGTGGGTGATGGATGGTGAGAACCATTATTGCAGGGGTGTTTTGGTGGGTTTTTATGGGTTAATATGGGTTTTTCTCTACAAATGTGATTTTGTTTTTTTTTTTGGTTTTGTTTTTTGTTTTTTTTGTTGTTTTTTTTGTGGGGAGGGGGTAAACGTGTGGTATGTGTTTGTATATTTGTTGGTGCCTTGTTTTGTTTATTTTTTGTGTGATTTACATGGTTAATTGTCTGGTTTGCAATGGAGCAATCTAGTGGGTGGGGCTACAGCCGGTTTAAGGCTGCATTATTGTATTAAGCCACTTTTCCACTGCATGGTACGGTACGTTTCGGTACGGCATGCTTTGGCGCTTTTCCACTGCATGGTACGGTACGACTCGGCACGGCTCACTTGTAGCGCTTTTCCACTGCATGTTACGGTACGGTACGGCTCGCTTTAAATGGTACCTGGTACCTAAATGTGACGCGACAAACTGCAGATCACTGATTGGTCAGACAGAATCGTCAGTACCAGCGTCATTGTATTTGCGACCAATAGACATCGATGAGAGAAACCAAACCCGCTAGATATAAATTGCCAGTAACAGCCACCGCTGACATCGATCAATCTATAATCCCACCCACTTTAAACCGGTACTAACTGCAGAGGAAAAGCAACCGAGCTAAGGCGAACCGTGCCGTGCCGTGTTGAGCCGAATCGTACCACGCAATGGAAAAGCGAAGTGAGTCGAACCGTGCCGCGCCAAGCCGAACCGTAAGAAGCCATATCAGAAGTGGAAAAGAGCCATTAGGCCCCATGGCCTCAGTTGCAGGAGGTGGTGCAGAGAGAACAAACTGTGACATAGTATTGATGGGTGGTAAAGTGTGCAGGGTCTTGAGAGATGTAGCTTGGCAACTAAATGCCTCCATTTTCTTTTTGAACAGTTTTTGTTTTGCATTTTTGACTTTCCGGGCACTGTAAATATGTGCACTACTTTAGAAAAAAAAAATATGTGAAAAAGATGCGACTCCGCCATCGGTTATCTTTGCCACAATATGCAATAACCATAAATGTTTCCAATTGTTGGCAAATAAATCAACTTACAAGATATTTTTCAACATCCAAAGTTTTCAAAACAATTCCACAAGTGTAACGGCGGGGATGTTGAAAATTTATTTAACTAGCCAATCATAGCAGTTGGCGTACTTACAAGTCTTGAATGCGGCATGCCTATCAAAACAGTGTTTCAAAGAGAGGGTCAAAAACAGGATAGAAAATTGCCCATTGCCTCTAAATTGTGATGTGGACCTCAGAGAATATTACAAAATAAAAATAAAAAATAAATGCAATTCAAGACCCCCTTTAACAAAAAGCATGCCTTTTGTAATTTTCTGTACATTTGTTCTGCATTTTAGCCATTTTTTTAAACATTCTCAATCTATTTGCCAACAATGGATGTTTGGTTGAAATAATGTTTCTTTCTGATTGAATATGTATTTACGTAGGCTATTAATATATATATAAAAATAGTCAGTCAAAAGGTACAAAAAACAGTAATCTACGTAATTAGTATCTCATCCAATCCTGCACACTGTAATAAAGCCAGTATTTACATGTACTTGGTAATAAAACTGATCCAGAGTTGGTCTTGTTAAACCTCAGGATTCAAACAGCTGGAAGAACATCAGCGTAATGCTGTAGAGCTGTCAGTTCAGACAATCAGACAACAGCAGTGAAGAGGACAACAGACTGCTGCTAAACATATATTTCCATCGGCCTACTTCAATTAATTATAGCAAAATGAAAAGAGAAGCTCTATAAATCACCAACACAATGTTAAAAATGACTGTGGACCCAGAAGAACCGGCAAAGCAACAATTAATATTTCTGTAAACAAGAGTGAGATCGTTCAATACTAAACTCCCGATTTCCAGTGTTAAAAGGGAAAAGCCTCTTAAGTGTTTCATGAGGTAATGTCATACTGCATGTTTGAAAGTAAGTTGCATCCCAATTTGCATACTATGCCCATTAGCCATGTTTCCACTGTCGGGCCAAAAGCGAACAAGCTAGTAGTGCGTGCCAGGGCCAGTCGTGTTTCCACTGTCAGTTCCGGGGCTTGATCGGGGCTTCCTCTGGGCCAACGGCCAGAGGTTTTTACCCACCAAATACCATGGTCTAAAGCAGGTCAACTGGGGTTTAAGGAGTGGTCATAAACAGAGGCAGAGTTTCCCAGATTCAGGAGAGGGTCAACACCGCTGCTCAGATCCCATGTTATTATATCAGGCCAACAGAAACCTCAACATTTCAGACATTTAAATGTCATCTCAAAACTCACTTTCAGACGCCAGCTAGTGAAACTTCCGAAACTTCCTTTCGATCTGATGAGGATTCTAATCACTGTATGAGGCAGATATTTATTTTTATTCAATGCTACTTGTGCTAACCATCCAAAAACTCAATGCTCAAGCTATTCTTACGTACACAACTCCTAAATCCTCGTTCAGGCTGTCATTGCAAATCCAAATTTTTTGGACATCCGATCAGATTTAGCAAGGGTGAACAGCCAAAAAAACCAAAAAAACAGTGGAGTCGACAGCACCGAATAAAGCCACACATACTGGCTTCTTACATTTCTGCCGCTGCCTCAAAGGCCCAGATATACTTCAAGCGAAATCGAAGAATGATTTGCTGGATTTTGAGCAAAATCAGGCCAAAACTATGTTTATTTAGAGTTCGTTGAGTGAGTATGAAACAGCTTCGCAAAAAAGTTTGCTGCGGCTGGTACTTTGTACTACCATTGGTCCGAGGCGATTATGTAATAGGCAAGTGTGTGCAGAGACTCTTCTTTCACACATGAAAAACTTTTCTAGTTAATTTCTACGGTTTAGTCCGTCGAGGTCATACGTTCGCAGGTGAAAACATTAACACACAGGAGAGTTGCTTTATAGTAGAAAATGAAGTTGTACTTCTGATGAAATGACAGTTTTTCATGTTTAATACGATAAAGCTGTTATTGAGAGGAAAGCGTGCACCACATATTTACATAATCATCTAAACACTGCTGTCAGAAGTGTGGGTAGCATCAAATGTTGCAATTTTTGTTGTATCCCTACAAACGCAATGTCATTGGCACAGTAACCAATGCAGATATTCCTTAAGACTGATTAGTCAAGTATGTGAATTAGGATGCAGCCTCAAGTCTTTCTGAATCCACATGAGGACTGAGACAAACACAGAGGAGACAAAAGCTTCTGACAATAATCTACACACAGAAACTGCTGTGTTAATGTAGCGCTGAGAGGAATTAGCATAAGGAACTAATTCCAGATTCAAATAATGAAATGTTTGCTTGTGAAATTAAATCAAATAGCCTCTTAGTTCCTGAGAGGAAATGTGTAGCTTAACACATGTTCACTACTGTCCACGTTTTTAGTCTTAAATTGTGGTCTTGCATATCTTTGGGTTAAAAATGAGGTTTGGTTGTAACTAGCATTTCTCTTTATGAGCTGCCAAATGACCTCTGCGGCCTATTCACAGCAGAGTGCTGCAAACAAACCAAACTACACATTCAAACTAAACCCCAAGAGGAAGATCTACATTTCCTTCAACTGAAAAATGTGAAATGGATGTGTCATTACATTTACCAACTAGCCTTTAAGTATTTGGGTTTCAGTTTCCATGCATCTCTATGTCTTTTTAAGATTGACAACATGCTTGTGTTCTCAACGTTTATGACTCAAATCAAGAAAACAAGCGATGCAAACAATAAGACTAACCGTATTGAAATATAAAATGATTCATTTTATGTTGGTTGATATATCCAAACATATCTCGCCTGTCTAATAAAAACATAATATATTGAATTGTCTTTGGGGATTCCATGGTTTCTACAAAAGTTTTCTACGGTGTCCTGGCTAAAATTGCTGATTTCTCTGGATTTACAACACTGTTGGAAACGTTTGGGATAATGATGATTTCTGGATATTTTAATCATTAATTAAGTGATCCTTCGAACATTATCTGTAATGTTTATGACCTTTTCGAGCATAGAACAAGTGATATATAGAAATTGTTAAGATGGGTGCGTCTACGGCTAGGGTTGGGTATCGAGAATCGAGTATCGATTGGAACCGGGACTAACTTTTCGTTTTTCCCGGAATCGTTCAAAAGTTAAAATTTCGATTCCTAGTTTCGATATTCACAGTCCGCCGAGCGGAAGAAGAAACCGCTGAACAACACCAATGAAGAAGCGTCCACCGGAAGTGTTGGCATAACCGCGCGAGTCGAACATGAGTAGCTTAAGTCGGCGGTCCAAAGTGTGGCTTCACTTTTCTAAAAATAAACGAAATCTCGGCAAAATGCAAAATTTGTGACAAAAGGAGTATTTCCTTCAGAAAGGTTAGCTAAACTTTTTTGACCCTGCCTCTTAAAAGAATCGGAATCGAGAATCGTTAGGAACCGGTATCGAAACAAGGAATCGGAATCAGAATCGTTCAAATTCAAACGATACCCAACCCTATCTACGGCACACTACCAACACAGGTAAAGATTTTCTTTATGCACGCAATTATCCAGGAAATATTAAGCATGGACATTTATTTGGGATTATTATAAGAAAATGTATTTGAATTTATATTAAATACTACAACACATACAGATGTTACAAAATGGTAGTCACAAAGCTAAATAATCTTTAACAAGAGCACATAGGAGATACTGAGGAAAATGGATTCATGTGGGGCATGGAAAAAAACAAGAAACAACAAATAATAGTCCAGGGCAGCCCTGTGGAGATCTACGGCCGATGATTTCTGGTGGAGCCAAGGTAGGAAGGAGCCAAGATGGAGCTGATGTGTTGACAGGCCGCGGTGGAGCGATGGGCCTAGAGACTAGCGGCGGAACCAGGGGAGGCTTGGTGGAGCTGATGGCCTGAAGACACTTGGCAATTCCTTACACAGCATGCTGGAGATGCAAATGGGCTGAAGGACACCAGCGAAGGCGGGGTTGAAGAACTGGCTGTTTTAGGAGGTGGGAGAGGGAGGCTGGGCAGGCATTCTGGAGAAACATGCTGGAGACTCAGGAAACACTGGAGATACAGGGGTCAATTAAAAGTCAAATTAATGCTCATCAAAAATGTCCTTAAGTTCCTCAAGATATCCACCAGAGGACTTCACCACCGCATCCACAGTGACAAGGTTGTGGTGGGGCTTCCCTCCAAGCTAACAAACTCCACTAACACTTCCCCTGTGATCTGCAGTGTTGCTGGTCAAACGCTAGTTGTGGTACAGTATTCGGGGTGATGACTTCTTTCAGCCTCTTCTTTGATTCGGGCTAGTCCATTGCAGCAGTTTAGACAGCTACACAATCTGCAGTGGGTACATGAAACATTCTCCATTGAGTTGCTTGTTGGTGGTGGATAGCTGCCCTCTGCCGATGCTTGAGAGGGGCTGGTGATGATGTCATCCTCCGCAGGGCCGATGGTGAATGGTGAGTTATTCACCAGCACCAGTGTTTCCCCAACAATGTATTCAGCAGCGGCGCAGCACCACCCCTGGATTTACATCGCCACTGCTAAATCTTCACATGATCAATTGGTAATATCACGACATTCACTTACACCTAAAAACACTGAGACTTGACGACCGGAGGCGCTGCTAATGCGGTGGCTCTGAATTCACTTGTTGTCAAGAAAGGAGGAAAGAGCTACATATGAAAATATTTTCGATTAGGCTAATGCCACATTGCCATAAAGGTCAGAGGGGCCTATTTCAAATGTAGGCGCAGCAAGAGTGCTCACTAATGGTTGCAATGACAGATGCCACAGGAGAGCAAGCGTTTTTGGAAAGGAGAAAGCGGCACGAACTGCCACTCCATGAGGACGAGGAAGTATCATCAAATAATTAATTGATTTCTAGCCCTTGCATTTGCTTTACTACTAGATCTATTATAGAGATGAGAAATAAAAAGCCGCCCTGTGCAGCTATAATCAGCTGTTTGGCCGAGCTTTCGATGTTGTTACGGAAAGGCCAAAGCTGATCGGTTGGTTTGTGTCACATGACCTGTTGAGATTAGATGTTTTTATCTCGCCACGTCGCTTCTATTATGAGCCAAGAAAATTGGTGTACCCAGGGCAGGCTTAGTAACAAAAACCCTTGTATGGTTGTCTTGTCTAGATATACACTAAACATTAGTGTTGTCAAAATTAATAATTCATCCAAGTGATTAATTAAAAGATAAAAATAACTCATAATACTGATTAATACCTTCCTGATTGATACCTTCCTGGTATGTACTATGCTCAATTATATAGCAGGGCTCTCAAGTTTTGAAGATAGGCAGCAGGAGTGACAGAAACACGTGAACAATTTCAGGATATGCTTTTTTCTTTGGTTGTTGCGTTAAATCTTATCCAGATACAATAGTACTACTTTTTGATTGGCTATTGTTTACAGCACTTTTGATTCGCGCTTGATTCCTGTCGGTTCCATAGTGAGAGCAGCGCAACCAAAGACATTTTGGGCGCTGCGGCATATTAAATGTTTCATTAACAGTTTTTCCACAGCTGAAATAGCAGTAACGAGGCCATTTATTAAAATGTAAGGAGAAGAAAGTAGCGTTAGCCTACAGATAATTGCGTGAAAATGTAAGGAGTAGAAGTAAAAAGTTGCCTGAAAAATAATTATTCCAGTAAAGTATAGATACCCAAAATGTGTGTTTGGACAGAATACGAGACAGAGTTATTTAATAAATTCATAAAAGACCAAATACAAGAATACTGGCTTCTAAACCTCAAAGAAATGCCACAATCAAGACCTCAGAGCAGAAATAAGTGAGAAAACACCTCACATGCTCACAGTATCTTTCCTTGCCATTAATGATTGTATAACACGCTTAGGCATTCTCTTTACATCAATAATAATAATAATAATGTCTTGCGCGGTGGCTGTGATATATATAAACCTACCAACACCCATTGCCATGATTTTTGGAATGACTGATCGCGAGAGGAAAAAAATGACATTTTAGTCGCATAACATAGTTTAATGGATACGCCGTCATTTCGCAATAGTTTTTTTATCGATATTTAGAAAAAAAAATTTGCGCGAATCTGTAATGGAAACGCGACAGCGTTTAACAGACTAACTTCTCAGAGTTATATACTAACCATTCAACACCGGATTGATTCTGGAAGAATAAGCACTGGAAACCGGTCCCCCAACGTATGCTCATGTTTTGATTCAGATCATGCTCGAAGAGGGGCTATATTCGCGTCTCTCGTCAGTTTGTGAGAGCGGGAGCGATTGAGCAAGTTGCGCACAGTAAAATAAAAGTTCACCCATATTCAATAGTTAAAAAATCTGAAAATCAATGTGTGGCGGTCAGCATTGATATTGTGGCGGCCCGCCACAAATTAATGAATGCATGGGAAACCCTGAATTCAAAAATTCAGCCCCTGGTGTATACAGCAGTGTTTCCCACAGGATTTTGTTAAACTGTGATGGGTTCACATCGGTCCCTCTGAGGTGAACAATTTCTAAGTTAAATTCATCAATCTAGTCCACTTTGAGTGTTCCCATATTCAGTGTGCAAACTGAATAAAGAAAAAAGTCTGTCCATTGACTTGAACCTAAATTTTAAAGGGCACTCAAACCTGTTTTAGTTGTAATATAATGTATTACATTAATCTATATTACACTACATATTAACAATAATAATAATCTCATAACAGTATTCCTATTATAGTAAAAGCTGAATGTGTACTGTGTTTTCATTCAGCGCGACTCCACTTAACTATTTGATTAAATAATCGACTTTCGAAGTTTAATAATCATATTAGGCTGTATCACTGTTTTTCCATTACCACTCTTCTGTATAACGACAGCGCACCTTTCTTATCCACTCCAGTGATGGACGCAAAAACTACACTATCATATGGATTTTTGCAGATTACTATTAAATCACAGCAAATTACCCTATCAAGCACCACAAAACCTGTCAACTGAGTTTAACAACAGTAATGTTAAACAGTAATGTCAAGCACCTTTCAGAACTGTATTGGACATGTTTTCCGAGAGAATCAAAACGGCACCTTTATTCAAGGGTCTTTCCTCACTCACTTGCTTATTTACCATTAAAGAGGATGCAAGTTCAGTTCTCACTCAGAACAAAATTCAACCTGTAACACTGGTGTCATAACCAAGATGACGCACTGTGATGAGCATGAGGACACGGTAATGAATCCTAACTAGTTTATCATTTACTTTGCACTGCATTGACAGAACAACCTTCTTGATTCATCTGCTACCATCTCAGGCTCCCATACCACATATCCAAAGTTTGCTTTCTGTGAGATCAATCATTCAATGATCAAAACTCATCATTAAAATTGACAGCTCCAACTTAAAATTCTTTCTGATCAAATTCAATTCCGCATTAATGTCCCACGTTGCTACATTTCTAAAGCTCCCAGTGTTCCTGTAGAGCACAAAGTTGCCGAGGTTCAATTCCCAGCGAACGCAAGAATCGATAAAAGATCAGGGACATAAAGCTTTGGGGAAAAGCATCTGACAAATGTACAAATGTAAATGGTGTCAAGGTTTTCATAGACATGTTACACTAGTCTCACATGTTTTAGTCTCACTAGACAGACGGCAGAAGGTCTGGACTCCATTGCAGCTTCATTGGCCAAAGTCTGACTGACATGCAAAGCAACCTAGCCGTTTGTTTTGTACTGCGTCATGTTTAGGGGCGTGAAAATGTTAAGTTCATGTCCCTACCTGGCGTGCATCTAATAAACTATTCATTCAAGAACTTGCTGCAAATCTTTACTGCAATGGCGCCGCAAACTTCACATGCCTTTAAAAATCCAGCATTCGGTTCATCCTGATATTAAAGTGCTCTTTGTCACAGAACGACGGCTTTCTTCTTCCATGAGGGAGTTTTGCATCATGATGGCTTTGTTTCCAGGTGGACAGTGAAAGAACGCGACACGCGTCTCCTGGAAATCCTGTAGTTTATTATTTTGTGTAATATATGAACATAATAAATCTGTCTTATCATAATGCTGTTGCTGCCATTGTAAAAGTAACAATGTACTATTAACGCCAAATATACCCCCAGATGGCATCTAAAACGAACGAAACATAGGCTACAAAAAGCTCACTCTTGTGAAAAGTCCCGTTATACGTGGTCTACGCTGTGATATGATTCTCTTGTCATCGTATTTATAATTTGTGCTCTGCCGTACTTTAGCTCTGCTAAACTCTGCCATATTGAGCGGATTCTGACTAACTTGAACACCTCTGATTGGTCATTGTGTTCAGAAAAACAATGTCTAATAAGCTTATTATGACACCAAGTTTACATATCAGTAAAATATCGCAATTCTTGTTTGCAGTGTGTGTAAAGAGTCAATTAAAGAGCAGTGTGTGATGTCTTTTGATGTTTAATTCAAATTAATGACAGAGACAGCAGCAGGTATATTCGGCTGCTGTCACTTTAAGAGCGTACACAAGGATCCAATATGATGATAAATCAACATGACATCACGACTTTTGCGTAAA